>OZ038477.1:78839929-79267429 GCA_964036315.1 Acanthosepion esculentum
AAAAATATAATTAAATATGCAACACAAAAAAATATATGACGGTGACTATTACAATTAAAAAAAGTAAAACCAAATATAATTTTTTTTTTAATTATTGTACCTCAATGAGATTGCTAAAAAATCAGCATACCGTGATAAATACATGCTACACTACAAACGTAATGAAAAAAAATTAATGCACTGACAAATACAGCTGAAAAAAGGTCAAATGAGCCTTTTTACTTTACTTTCATTGAATTAAAAAGCTTAGCTAATGATTGGGTTTGTTTTTTTTTTGTTCTTTTTTTTAAATAACGCAATAACGAAATTTAACTTATGAAAAATGATGAACAATTGTAGGGAAAAGATTGCGTCGCCTTAATATTTTAGGTGTGTGCAAGAAGAGTTTTTACTTTATTTTAGAGACTATTTTTATTTTATTTTTTTAAACTATATAGGGACTGAATACACAGATACACACATTGAAATGAATTATTACCTAGAAAAAACAGTATTCGAAATGCTGGAACTCAGCCACCAGTCGAAAACAAATCAGTCAGTCATGAGTTAGCTAAGCCGACATTAATTCTGGCTTAAAAAGATTAATAATTACTTTAATCATCAATTTAGAAAATAAATGTATGCATCCTATGAGCAAATAAATAGCGAAAGTAGCAGTATCGTTTTTTAAGTATTAACCACAATTTTCATTCGTTTTTGTCTATTTTTTTCTAAAAAATGTAGAGGAAACAAAAGAAAGTCATATGGACTTTCACTTTATGTAATTTAAATTATTTAACATTTTAAAATTATTTCTTAAATTCTTTGTGACAACTGTCTAGGTACCATCCAAAACTAACAAACAAAACGGATACTTTTTTTTTTTCTGACAAAAGTGTAGAAGCCGGTTATTTGGTGTGACCTCTCAAACTTATATTTATAATAATTTAACGCAAAACACCACAAAATATGAAACACGAAACTGTTTTATAACAACGAGATTTATTTATATTTGTATAATGATGTACAAGCATGGGGATTACTTCCCTTTGATTGGATTTAAAGTCTTTCACTCTTCTTTACTAATGAAATATTTTTTATCTGAGAAGAAAGTTGAATTAAATTGCCGCTCAAATGTCCACTTTGAGAGAGTTGAAAGAGTTCTGTAAAGCTGAGAATATGTTGAGTAAAAGGAGTGAATGTTCCGTAATGTTTATTAATTTTCGATTGCTTGTAAAAATGTAATGCAATTGAGTTTCGTTGCTTGTAGTTGAATATTCGCAATATGTTTTGTAATGTTCGTAATGAAGTTTGAAAAGTTTTGTACGTACGTGTATGTGTGCATGTGTGAATATGTTGGGAAAAGACTTGTACATGGATGGATTGTAACACCCATTTGTGTGTTAATTGACCAAATAGAAGTTGAGGTTTTCTGAAGATATGTATGAAGCTGGATAAGCTTTGTGATCCGATTTTTGCACAGATTTGCACAAAAATCATTGATAAGAAAGTGGTAGCGGGATGCTAAAAAAGCAAAAAACGCTACTATGCACTAAAATATTTGCCAAAAATCAGGAAATTATCCAATTTAAACAAAATTTTCAAACCTTTTCAGTTCAATGTAATATCGTTTGTACTCAAACTATCCAAAGTTTGTGGAAAAAGCATGTGCAGGTGTGACTTATGTTGTGCTTGACGTTTGAGTGTTTGCTGATGTGAGTTTAGTTTGAGTTGAATGAAGGTGTGGGAATCACTTACATGTGCCACACCTCCGCTTTCTTTAATATCATTGGTTAATAAATACATGATACTTATTATAGGACAATTTAACCATCGCAGGTAATTCAAATTTTTCTCTAAAATCACGGATTGGTCCATTTCCTGACCAATCGCGTATTTTATTATCTTTTCTATATTTTTGGCGCCAAGCCATCCGGAGCCTAAAACTTGTTATATAAAGACTCTCGCTGTTTGCCAGTAGCAGTTCAATTCTTGGAAAATAAGGCACAGCGCTATATTGACATTTTAATTCTTAATTATTACTAATTCAAGTAATCATACTAAATCTTGTTGATATCACTCATGAACATTACATCTTTCTACACTGATAAAACACTGTGGAACTATTCTTTATTTAGCTAAGACTTCAATTGAACTTTGTAGTTAAATTACATTCAATTTTGTATTCAACATTTATTAGCTAAAATTACCCTTTTTATTAATGGAAAAAGGGAAGCAACTTTCTTTATACTTATTGTTGAAATTTGTATACCATTGTTAATACAATATTATTAATGTTCACTGAGCTTGATTATTTTTCTCTCGTGTATTGTTGTTCATAAATTAATGTAGGGTGTTGTTTTACAAGAACACAGCCTTCTTTGATATTGATTATATCATGGTGACCCTAGCCAACATACTACACCCCTACGAAGAAAATAGACTATGGTTTATGTTAAAAAGGATTTTTAACTTATAGTCTGGACTTCAGTTGAAAGTTATTTTATGGTGAGTGTCATCACGTAGCATGTAGTCTTTTCAGCTGATTTTTCCCCTCTCCTGTTTCTTAATTGTTTGTTGCTTATATAAGCAATATAAGTCACATGATAGCCTCCAGAAAATGTTTTAACATTTTGGCACAACTGTACCTTTGATTAGGTCAAATTAAGGTCAGACATGTGGACATAGTCGACGACATGCCATGTAATATTTTTTAACCAAGCAAATTACGTTAGTTGTGTAATTTAATTTGGAGCATATATTTTGTTTAATTTTTGAAATTTTGAGAACAATATAGGATCTGAATCCTATAGTCACTTACACCTCCAGCTTTTCCATATATGCAAGGATTTTCTTTATGTAATTTTTTTCTTTTTTATTTCCCCCCATGCAGGGCAGTAAAGACATTAAGACACAAGGGGTTACTGGGTGCAGAAGAATTAGAAACACAAACATTATTAATGAGCAGGAACAAAAAGAGTAATCAGGAGGACAGTAGATAGCAATTGACATTGCATTTAAATTTTTGCAGATTAAAGTTGGCTGGAATGCATGGAGCCAGAAGGGAATTCCACAAGCAAAAAGTGCGATAAAAGAAACTGTTAGCATAAAATTTACAGTATCTGTCTATATTTCTGAGATGAGGTATTATGTACACTATTTACATTATTCGGACTATTGTCCTCATCTTTGTCGCCATATTTATTACAACATTTCGGCTGTTGTACGCTCCAGCCTTCTTCAGGTGGTTGGAATGTCGAACTGAAGCCTTTATTTCACTCACTGGGGTAGACTGTTCTACTTCCACGTGCTATGTTTAATGGATGTCAGTTATCAGTTATCTCCTGTTAATTCCCCTCTTCAAGTTCTCAACTGCCTTAACCGGGTATTGAACTCACACTCCTTGGGTCCTGTCACTAGATCTAACCAAACTTAAGGACACATGACACAGTGGATAAAGGCGTTGGTTAGATCCAGTGACAGGACCAAAGGAGTGTGAGTTCAATACCCGGTTAAGGCAGTGGAGAACTTGGAGAGGGGAATTAACAGGAGATAACTGACAACTGACATCCATTAAACATGGCATGTGGAACTAGAACAGTCTACCCCAGTGAGCGAAATAAAGTGTTCAGTTTGACATTCCAACCACCTGAAGAAGGCCGGAGTGTACAACGGCCAAACATTGTAATAAATATGGCGACAAAGATGAGGACAATAGTCTGAATAATGTAAATAGTATAAAATTTAGTTACATCTAGCCAGCTCAACTGCATACTGTTGAGATCTTATTGCCAGTCAAGTACTTCATTTAAATTCATAAAATCTAGGTACCATAGCAAAGACCTCTTTTGAAAAATTAGCAGGAACATATTTATAGAAAAGACACAGAGAGGCAACCTTACAGTGGGGGAAAAGTGACTGAATCCAAACTTCCAGATTAACGCCGATAATATTGCTAATTTTACTTTGGATTTTATCAAGGAGCTGAAGGTAAATAGCAGGTGCACTGGATCAAATGTAGCAGCAATATTCTAAGCATGGACGAATGGTAGATGTATGATAGATTCTGGAGAGAAAAATTTTCTCACACGAAACAGTGAACCAACTTTCTTAGCAGCTGACCTAGCAATGGATTTAATATAGTCTTTCCACTTCATGTTAGCTAAAAATGTTAGCTCAAGTAGGCACAATGAGTCACTTTCCTAGAGGTTAATATCAGCCATGCTGATAAAAGGCAGAGAGGGGTCTCTCAAGAGATTAATAGAGAAAAGTTTAGTTTTGAAGGAGTTAAAATTAACAAGTCATCTTTTTCCCCAGTTAACAACATACTTGGGGTTATTTTGGACATCAGCTACCATTATGACCATATCGAAGTGATCAGACTTACTATTGAGACAAGAGTAAATGGTTGTGTCATCAGCATAGATACCAAGCTGCTGTCATCGAGAAGGTCATTAATGAAAATTAAAAACAAAATAGGACCAAGGATGGAGCCCTGGGAGACAGCTGCATTATTACGAAAGGATCTAGATGAGTGGCCATTCAGGATAACATTTATTTCATAATTTCATAGAAAAGACTGGATTAGTTCAAAATTGTGTCTGGAGGCACCATAACTTTTCAGCTTGTGGAGAAGACCTGTATGCCAAACCCTGTCAAAAGCTTTTGAGATGTCCAAAGCTACAGCCCAGGATTCACCATTTTTATCTAGAGCATGAGAGACTCTTTCCGCAATTAATGTCAATACATCAGCAGTAGAACTTGAGAAGGAAAAGCCATATGAATTAACTAGATTTTCTAAAAAAAATGCATACGTTCTACTTAAAATAGGATAAAAATAATGTTAAACATTATTTATTTTTTATTTAAACTAATAACCTGTAAGAACAAAGGATAAAATAAAAACTGAAATTCTACCCCTGTCCTAATAAGCATCAGAAAAAGTAAAAATAAAATCTAAAGTAATACAGAAGACCTGTAATGCTATAATCAAGAATGTGTTATTTGTTTGAAAATAAATTTTCTTTAACCTTATATAATCAATAGTTTAAGAATCATTTTTTTATCCTATATAGTTTTTATTAAACTTAATATAATGAATAAATTTGAAGGTACTACTAAAACAAAAGTATAGCATAAATGTAATTTGAATTAGAGGAAAACATTTATTCTAAGTAAATTTTAGAAAAATTAATGTATAAAGTATTCTTTTATGTGAATGAAATAGGAAACAAATTATGCAGGAAAAATAAGACAAAATTTGTTTTTAAAAGAATAAAAACTTAAAAGAACACTTTATGTTTAATTACTGAAGTAAGTATTGGTTCTTCTTGTATACAATATATCTGTAAATAAATATGCGAAAACAAGCAAACACCCATACAAATGGATCGGAAAACAATGATACAAGATACAAAAACTGACTGATCAGGAGATATGAAAATAAATTAATATCATAATACTCTTCTGCTACTGAAGAGGAGTCAGTCAAAGTGAGATATCAGAATTGTTCTTTTTGTACATCCATAGCAATAATAATCAAACAGTTGCTAAAAGGAAAATATAGAAAATGGCATTAAACTTGACATTTTTTGAATTTTCAAACATGCCTTTATTTAATTAAAAAATATAATCCTTATAATAAACCGCAATGGGATTAATTTCAAAATTGCATTTAAAAATTACAAGTAATTTTTTTAAAAAAGTATTATTACTATTAAGTATAGTTTTTTGGGTTTTTTTTCTGTCCAATCTGAAAGAAAATAACATTTTATTAAATTTTGCAAGCACCAATTCTCAAAACATTTTGGAGCTTTATTGAATTATTTTTGGTAAGATACAGGACGAATTTTCTGTACATTTACACCTAATATTGCATAAATTTTTTACTGACATATATATAACAGCTTCAGGGATTATATAACTGTAAAAACTTGGATGAAACTCCCACTCCCCACCAACTGAAAACTACACATAGGATATTGAGAAGGTGGAGGAACAAATTCGCAAAAAACTATTTCCATAAAATAACCTGTTTAGTATATAATTCATTCAATGATGAATACTGAAAATTCTGAATGAATCAGATAATTCCCTGATTTTTGACATATTTTAAAACAGGAAGTAGTGATTTTTTGCTTTCATTTCACAAAAAAGAATCCATCTTGGTGGTGCCTAAAATAAAGAAATGTTTGAAGAATCAAAAATATAAGTATGAACATTTTTTTTAAAATTTTATTTATTTATTATCATTTTTACAAATGTTAGATTATTTTGGGTATGGAAGTTCAAAAAGGAAATAATATTAATATGCAGTGACTATTATGAAGAGGGGAGATATAAAATTTACAACCTTGTTTTTACCACTACCTAATCAGCCTAACAAAACTCATCATCTGCATCCTGATGAATAGAGTGCACAGCAGAATCGGGCCAGAGATAGGACAAGAACAGTGCGTGTTCATTAAAGACACCAGAACAAGGAACGCGATATTCATGCTCAGAATGTTATCTGAAAGAACAATACAAATGCAGAAGGACGTGCACCTCTGTTTTATAGACTACACAAAGGCATTCAACAAAGTACGCCACAAAGATCTGTTGGAACTGCTCAGCAACTTTGATATATTTGGGAAAGATATTAGAATAATCAAAAACCTATACTGGCAGAAAACAGCCTGCATGCAGATAGAAAATTAATTCAGTAGATATACAAAAATAGAAAGAAGCATAAGGCAACGATGTGGCTTTCTACCAGACTTATTCAACCTATACAGCAAGACAATTCTGAGAGAACTGAAAATCCTACCAGGATTCCTCACTGGTGGTAGAGATGGGCGATTTAACCAAAAAATCGACTTTCTTCGGTTTCATCTTCACGCCATGAAATCACATAGAAATTTTTTACAAAACTGAAATTATTTGTTTTTTTGAGTGCTATCACTACTGAATGACCATACCCAAAGAAACACTATTGAAAAAGACTTCCAAATATTAATAAAATTAAATTTTATCAAGATTTATACCATTGTAAGAGAAAAAGATTGAACAAAAATATGTTAAAACATTTAATTGACTAGTTTTAGGAAATAAATGTGAAATCTATGTTTACAAAAGAAATGAAGAAAAAAAAAGAAATACAACAGATATGACACTTCACACTTAGAAATCATAGAATGTTTTCAAACAGAAAGAAAGGAAAATATGACATGATATCTGAAATCTATTTGTTTCAGTTTTTTAAAAAAAAACTTTTTGTGGTAAAATTAAGTTAACAACAAAATAGCAAGTAAAAATAAAAAAAATAGCTGCCTGTTTCATCTTAATGTTAAATTTAATGAAGTTGAATTTTTTGTAAGGGTTTTCTAGTAAGCCAATCATAAAATAAAGTTGTTGTAAACAAGAAAAATGAATGAAGATTTCTTTTTTTATAAATAAATTTGTTTTTTATCTATGGAATGCACCTAAATTAGATATTAAGAATAATTAAAATAGTTCTTAATTTCACTTTTAAAATGTATATATTTCCAGATATGCAAGTCTCTAGTGTAAAATTGTTTGTTTTCTACAAATAAAATTGTTTTTACATAGTGAATACACCTAAAATTAGATATTAAAAAATAAAGTAAGTTTTAATCTCAGTTTAAAATGTGTATATTTTCAAAACTGCAAATCATTTTTTTAAAACCCAAAGTAAAAATTATTCTTTTTTAGCCACTAGTCAGTGTCAGACAGTAGTTTCAATAATTTGAAAGTTCTTTTTTACCATGCATTTATTACTATTTTTTTTTTTTTTTGCTTAGTTTATAATTTTTGAAGGAATTCACGTCCACGGGTCAGAGAAGAAATGAACATCTTCCTGGTTGTAGTTTAAGGTGTCTTCTAATTCAATGTACAATTTCAAGAATATTGATAAAGATCGGTCACTTTGATTTTGCGAAACAAAGTAGCATGTAAAATTCTGTCTCAAAAAAAAAAATTTTTAAATATCATATTTTGCATTTTTGGCTGTCTGATGCAAAATACCATTTTAACTCACTGTGAAAAATAATTCAATGAATAAAAGCACATACAAATTACATATTTAGAAAGATTATTTTATTTTCTTTCCAGCCATAGGAATATTTTTAAGATTGGACCAGAAATACATGAGAAGTTACAAGTTGAACAGTCTAAGTTGCAAATTTATCAATCTCAAACGAAATCAGATATTGACTGGAAATGCTTTCATTACACAAGAAAATGAATGGCTTCCTTAGAAAGCGAAAATACTAACTGAAAAACTGAATAAAAAAACACTGTATCAAGGAAAAAAAAACAGAAACTGATACCAAAACATAAGTTGTCAAACTGATCAACTGTAATTGGCAGCTGCAATCTTAACAACATAAGATATGCAGATGGCACAGTGCTGATAGCAGACATGGAAAGGAAACTACACGAACTCCTATAGAAGTTAGTGAAAGAGAACCAGAAGGAACTAAGCATAAACTACAAGAAAATAGAATGCATGGTCATCAGCAAAAAGATGAGCCTGAATTGCAATTTACAGATCGGGGACACTAAAATCAAGCAGGTGTATAAATTTAAATATCTGGGAAGTGTTCTGACAGAGGACAGTAAGTGTGATGCTGAGATCCGAAGACTTATTGGGATGGCCAAAGACACATTCCAAAAGTTAGGCAGAGTATTACAAGACAGAAGGATTAGTAACAAAGAAAAGAGTACTGAACTGCTACATGGTATCTGTCCTCCTTTACGGTTGGACAATTTCCTCAAAAATGAAGAACAGACTCGAGGCAACAGAAGCATGGTTCTACAGAAGAATGATAAGGATACCATGGACTGAACATGTGAGCAACGATGAGGTTTTGGAGAGGATAAAATTGATGATAAAAATTGGGATTTCGTAAACTGTTACTCTCATTTTCTTTGTCCTTAGTACTCCATCCTAAATATGCATTCCTTATTTTCTCACTTCGCAAGTGCAGCACATTCTTCTGGTAAGGGTAGTAAAATATCCCACATTGGGTCATCCCTCTCTCTCACAATCTGTTGGATTTGGATTCAGTATAGCTTTTATAATATATTTTTCAGGTGACTTTATAATTTTTTTTTTTATCCACAACAAATAGTAAGACAACTCTACTTTCTGGAGCCTCTAATTGTTGTATGTCTATTATGAGACCATCTGGTTTGACCAAATGTGTATATTAATTTACTTGCCAAATGAACATCTACATCAATGATACAGGGAGGTGGTGAAAGGTGTGTTAGATCCAGATGTTGTTCCCTTCCTATTTTCTGTTGTTTTTCCAGTTCCAGTGGATATTTTGTCGTCTTCATCATTATTCTTTACCTCATTATTTTGGAGGAGTAGTGTCTTGTCTTGATGTCCCTCTTTTACTGAGGTTTTGAAAAAGGTTTTCACCACCCTTGTCCATATGTGTTATGCTACTTTTATCAAGTTCTCTTTCTGATTCACAAATACATTTCATTAGACATGTCAGCTGGATGTGAGCACTAAAAAAGCATAACTTCAAATAAAAATGTCATTTTCTGTACAGGGTCTCCAAGTATCACATCCAGTTCACAAAATAAATAGCCAATCACAAACGTTTTTAAAAAAAAAAATTGATGAACCTGGGAGCCAACACTTGTTAAACCACAGGTATTATTAAAATGGTGTACCTTGAACTTTGGCACAATTGCCTCAACTTCATCACATGACCACCAACTTATCCACATGCCTCACTGGTGTCAGTTTCAACCCTGAATATAGATGGATCAACCCAGGCCAACAACACCCCACTTGCACTACAATTTGGCTTCACTAATCTATTCCAGGCCTCTTTCATCATGACCACTGTGACCTTTGGTCAACCAACCCATCAAATCCATCAACTTTCAGTCTTACTAGCACCACCCTTACACCTAATTGCTTCCCTCACCAATGTTAATTAAAGAACCACTTATCAACAATTTTGTCACCTTTCAAACAATTATATATATATTCTGAAAATCAATACACACTGTTAAAATTTTAATCTTTGTTTGTTCTTTCCTTTGCAACTATACACTTGTTATCCCCAAATTTATGGATAAATTATACAGATGCATGCTAAGATTTCTTCCTAACCAATAAAATGGACCACTTCTCATTTTCATCTGCCATATTTTTGTTCTTTCTTGTCGTAAAGTCAGAATACTACAATCATTTTGTGACAAAATGTAAAAGGAAAGGGTTAATTTAGAACATAAACTGGAACAGATGAAAAGGGTTAAAAGTACGGAATAGCATATAAATTGAAAGGAAGAAAAAACAGATCCGAAAAGAATGACTTTATTAGAAGACATTATCAGAGGACATGTGGAAGGTCTCAAAGTTGAAGTACTTTCAAAGGTTAGTTGATAATTTTGAGGATGAGGGCAGAATCAAGAGACTGACTTATGCCTGTCTGTCAAAGTGCAGAAATAGCTTTGACAATTTGAAAATATAAACAAATCGAGAAATAGGATTTTTTGAGATAAGAAACAAACATGTAAGGTTCATAAGTATGATTAAAAGATAATTACAGTTAGTGACTAAAGGTTAAGACTGCCTTTTCATCTATGCAGATTAGAAATCAGAATTGCTAAAGCGACAGCCAAGGTGGTGGGCTTAGATGAAATACCAAGAGAGGCAGACAATTGTGGATATCTATAGAGAAGGCATAGATCGGCAACTCTCAAGGTCTTCTGACCATTTGTAGAATCAATGCCATGCTGAGTTACTGCACTTCACTGGAATAGAAGAGGGACCTACACAATACTAGGAACCTATCTCATGATTTTTGCTATGTTAGTGTAATACTGATTTTGATGAAAGAGCACTTGTGAACACTTCCTGAATTATAAAATACAAACACCACTGCTTCTGCCAAAATTGATTTATTCTAACAAATGTATTACACATTAAACAGGTATTTTTTTTCTGTATTCATGAAAGCTTTTGGTTAACATAGTTGGAAGGAATAATAAAATTAACAATTACAAAAAATTGTTTACAGTGGTGGCATGTTTTTATAATTGTTAATACAAACCAAACAACTTAATGGATCTAAAAAATTTTATTCCTTATTTGAATTCTTCAAATGCACACTTTTATAGGTTCCTCAAAATCACATAATCTTAATAATCAAAAACCTCTGGAAAATATATAAAAACAAATGCTATAAATAAACTTACCTGGGTTTCTTATGCATTGGTTTAAAACATTCATTGTCTGTAATATAATACAATACTTGTTTGGTGTATTGTGAAGTTTTTCTCATCCAAGATATTTCTTCATCATCACTGTCTTCAAACTGATCATCAGACAAAGGGTTGTTACTTGAAGTATTCCCTAAGCTGTGTTTTGTCACAAATTTACAAGCACACTGCAAGATAAAGTGTGACCAAACTAAAGACTTCCAATATTTAGTTTAAAAACTATATTATAACATGATTAATAATTATTATAAAGTATTATTAACAATATTTAAATTAATCTTTCTCTCATTGGCTTTTTCTTCTGTATTATTTCATTTGTGGTAACATTTAAAAGATTGTAAGTATACAGATGTCATTGTAAGTTCATTTGTAAGTATAGAAAGTTCTTTCTGTTGAACAAAAGTTTTAAAAATATAAATTAAATATTTAATACTATTATTATTATTATAAAATTACAGTAACTGATTTTAAGCAAATAATTCTACTCTGAAGCACTAATAAAGCGAATCATAGCAAATAGTTATAAAGAATATGTGAATGCTTATATGTATTTAAATAATTTCTAAATAAACTGATGTATATGTTATGTTATGTCCTCTCTGTCATAAAGTGTCATAAATACTCAGCTTTTCTCCATTTTTGGTGACCCTCTTTTCATTCTGATCATAGCATTTTCTTTTCTATTCAGAAAAATAAAGGGTTTCCTCCTTAATAATTGCACTGGAACAAGCTATACTACAGCCTATAATTATCAAGAAAATGAGCAGGCTAAAAGGTTCAATGGGATAATCTGGAAAACTTTCTCTTCCACTGAAATCCTTGGTTTGCACTTATTTCAGTTGTTGTTGCCAACTCTACACCATGTGTCTGTCTATGTTTCAAAGAGAATCTGCTAGTACCATTACCCTATTCTCTTGGCTGATTATCCTGGCTCCTCTGTACAAGAGTTACAATGTTTACTTCTCAAAATATGAGCCTTTAGTGGATGAGGTGGAATTACTGGAAATCAATCCAGGCTACCAAATGGCATCAAGACCATTGTATTTTGGCATTTAGCACCTTGTGACAACTCTGAGGAAGAATTTTATAATGGAGATGAAACAGAAATCTGAGGTTATTAACCTCAGATTTCTGTTTCATCTCCATTATAAAATTCTTCCTCTATAGCACATCCCTTATAAAATGAAGTAAATCACAAAGATCTATGAAATCATTCTGAAAACCAAACTCTCAAGACACCATTACTTATTAGGAATGCCAATGCTGAAGTATCTGAACCTGATATCCCTGATTCTTATAACCCTGCAACCCTTGAATGATCTAAATGCATACATTACAAAGAGTAAATTTGATGATTATGCTTTGTAAATAAAATTTTAAAGAAGAAATACATTTTCATTAGACTTCAAATTCTAAATGAAGTAACTCAAATATTGTAGTTTCTTCTAATTATTTATTCTTCAGAATGTGAGAAGAATTTGTTGTTATCTAAGAATCTGAGTGAAATTGTTTTGTCTTCAGTTCTGGTGTATATGTAGTGTTATGTTCCTAAATTAGGGCTGTAGTTGAATGAAGTTGAATAAAGGTATGAATTCAATCCTGTTTTGAAATATATCAGATTGAGCAAAGGACTTTTCAGAATTTCCTCATATATGAAAAACCTTGTATACAATAAATATATAAGAATTTTGCAGTTTATATTTTTATTCATTAAATCAACAAAATGTAATAAAAGGTTACAATTTTCAGAATTGATACAGAATGAGAATATATTCTTTAGATTTATTAGTTCATTTTTCTCCCAACATGTATGCGAAAGTCATTACATTTTTAGTAAACTGATACCAAAAATTCTTGGTTCTTCTGTACATGGATATTTAACTACTGATTAGTCAAATCTTGGGGGGAAAGGAAGTATTTGTACTGTAAATGTGTTTGACTTCCTAATTTTAAATGCTATTTATGAAAATTAAAAACTTATATCTTACCTCAAGGCCTAAAAATCTTCCATCAAAAGTGCTAGTAACTCGAGGTGCAGGTTCAAACCATTCTGGAGTTTCACCAAGCATATTCTTCAAAGATTTTGTAGAGGCCAAACTTACAGAACCTTGACATCTAGCTAAGATCAATGCCTAACAAAGAACATGAAAGAATAAAGATTAACAAAAGACAAAGAACTAAGAAATGATTAATGATTTTACATCAAGACTGAATCTACATTACTAATAAATTGCTACTCTTACATTTTTGGGAGAATAAATGTGATTTTTTCTTTTTTTTTTCAAGACACTTGTCCACCCATCATAAGTATTTTTTACTTTGTCATATCCTAGCTTTTTTATATTTGTCCTGAAGTATTTTTATTAATGTAATTATCATCCTTTTAATATTAATCATACTGACATTCCTTTTTAATATCTTTAATCTGTTGAAGTAGTAAAATAAAAGATATGACATTTGTATGATGAAATTCCACTTAATAAACAAAACACATGGAAATTAGTACAAGTGTAACACTGACTGAATAATTTTAAACTAAACATTTTCATTCAATGAAAGCTCAAAAACATTCCATATGCTTATAAATGTGAGAATTCAAAGAAATTTACATAATGACTTACATTATCAGTCCACCAGTTGACATCAAGCAAATTCTTGGAGTGAACCAAGTCTAAAATTAAAGTAAAATAAAATGTATATATTTGTTTACATTATGTAAAAACTTAGTGAACATCTACTTAAATAGATGATTCACCTAATTAGCATGCATGTAACATCAAGTAAAATGAGCAATTTCTCCTGCAACAAAAGAAGTTCCGAGGAGTCAACAACATAGGCACCAGACAACTCAACAACAAGGAACCAACTTATTTGCAACAATGATTCAGACATATGCCAAAACAAAATATGGAGCTGCTGAAGTTAATATCAATAATGTCATTTAGTTTTTATTTAGTACTATTCAGTTATTGCTCACTCCATTTCCAGCACCAACACTTTAACCCACTATTTTTCACAGTGCAAACAATAACTGAGCAATACTAAATAAAAACTAGACAAGATATCCTTGGACAACAGAATGAGAACAATCTACCCTTGTAGATTAAATAAAGGTTTCAGTTCAAAATTCCCTGAAGGTCACCTGGAGTAACAATCAACTGATGAAGGCCAGAGGACAACAGCCTTTTATGATAACAACAATGATGGGGACAATAGGATGCTATAGTTAACAAATATAAATTTAAATATTAACAAGGAACTGTATGACAATTTTGAAACAAAGCCCAGTTATTGCAAAGATCTTTTCAAGAATGAATGAAAACTGGAATGAAAACCAGTAAGTCAAACTGTTAATAAGAAAATTAAGTTGTGATGAGTAAAATGTCTTGCAATTATAGTCTTATTAAATAGTTTAATTTTAGTATGGATGATGCACTATAAAACCTAACAAAAGTTTTTAGTGAAAACCATCTGTGTTTTACACAAGATAATCAGTATTAGTAACTTGTAAAGAGCTCCAGTAATGCTTTTTTATTTACATAAATTCTGCAAACAGAAGGTGTGAACATTTCATATTATGGTTAGTTTCCCATTCTCATTTGGGGATATCAATCAACAAAAGAAGTTGATATTCATGCCAGGATATAAATGATCTAAAAATTACTTTGTAATTAGTGATTGACTCAGCAGTTAATAAATTTAAAGCAATGGAAATTGAAAAAAATCTAACAATTCTTAGAGCTGAAAAAGTTTTTAGTCAATCTGATGTTTGGCCAAGAACTTTTCAGCACCCTCTTTTAAAGTGATTAAAAAGGAACAATGAATTGTAGAAGAGTTTAGCTAAAAAAAACTACAGTATTCCAACAACAGGAATTTGTAAAATATTGCCTTTTCAAAAATCATGCTATGTGATAAATGTGGTATTAAGAGTCATAGACAGACTTATTGTCAAGCAAAACATTTACGTTATTACTTAGTAAAATAAAACTTAATTCTAATAACCAGAGAAAGTGATTATTTTTTTTATTAAGAAAATTTCTCTATGTAAACATTAACAATACTTCAGAAACACTTCAGCTAGAGTTCTCAAGTATCTAAAAATCATGTTCAGGAACAGTATTAAAAGTTTTTAGTGAATTTAAATGTACTGCTTCTTTTAATGGTTGAACCATACTGTTCATCATATGAATAAAAATAATGATTTATGAAGTTTTTAGTTGTTGAACGACTTTAAAAAACTTGCCATATGGAATTGTTCATTAATTCACTTTGCAATCATGCTTACTCAACCCCTCTCATATGAAAAAAACACATTTTTCAAGGTAACCAAAAAAGTCCTTGCTGTTTTTATTCATTAGAGAAAAAGTATACAGCAAATTTGACATACCATTAGTGCTCAAAATAATCCCCACCTGTATCAAGAACCTTTTGCCTCCAGCTGATCAATGCCCTGGTGATAAAAATCAGGTGTCTTGGACACAAAGAAATCTGTGAGTGCCTGCCACAAGTTTGCCTCATTTGCAGATTTCCCACAATTTCCCAGGCAGTGGAAGAGGTGGTAATCTGTTGGCATAAAGGTTCAGGGTGTAAGGTGGATGGCACAATCTCTACCAGGAAGTTGCTGTATAGTATCTCTAGCCACTTGTGCCACATGAGACCTGGCATTGTCATAGAGGAACAGTAAACTTTTGTGCTTAACCAATACTGGCTCATTCAGTGCCTGTTGCATATATTCCAACTGCTGCAAGTACAGATGCACTGTGATGGTTTGGCCCGTTGGTAGCAGCTTATAGTGCACCACTTGTCAACTAGTCCACCAGATGCCAAGCATGATTTTGTGTTGGTGTAAAGGTGGTCTTGTGATGTGAGGCACAAGATCCCATGGTGACAACCAATGTCTGGCACACTTGGGAGTGTCATACAAGACCCACTTTTCATCACTGGTGAGCAATGGATCAAATATGGGAATGTTAAAGTAACCAGAAACAAGCTGTCACTCGCTCAACTTGTACATCTTCCCTATATTATGCAGGTGAAGTCTGTTTCATCAGAAACCTAGAAGCATTTAGCAAACTCACCACAAGTTTGGCTGTTGCCCTCCTCTATGACTGCCTTCAGAGCTCTATCATCCAGGACCTATGGCCAGCCACTGTGGGGTCATGACAAAGGGACATACCACCTAACATGAACTTCTGGAATCAATGCCTGGTGATGTGTTCATTCCCAGTATTATACCCAAAGGCTTAACATATTTGTTAACTTGATGTTGCTGCAGATAACCCTGAATGAGCTGTTTTGACACTGCCATGTTTCCTGGCATGTGACACATTCATTTGCCTATCAGTGATCACTTCTTCCCACACAACATAAAAAACAAGGATTTCTTTGGTTACCTTATACAAGAAAAAAGTACAACAGCCAAGTCAGTTTTTTCATCCTAAAGAAATAGTGCTTTTGTGGTTATTGAAAGTATAAATAGTGAATTGGATTGCTTGGAAAAATTAGTTGAAATTTCACTTGTAAATTTTTCTTCCTATGCTGCTTCCATAATAATTGTGAAGAAAAGTAATAAGACATGTCATGTTTACATGGAGACTTCTCCATTGGATTAAACAAAGCATTGAAGGTATATTCCTTAAAAAGGATGTCATATCTATTATAACTGAGTGGTATTGAAAACCTAGTTCACCTAATTTGCATACATTAGCTTTTAAGATAACAAAAGAGATTTTCCCAATACAATAAAAAAAAATGGTTAGAGAAATCAACAATATAGGTTGTCTATATATCAGCAACAAAGACCCAACTTGGGAATCTCAGTATGGAGTAAAGGTTAACACACTAGTTGGATTGTACTAAATAATAACAAGAAATCAACTTATCATGAAATCTGTGATACAGCACATACAAATTTTAATAGTTGATTTAACTGTAGGGAATACAAAAGGTGATTGTCTCCCTTTGATTGAGATAGTCACAAAGGTCACATCAGGGGATAGAGTGACAAAGAGCAATTGCAATGTAGAGCCTGGAGAAAAATGGCCACAGCAGTAGGTCTTACAGGAAAGACCACATGGCCTCACCAGGTTCAAAGATTGGGAAATATTACAAGTAAGGCTCCCCTTTTTTACACACTGTTGTTACATATAAGACACATGTATATATAACTTTGTGTATGAAATAGCATTATAAAACTTTGAGAACAATGCATGTTTGTCATTCCTTTTCCTGTGACGATAAATATTCACACTTACCGGAGTCAAAGCGCCCAAGATGTTTTGCTTGTTGGGCTGCTGTTTTGTAAAAGAAAAGTACATTCTCCGACATTTGATATTTTATGCTGCTTGGCACGATTTGTCTAGTGGCGGTCTGCATGCTGATTGGACAAGCTGAGGACTCTGATTGAGAGCAAGGCCAACGGCAATGATTGGTAAGTTGGCCGTATTTACGGTCAATAAAAACGGTCTGGGACATTGGCTGGCAGTGCAGTCGGGACCGTGGTGACGTGCACTATTATAGAGTTTTGTATTAAGTTACGACTGTTTATTTTTGTCTGGAAGCTGGATGCTAGCTTCAGCCTACCGATAGAGTGAGCTGTATATTTACCAGTGTCTACCGAAACATGGGATGAACACACGTTTTAGCTGGCGAGAAGTGAAGATTGGACGTGTGACCCCAGTTTTGTCGTTTCTACTACAACTACAAGCTATTTCGGCAAAATGGGAGACAAATTCGACCTAAAGCTGATCTCAGAGTTCGATGGTACCACCTCTGTTTTGGAATGGGTGGAGAAGGTCAAATTGATTTGTCATCTGTGTGGAGTGAAGTACATCGTGAAGGTGATTCCATTACGGTTGACGGGCGGCACTTTTGCGGTGTATCAGCAACTAAGTGATAAGGAAAAAGAAGATCCGGCTAGAATCAAAGCCGTACTTTACAACACATTTGCTGTTGACCCTTGTACTGCATATGAGCAATTTACGGCCCAAAGTTTACAGCCAGGTGAAACTGTGGATGTCTATTTGGCTGCATTAAAGAAGCTGGCGATCCTGTTTGGCGGGCTGCCCAAACGAGCGTTGGCGTATGCATTTTTAGCAGGGCTTCCGGACAGAGTAAAACAACTGTTGAGGGCAAACTCCAGTGGGAACATGCTAGCGCTTGACGAACTACTGGACCAGGCTCAAACTATTCTTAAGGATTCCTCAGTCCTGGAGGAATCTTTTGCAGCGGCTGCACAAGCAAGACAAAGTAGTGTCAGGGCTTCCCCCGGGTCAGGTCCATGCGCTGGTAAAATTTGCAACAAGTGTAAAGACCAGGAATTGCATGAGTGAAAAACGACAAGTGCACTGTTTCCAATGCAATGAAGCTGGATGCATGGCTCGAAATTGTCCGGGAAACGAGGCCGGGGACAAGATGGCACCGATCTCATCCCCAGATGACATCTAAATAAGGCGCTGCCGATCATCCAAGTCCGCGTTGGCAAGACACCATGTTCGGCTCTCCTCGATTCTGGCTGTTCTCAAACAATCATAAATGCGGGACTCTGCCCCACCTGGAAGAAGAGAAGCGTCAAGGTAACCACTATAAACGGTGAAACGCGTGCATGTCACGGGATAGGGGATGTGAGGATCCACACAGACATTGGGAACTTCACCGACATTGAAGCGCTGCTGGTGCCTGAGAAGCCATTAAACTTTGACCTAGGCTATGACGCCATCAAAGCCTTAGGGGGTGTTCTCATCACGCAAACAGGTGCCGTGAAGTTTCAGGAGGTGGTCCCTGTATGTGCAGCACTAAAAATCGACCAATCTGACTTCAGTGTTGAATTCGACCAGTGTCAGAAAACCTGGACCGCCTCGTGGAAATGGACGGCAGACAGGAAACCAGGCAAGCTACAAAACAACGTAGCTGAATACCATGTACCCAACCAAATATGACCTGCTTACGAAGAGGAGCTGCGTGCATGGATTAAAGATGGCTGGTTGATTCCTTATCCTCGTAAAAAACTTGGTCCTCCTAAGGGTCTGAACCCATTGATGGCAATTGTGCAGCAGAGCAAATCCAAGGTGAGGCCTGTGATGGATTTCCGGGAGTTAAATCAGTACGTCAACGCATTTACGGCTGATGCCGATGTTTGTGCCAGCAAGTTAAGGGAATGGCGACAGCAGGGATCTAATGTTTCCCTGCTGGATTTAAGAAAAGCCTATCTGCAAGTGCGGGTCAGTGAATCATTGTGGCCATTTCAGACAGTGATATTTGCTGGCAGAAGATACTGTCTCACCAGACTGGGCTTTGGCTTAAATGTAGCCCCGCAAATAATGAAAACCATTATCAGTGTCGTGTTGTCTCAAGAAGAGACAGTTAAAAAAGGGGCATCAGTGTACATTGATGATATCTATGTGAACGAAGATGTCGTGTCATCACTGTACGTAAAAGAGAAACTGGCACAGTTCGGCTTGACCTGCAAGGACCCGGAACGGCTAGAAGACAGCGCCAGCGTGTTGGGTCTGGATGTTCGAGGGGAATATGGAACCTTGCAATGGAAACACAGAACTGCAGTTCCTGATATACCTGATGTCTTAACAAGACGGGCTATTTTTTCCCTCTGTGGAAAGCTTGTGGGGCACCTGCTGGTATGCGGATGGCTTCACATGGCAGCAGGCACCATGAAACGTCAGGCGAGCGCGGTCACCAAACGATGGGATGATGAGACGACAGACACGCTGCTCATTCGCATGGTGATGGAGACCATAGCAAGAGTAAAACAAAATGACCATGCCAGAGGGAATTGGTGCGTGCCCAGAGAGGAAATGAATGTCTGGGTCGATGCAAGCTCCATAGCAATTGGAGTCTTACTGGAGAGGGATGGAAAGGCAATCGAAGATGCATGCTGGTTGTGACCAACAAACATCAACCTGGCAGAGCTGGACGCTGTACTAAAAGGAGTCAATTTGGCACTCCAGTGGAGGGTAAAAAAGTTGCATCTGCAGACTGACTCATTATGCATATACCATTGGGTGTTGGACACCTTGACAGGCAAGGCCAGGGTGCCCACCAAGGCAGCCAGCAAGATGCTCATTAGAAGACAGCTGAGTACTATTAAAAACCTTGTCACTGAGTACGATCTGTCCATGGATGTAACACTGGTAACATCTAGCTGCAACCTTGCTGACAAATTGACTCAGATACCACAAAGAGGGTTTGACGCTGTAAAAAAGAACGTTGAACCTGTACCACCGATGTGCGCTGTGTCTGTGGAGGAGCCGGACGAGATAATTAGGATATATCATTGTAGTGGGCACCCCGGTGTAAGAAGAACGTACTATTTTGTACGGTTGACCAATCTGTCAGTATCTACAAATGCCGTGAGGGCAGTGGTCAGGGGATGCCGAACATGCCAATCAATAGAACCCGCACCAGTTAAATGGCGAAAAGGAAAACTGGGAGTAAGACGCACATGGAGCAGGCTGGGTATGGACATAACCCATTATGGCGGCCAGAATTTCCTCACACTGATAGATTGCGGGCCCACCAGATTCGCAGTCTGGCAACCGTTGTCACAACAGGACTCGTCAAGCGTGATCCGCCAATTGGAGTCGGTATTCTATGAACGAGGACCACCGGAAAAAATCCTCACTGATAATGACACTGCCTTCTGCAGCAGACAGTTCCAGTGCTTCATGGATGAATGAGGGATCCAGCTTTGACTGCGATGTGCACATGTGCCAAGTGGTAATGGCATAGCGGAAAGGTGCCACCGGAATATAAAGAGGATCGCTGCCAGAAAGCAGTGCACAGTCATGGAAGCTGTATACAGATACAACACGACACCGAAGGACAACGTATATGCTTTAAGTGCCTCCGCCAATGCGATATATAGATACCAGTCAAAGGGATCGACGGCGAGTGCCTGCCCGATCAACGAGAAGTGCGTGGATCATACGAGATAGGAGAGGCCGTCTGGATAAAGCCTCCCAATAGTCGGTGCACCACCCAATTTAGAAAGGGCCGTGTCACCGGTATCGTCAGTGAGCACACTATATTGATCGATGGACTTCCTTGACATGTGAGGGATCTGTGCCCTATCCTCAACCCAACCCCCTCCGTGAGCGATGGTGAGAATGATTCGTCGGAAGGCGATCTGCCAATTGAGCCTGTAGCTAGTGATTCACACAAGGGCCCACCAAGTGGCCCTGATAGCTCTGACAGTTTGTCTGAAAGCTCATCTGAAGAAGTTCCGATAGTGCCCCTTTGGAGAAGCACCCGAAACAAAAGACCACACCTGCACTGTTATTTGTGTGATCAGGAGACCAGGGGGGAGTGTGACGATAAATATTCGCACTTACCGGAGTCAAAGCATCTTAGATGTTTTGCTTGTTCAGCTGCTGTTTTGTAAAAAAAAAGTACATTCTCCGACATTTGTTATTTTATGCTGCTTGGCACGATTTGTCTAGTGGCAGTCTGCATTCTGATTGGACGAACTGGAGACTCTGATTGAGAGCGAGGTCAACAGCAATGATTGGTGCGTTGGCCGTATTTTTGGTCAATAAAATCAGTCTGGGACATTGGCTGGCAGTGCAGTCGGGACCGTGGTGACGTGCACTATTATAGAGTTTCGTATTAAGTTACGACTGTTTGTTTTTGTCTGGAAGCTGGATGCTAGCTTCAGCCTACCGATAGAGTGAGCTGTATATTTACCAGTGTCTACTGAAACGTGGGACGAACACACATTTTAGCTGGCGAGAAGTGAAGATTGGACGTGTGACCCCAGTTTTGTCGTTTCTACTACAACTACATTTCCTTTCAGCTATTCTGTTCTGTTCATGACATGCAGTGTCATTATATTACAAAAGCACATGTAACTCCCCAATTATTTTATATTTAAATATAAAAGTAGAAGTTTTGTTACAATCAATGGAAATTACAATCCCCTAAAATTTTGAACTTTTTTAAGTACATTCTAATGGATAATATATAAATATTTGTTTGTGTAAAAATATATAATTCTTAATAAGATGAAAAAATATTATTTCTATTAAAAAAATTAAAAAAGGATAATGGGAATAAAACATCTCTGTATATAATGATTGAAATACAGAAAACTTTCAACATTATACCAACAATTTTTGTCAAAGTAAAATGAAAATCATTTTAAGAAAATGTCTACTTACTACAATGTATGCACATTTACAAAATCAAATATTATTACAATTTATGCTTGTGCATATATAATAATGCAATTAAAAATGAACAATGGAACTGGTAAAAACTTATTTCCTATATTTCATTTGATCAATTATTTTTTTCAAATTTCTTATTCATTACAATAAGGTTGTGTCTTCTCACTGGACTTATTCAACCTATACAGCAAGGCAATTCTGAGAGAAGTGGAAATCCTACCAGGAGTCATCATTGGCGGCCACAATCTTAACAACATAAGACATGCAGATGACACAGTGCTGGTAGCAGACATGGAAAGCAAATTAAAAAATTTCCTACAGAAGGTAGCGAAGGAGAGCAAGAAGAAGGGACTAAGCATAAACTACAAGAAGACAGAATGCATGGTCATCAGCAAAAGGTTGAGCCCAAAATAGAACACTAAAATCAAGCAGGTGTGGAAATTTAAATTTCTGACAGTAAGTGCAACTATGCGATCTGAAGACATATTGGGGTGGCCAAAGATACATTCCAAAAGCTATTACAAGACAGGAGGGTTTTGTTGGTAACAAAGAAAAGAGTACTGAACTGCTACATGATATCTGTCCTCCTTTACAGCAGAGAATGTCGGGCCGTATCCTCGAAGATGAAGAAGAGACCTGAGGCAACAAAGGTATGGCTCTAGAGAAGGATGCTAAGATACCATGGACCAAACATGTGAGCAACGATGAGGTTTTGGAGAGGATGCAAACAAAGAGGAAACTTATAATTAACATCAGAAGAGGCAGATGAAATTTCTAGGACACATAATGAGAAAAAAGGACGTGGAAAATCTGATATTCACAAGGGTAGATAGAGGGCAAGAGGGACAAGGGAAAGCATGACATACTTAACAGGCTTAAGCAAGTGGATAGCAAAACAGGGTCAGGGAGAAATAACTAAAAGACAAAACTTGTTGAGGGCTACAAGGGATAGAAGAAAATGGAGAGGCAGAATTGCCTACATCCTGAAGGGACATGGCACATAAAAGAAGATATCTACTCAAACTATAATCAGAGAATGCATAAAACTGAGAAATATTTATATAACTAGAAAAATATTTTCTTACAATTATAAAAGTTAAAATTATCTAAGAATTTATATTTTATATAGCAATGCTCTATAAATATTTTAATATTTTGTATTTTCATGAAAATGATTTTTATTGATATATCATTTTAAACAAATGAAATATTATTCAAGAATAAATACCTTTTATGAGTTTTCTTTTCTGTGGTTTGTCAAGAAATTCTGGGTTTAGCTCATCATGACAAGGCTAAGGTAAAAGATAATAACATTTATAAAATTTGGAAGAATAATAAATGGGATAATTATGAAAAATAATAATGTTTATATAATACTTTTATTATCACAAACTATAATTTATTAAATTTATTTGGTTAATATCTTCTATAGATCAAAAACCTAAGGAACAAATATTCTAAAAAAGATATCAAGTTTATTTACATGAAGTGGAGTTGCCTTACCTGCATTCCAAAATTAGAGAAATGACACTTTCATATACAATAATATATGAATATTAATATTTAATATCTTAAAAGATGAGTTGAATATAGAAAAAGTTACAAAAGTAAAAAATCTGTACAAGGCAAATCTTAATCTAAAATGTTTAAAACTGAAATTCTCTAGTACAATAAAAACTTACTATTACTCATGTTCTAAATTGTATACATCTTACATTTAATAAGAATTAGTGTTAATTTTACAAAAGAATCTATAACAGAAAATTTCAGAATTTCAGTTATAAATTTTCACTACTGAAGTAAAAATTTCAAATTTATCATAAATAATATTTAGTTACCATATTTTTCCGCACTATAGTCCGCACCTGTATATAACCCGCACTCCTATAAATTCAACTATCTGGACATAACTGGTTCGATGCTGGCAACTGGTTTTTGTGAAGCTATGTTCCCCTAACCCCGGCCACTCAAGGTTCAAAGACACAATTCATATATAACCCACACCATTATATAACCCGCACCCTACATATTTTGAGAAAAAAGTTGCATTTATAGATCAGTAAATATGGTACTTGTAATTTATTTGCTTATGACTAATCATTTATTTAAATCTTACTGTGAATTAATTTTAAATACCAAATATAAAACTTTATAGAAATAAATGAACAAGTAGAAAATTCAGTGAAGCTCAATTATACAAGAAAAAAATTAAATTAGGACAAAGTAAATTAATATCATGTAAAGCAAGTTATTCCAACATTTTCTTCAACTGATCAATGGTAATTCTTTCTTTATAAGGAAACATCCAGCATTCAATGACTGAGCAGAAAGTACTACATTTGGTTGAAATTTATAAAATCTTACTTTTAAAACAATTTTTCAGGAAAATAGGTTTCTTAAGTTCAGTAACCTTTTTGCTTGAAGTAGTGTGGAATTTCAACATCTTGTTTATGTCATTTTTTTCTCCATGAGTTACATTTGCTATCCATTTTAGTTGTTGCTGCTGTTGGAAGTCCCTAAGTGATGTGGTTTCTGTTATTTGATACAGTTCTTTGTTCATGATTCTGTAGTACCAATCCGCAAGGTTCAAAGAAAGAGCATCATCATTAACACATATAGGTTTCATTCACTTAAAGCCATTTGTGACCATTGATCATAGAAAATAGTTGTATACAGTAGACAGTTTAGATATTTATGAACAAGCTTGGTGCCATACATAACATCTACATGAAAGTCTTGATCTGACAATGTTATTTAAGAACTTGACATGAATATTTAAGTTTTGTATCAATTTGCAGCATTGGGCGAAATTATCTCTAGCACAACCTATTCTATGTTCAATCTCCTATACTAAATTTGCTATAACTGATCCATACATTGAGGTATTTGAAGTGTTTGGTATTTACTAATTTCACATCCAGAACTTTTATGATGTGGTAAGTGATATTACTGCTTTCATTCCAATTCCAGATCATAGTTTGTGTTTTGGTAAGATTTTCTTGAATCTTATTTCTTGGAATACTTGGTAGGGGATGCTTACTTTTTGTTCAAGCTCATTCTTATTCCAACTATGAATACCTATGTCATCAGCATAGCCCCCATCAACACCAATACTCTGGCTGTGGGAAGGGAAGCAAAATAGCTGTTTTCAATTAGTTTAGGATGTGGTATGGAATGATTAATGATCAGAGCCTATGTCTATACATCTGTGCTTGTATATGTACAGGGCACAGTCTAGGAAAAGATTAAATAGATTGGGGCTTTCATTCCCTCCTTGTCATTCTCATGATGAGGTTTGAAATATATCCATACTGAGGTAATTGCCAGACATGAGTGATTTTGTGGTCTCATATAGTTCCTCCATCAGATCTAGACATTCAGTTGAGTTGAGTTTGAAAGGTATCTATTGATATGGTCATATGTTGCTGTGAAGTCAACATAGCTGGTATACAGTTTTCTCTTGAAGAGATATACAATTTCCCGGAATTGTTTGATGACGTATATGCCCCTTACTAAAACAAAAACCAAATTGGGTTGTAAGGAGTTAACTTTAATAAAACGATGAGAGCCTAGTTAAAACAATGTCCATTAGTACTTTCACTATAATGGATCCAATTGAGATACCTCTGATTATGCATGGGTTTTGAGAACTAGCTTTTTGTTTCCATAGTACATTAATGCAAGATAAACCCCATGTTTTTGGGATGCATTTCCAATTCCAGATTTCTTTCATAAAATTGAAACTTGTTATTGAATTCAGAGAGAAGGTAAGCTATTTTCAAAAGTTCAGCTTCAATGTCAAGTGGTGCTTTATTACTCCCTTGTTTTTTTTATAGTTTTCTTAACTTCCTAATCATTAGGTTCATTATTGTTTATGTTTGGAGACAAAATTTGTAATGATCGGATGTATATTTCCGTGAGCATCTTTAGTTTAGTTTGGTATGGAATGAAAGTTGTTGGTATTGGTTGCATGATTTCATTATGATTTTTTTTATTTTCTCCCTATTTCAGCACATTGTCTATGCTACTTCATTAATTTAATTTCCAATTTTCCAGAAATATTGGTTTCTTATAGCATTAACTAGTTTTTTCTATTTCCTTTTTTAATTATTTTGTATTTTCCATTTCACTTTTTTACTCATCTGTTTCTTTCTTTCTTGTATCAATCTTTTCAACTCGGGACTGTTGTCTAATGGAAGTAGCTTTTTCTATCTAGATATTCTTGAATTGGTGTCACATGCTATTCAAGTATTGTGAAAGGTAACCTAATCCAGTTACTACACTAATAAGATCTTATAAATATTAACAATTATCTATTAACTCTTTACCTGTTGTTCATGAGTCCAAGATTTTCTCTTATGCAATGAAGGCACATCCCAGAGTACAAGTTTTCCTGAGTAATGAAGAGTTGCCAGCTGTTTCTGGTTTGGAGAAAGAGACATCTTGAAAATACTGTCCTGAAATTCACAATTAAATTAAAAATGAAACAATATCAATATCAAATAAAATATATATATACATCAAATTTTATGCAATAACAAAGAATATTTTGTTTTCCAAAATTAATAAAACTTAAAATAATAAAAAACTGCAATAAGCAAACAGACAAGACTAAAGTTCAAAAAGCTAAAAACCTTCAAGCAAATTCAAGAATTACATAAATGCTAGCCTTTTGACAACTTTTTTAAGCGATTTCCTTTAAAGTCTCTGCAGGCCATTTAGCACAAATCATCCTTTTGTTTCATACTGACAACAGATAGCTTTTAAAAGCTATAGATTAGACAGGTAGATTTATTCTTGCTTACATTATCATAACCTTCAGGTTAACTGATGAGGGAATAAAAAGTATTTATATAATTTAAAATTATATTTCAAAAACGTTTCTTTCATTTACTATACAGTTTGTCCTTTTTATAAAAATGTAAACAATTTGAAATAGAATTGCTAAATATGGTAGGAAAATATAAAACAGTGCTTATATGATTACATTTACGGTTTTAAAATTTCATTAGTAAATAAGAAATAAATTAGCACAAGGTTTTTCTACCTTGCCTTCTGGTTACATGTAGTTATCAGTAAAACTTTTAAATTTTTCCAGGAAAACATTGAGAAATTAAAATAGGTTAATTTTGCATAAAAGAGAACTGTTATTTTTCTTTATTTCAGGTTATTTATTAACCTTAGTTTAGTCTAGCTCAAACACACGGGGAGGAGGAAATTCAATTATGCTAGCAGATTGCGAGATGCCTCAAATTTTGTTATTTCAAGAATGTTTTTTTAAATTGACTTAATAAAGTCCTCGAGTTCATTTTCATTTGGTTTTATAAAAATGTCAATACACAAAATTAACACTTCCTGTGGAATCTAGTGACAAGGAATCTTCTGTTTCTAAATTTGGAATGGGCTAGCTCTTCACATGAGATGTTAGGTCATCAGGACTTTCAGTCATTAATTCTCACATAACTCTGACCACATCTCCAGTTTCATTAATATTCATTTTCCTCGACCTTGGATTGACAACACCTGACTCTGAATAATGGGTCATCTATTTAAAACAATATAACTTTTGATTTTACATTCCATTGTTACTACACAATTATTGTTTACAAATTAATTTTTAAATATAAAAATTTATTCCACATCAGCATAGAATTCACTCTGCTTTTAGAAATCCTTCCTTTCTTTAAAGAATAATTTCTTGGCCTTGACAAATTCTTTTGTCCATTTTCAAAACAATCACCAATTGTTTACATTTCCAGTACAACCCAAATATTGCCTGCGATGATCAGCAGTTCTCATCAAATCAAAACAATTTCAAATTGGCTAAAGGAATTTATCCATGTTTAACAAATAACTATGAAATCTTATTTTCCAAAACAACCAATTTCAAATCCCATTGTTTTATATTTTGGCTTTTAAATAATTTTTTACTTCATAATTATTTTCACGACCCATATTGCAATCTTTTCATTTCAATAATTTCCCAGGGTTCTTAACATGAACCCTTTTCTTAATCCTATGTCATATTCCTTTCAACTACTACTAGTGACACTTTAATTACTGAAATCACACTATATCAAACCCCCACAATGAGGTTTTTGCACATCATCACCTCACAACTCAACATCAGGAGGTTGACGAACCTCAGAATAAGTATTTTTGAGCATTGAAAATACTAAGTAGAGATTATAACTTCAAGGCAGTGACCACGGATCAATATTGTGAGGAGTCTATCAGGGATGCCATTATTAGTAGTCTGTAGTCCTTGTTGATAAGCCAAACTTATTGGAGAATAAGACTCTGGATTTAACTGCCATGTTTGACTGAGAGCATTGGATTCAGCTCAGAGGAATTCTAAACTGTGCACTGCTACACAACCTCTTCAGGTAGTGAGTGTTGCAACTCCTGACCAGAAGATTAATGAAAATTTTACTGTATTGTCTGTTACTGTGACAGCTGCATCAAATGCCAAGTGCTACTTTTGTGGTTTCTTGCAGCACCCTTGTCTGAAATGTCCAGCACTTGAAGTCACATGTTATCAATGTCAGAAGAAGAGGCACTTTACTAAGGTTTGTCATGCTAATCTATAAGTGGCTTCTAGGACCTCTATGAATTTAAATCTGATTTATTATCAGACAACACTAGCTGCAGTGACTTCGGTGGCTACTCCAGGTTCTCTGAAGAAAGCAGTAGTAAAGGTATTTATCAAGGGAACGGAACTTTCCAAGAAATGCTCATGCCCTCTGAAATATGAGGGAGGACTGCCACTTCTAGTTATCTATGAACTAAACACCTTGAAAGTGGACCCAGCTGAACTATTTGCCAAGTAGAATGATATAATGGCATTATATGGAGAACAATTACCACGGTTTTGAGGTCACGTGGTCTGTCTGCACAACACTGACAAACAGTCTTGCCTGATGCTTTACAGTCAATTTGCTCATTACTCTGCACAGTGACTAACACCACATGAGAGGCTGTTTAGTTAACCCACTGTTCTTCCACTGGAGATACTGTTCCCTCATGATTATGCAACCCTGGACCAGTTCTCCTAAAACAACATGTTCAGATGAACAAGACTCACCCATTGGTCCAAAAGGTGGAGCTTATTGAAGTGAATCCACACTATGCCTACATTCACAACAAAAAAAGCAAAGAAATAACAGTAGCTAATAAACATCTATGCCCAGTAGAGACCCCTGTTGATAGGGAATTCCAGAAAATACCCAATGGTTATAACTACCCAGTACTACCTAAAGAAACTATTGAAGCTACCCCAACCAAAAAGGATAATACTAGCCAGAGTACCACAACCCCCCTCCACTCCCTGATGTTGCTGAGGAAGCAATAGTGTCCAGGAGATCAGAGCAGATACATCATCCATCCACCTGTTTGGACTTGTAACAATAGCAGTAATTTGAGGAGGAGGAGGAGGAGGAGAATGTGATGATATTTCCTTTTGTTGACTGTTGTAAATAATAAGCATAGTCCATTCACCACTGCCACTGCAGTCTGGAGTGGACTGTTCCTATCCTTAGTTTTATTTATAGCAGTTTTTATTTTCTTATTTTGTTGAACATGTAACTAACACATTTTGCTAGAATAAAACCTTCAGTTAAGGCTTTCTTTATTTTCACTACAATCTGCATTTGATGTTGACTGAATTTCAGTAAGGCAGTGTTTTAAAGGTTGTAAATTTTATGAACTCTGTTCACGGTTCATATGTTAAAGTTCCACTTTGTAGAGGATGGATGTGGAATACTGACATCCATATGCTTCTTGAGAATGGATAAATGTTGTGGTGATCTTGAGAAGAATGTTGGAATAGTCAAAATGTTAGAGAAAAATATTCTTGCATTCCATGTAATACTTGCTGCATTTCTCATTATTAAATTAAATTGTGTTGCTATAAACTGTTTTTATTTTTGCTTAAACTCTTCCTTTTTTGCCTTTCATGACCTTTGCACAACCAAATATCAGTTTTTGTCCATTTCCTTGAGAGATTATGTCTAATTGTTCTAGAATATGTTTTGATATGCCATCTGCAGTTTGATTTTCTGGAATAAAAAATCCCCAAAAACGCTCAAATAGTTCTTCGTTCAACACATACCGTAGAACAATAACCATTTGAGTGTATTCCGAAACATACATTGTGTAATCAGTCATGATGGCTACAAACAAAGTTTCCCTAATTTCTGTCCTTATCTCCTCACGATATATTTGTAGCAGACAGTCAATTATCTTATTCTGAATGGTTTTAGAAACATCTTTGAAAACTGTACTGGTTTCTTAGTGATTTTTTAAAACTGGATCTAATTTAGATGCAAAATTTATTAATCTTCTAGATACGCCTGGATTTACTGAATCATCATTTTTATCATGTCCACATAAGAGTTTCAAAGTTTCCACAAAATTAAATAAAGTCTATTATTTTGGATAAAATTTCACAGTTCTTTTTAACCATCATGTTATTCTCATTGATTGAAAGTCTATATACCTCACAAAGTTTCTCCTTAATATTTACATTTCCTAAAAGTTACAGTGAAACCACATTTTCAATATGCTTCTTTGACTTATCATGTTTTTCAGTTTTTTCTTTTATTTTGTTTATATTTCTAAAACTCTCTTTTATCCAAATTACATCATCTCCAAACAGCAAACACAAGAAGCAAAACAATGCATTTTTCACTTTACAGCCACAGAGTCAACTTTTCTGTTGGTACTCTTCAGAAATAAAGTTACCATCTGTTGTTGTTTATTCCTGGCTGAGATATTTGAATATCAGTTGTTGAACAGCCTCTTTTCTTAATTTCTTAATAAACACTATCTTACACTCAGACAACAGAGTCGGCACCATGTGAACAACAGTGCTGTCTCATTCAGCTTCTTTCCTTGGACATATGCACATGTGGACAACAGCGAAACTTCACATTACTGGAACTGAGAAGTACACAATTCCATACAAAGATTTTTGTAATTTTTCATGAATGAGGGGATGGCTACTAACATTAAGCTTAAGGATTATATAATGTACAAGTATAAAGAAAGAATTAAAGAAAAAAAAAACAGATTATATTGAATTTTATCAATAGTACCGAGTAAAAATAAGGGGTGCTGCAATTCTGCAGTGCCTATACACAAGCCACCACTGCTTAAAAGCTAATTAGCAAATATCACTAAGTTATATCATTACTGCTTTTCATGTCAGAAGTTTACTTTGTTTATTAAGCATACGGTTATTACAAAGTGTGGAGGCAATATATTAAATTAAAAATACAAAATGAAAAATTTGTAATTAGGATTTCAAAATCAAAGATTTTAGAAAGCTTTACTTAAAATTTAACCAATAAGATAAATTATTTTGCAAATTAGATATTTCTAAAGATGTACCTAAAAAGAAATGTACAAAATTGTCCACTTACTTTACTGGTTTGCCAAGATAGCTTTGGTAGAACCATGAATCTCTTTAGAAAGCCTCTTTGCTTTGACTGTTAAAAAAAAGAAAACAGAAAAAGTGATTGAAAAATACAGACAGTAGCTATACCTAGAGAATATGAGCTATTGATTTTAATTAAAATATATATATGTGTATGTATGTATGTATGCATGTATGTATAGGTAATCTCCACAGAAAATGCAATACCTAAAGTTTAAAATGAATTTTTTAAAATGAAAAATAATTCATAAAGGTTTTATTTTAGTTTTAATTTCAAGCTAATAGATTAAATTTACTATTTCCAATAAGGAAAATATTTTGCTGTATTTCGAAACCTAATGAAGTGATTGTAAGAGTAAACAGAGCTCAGGACAACAGTAAAAGTGATAAGCTTTATTCAACTAAATGAAACTCAGCTACAAAAAGGAAAATAGGAGTTACAAGTTAAATAGCCAACTGGGAGGAGTCCATTGCTTGTACATAGTGAACATAGGATACTACTACTACCACATTCTTTGTTCCTAGAAAAATGTAGTGCTACCATCCCTAACGATCTGGGGGTTTTGTCGTCTGTTTGGATCTCCTGACCTGTTGGACCCCAGCATCATCTCCATTATGTGGTGCTTCCTCCTCTGGTATGGGGACACCCAGGGGACTCCTATTTTGTCCTGTAGTGGGGGACTCAGGGGGTTAACTGTTTCCAGGCAGGGTGCACACAGAGTAGACTCCGTTCCGTCTGGATACTTTATGTTGGCATAAGTCAAACTACTTTCTAAGAGTTCGACTTGGTCCACATAAGGGACAGTTTTACTATTTCTTACAAACCTCCTTAATAATATGGGACTTGGTGACATTAGCCAGGATGGGAGTAAATTCTTGTGTGATCAACGACAAGGGAATGCAAAGAAACACTTGTGAGGGGTTGTATTTGTAGAAGTACATAGCAACGATCTTACAGAGTGTAGCCCTTCAGAAAGCACCAATTCCAAGTACTTCTCAGCTATGCTTCGCAATCTAGCAGCTAATTGAATTACCTTCAATATAGTGCCGTTAAAGTGTTCAAACTGTGCATTCCCGGTTGGATGATATGGAGTGGTTTTACTTGTCATAACCCATTTTCGGGAGATGTAGTCTCTCAATTCTTTAGACATGAAAGACATACCTCTGTCAGAGCGTATGTAGCCAGGCATCCCAGCTAAGCTGAACAAAAGATTTAAGGATTTGATTACTGAGGTAGTGTGCACGTTTGGACATGGGAAGATGAATGAAAACCATGAGTATTCATCAATTGCTACTAGTAAATATGTGTTGTGCATGGCAGTAGGCACAAGTCCCTTAAAGTCAATACTTAGTTGTTCCATGGGTCTGGTTGCCTTGAAAAGAGTGTTTTCTTGCAAGTTATAGAAACGAGATTTAATTTCCACACAGATTCTGCAAGAAGCACACACCTTTTTTACTGCCTCTGTAGAAAAAGGAAGATTTTTCCCTCTAATGAAATATAAGAGTCTAGTAACTCTCGGGTGGCATAGCCCATTGTAAATGTCAGTAAGGGCAGAACTGGTAATGGTTGAACAAGCGTAAGCTCAACTAAGTGCATCAGGAACTACATTCTCCTTGCCAGGGCCATATTTTATCATGTAGTCAAAGGCTGAAAGTTTTAACTGCCATTCTTGAATCTTGGCATTCTTAATTTTAGTATGCTTTTCGTTGGACACCAATCTCTGATCAGTAATTAGAGTAAAATGTTGCCATGACAAATAGTGACTCCACTTCCAAACTACCTCAATAATTGCCATGGCCTCCTTCTCTGTTATGTGATACTTTGAGTGTAGTGTTTTTGACATGAACATTACTGGGCGTCCACTTTGGCTAAGAGCTGCAGAAATAGCCACATCTGACGTGTCACATTCCACCTCAAAAGTTCTTTATTTAATTGATCAAAAGCTTCAAGTCTCTTTTCTCAAGTGAGAATTTTTATTTTTCACTAAATACGATACTTTAAGCAGTACTTGGTGGTAGGCACTTTTCAGGTTGAATGTAGAAAAAATGCTATATCTAACAAGGTCATTGATCATTTTATCAATTCTTGGTAGAGGATAAGCGTCCAGTTCTGTATGCAGATTTATCATTTGTGAGTAATCTATGCACAAAACATGATAACTACTGTCCACAGTTAATTCGGGTAGGAACCCACCATATTTGAACATCGTTTTCTGATGCTGACGCAGAAAATCCTGACCAAGTATCGCATCAGAACATAAATCTTTCAAAACACTTAGATGGGTGGTAACATACAACTGACCATTAAGGCATAGGGTTAGGTTTACAACTACATAGCCCCTTGAGTTAGTGTTTAAAGTTTTCTGGCCCATGGTGAAACCCTTACTGGACAGGTGGACTTCCAAGTTCAGTTCTCATATGATTCTTTCACTTATATAACTATCAGTGCTACACTAATCGAGAAGAGCACTTAGTTTGTTTTATTTTTATTAACCACTACATGTGTTGCAGCGAGATAGAGCTTCTGTGGTATGTTAGCAAACATGGTCAGTATATGAGGACCAGCCACTGTCGCAAATGGTAGACAAATCCACAAAAAAAGCATTTATGTTTGGCATGACATGTTGTGGCTACTACTGGTTCAACTGGAAATTCATCACATATATTTGGGGGTCAGAGTCAACTATCACTGCCATTTGTGCTTCTGGGGCAGTATATAAGTCATTGAGTGTAAACTGTTTGTACATCTAGGGTTTTATTTTCTAAGAGACACTGCCATATGGAATTCGAACTTAAGCCTAGAACGAAGGCGTCTCTCATAGTTTCATTACCACATTCCTCAGCTGTATGGTCTTTGAAATTGCAATTTCTTTTCAGCTTTTCTAGTTCTCTGAAAAATTCGTCCAGAGATTCTCTTGGCTTCTGTTGTCTTGTGGCCAACAAGTTAACACCTCGTTGGGCATTTTAATAAATAAAGCATCCAATTTTCTTATAGCCATGTCAAAGTCTTTACATCCTTTGATATACTCAAATACACTGGGACTTATACAACTCAAAAGAGCCTGGTATTTGTTTGGTATTCTTTCCTGGTAATCATCTATATAGTTTAGTAGGACAGCTCGCCAATGGTGGTAGTCTAGCAGATTTTGGTCAACATCCAAGATTTTATCTACGCGTTTAGTTAAATAAATTGTAGTAATTGTAAGATTAAACAGAGCTCAGAACAGCAGTAAAAGTGCTAAGCTTTGTTCAACTAAATGAAACTCAGCTACAAAAAAAGAAAATAGGAATTACAAGTTAAATAGCCAACTGGGGCGAGTCCATTGCTTGTACATAGTGAACATAGGATACCAGACCTAATTTTAAACTAATTTAAATTGACTGGAAGGATTTTTTTTGCTAAAATAGTTGATTAGCACCCCTTTTTTTTAGTCATCTTTCATAATTAATTCACTTTATTAAAAGATCTTCAAAAATAAAATATACTTTTCTGAAACTTTATGAGAAATATTAGCTGATTTAAAGTATAATCAGACTTTAAACAAATATTATTTACTTTAAGTTTTAAATATCACAGAAATGCATATTTTTTTAACACAGCAATAGCTGTTTATTTAAGGTATTGATGTGTATGACATCACAATCCCGCCCTCAGTCACTGGGCAAGTCTGTGGTCGATCCTTACAGAGTTGGTTGCCCTGATCCCACTCTGCCCACATTGTTTTAGATCACAGGGTGGGCAAAGGCCGAGTCGTATACTCAACGTCGCTGATCAGGCAGCCTTGGCGAGATGACACCACAAGGAACAAAGTAAGAGACAGCTGTGTAACACAACAACTTTATATCAAAGGTTCATACAATGAACGTTCTACTCACTAAATTAACAACATGAAGATTTTCATCACCTTCCCCTTAATACCCTGTAACACTATGTTTAGCCACACTCGGTAAACTGGTACAATGCTGATTTCTTTCACTCAGTGATTTCAGCAGGCTGACCATTCAGTTATATTTGGTAGTCTGGAACAAAGCCAAAGTGTCTAAGTTCATTCAGCAGAAGCTCTGTGGGGTTTGGTAATTAATGTGGGTCTTGAACCAACTGGCTGGTTCCTTCTTCTCGGTTCTCATCTCACTCATTTGTATTTATGGACACTCACACAAACCCAGTGTGGGGAATGATGTGGTTGGAAAATTGATTGCTTGACCAAATTTGGAGAGATCCTTCCCCTGAAGAGTGGTGTTGGCAGAATATCGATCCACCCAACTCCTTCCATCTCATGTGGGTGCCTCTCACCATCACCGCCTGTAGGGTGCAGGCAATTTCTGCGTTCTTTGAAATTCTAGCTGGGTCTTTACCTCTCTCTTTGTCTCCCTATATAACCTGTTCCCAGAGGCTAGGCATGGTCTAGCCCAAATTACTGAATTCAGTTATCATCCAAAATTTCAATCATCAAAGAATTCTTACTGCATTCTTGTGGGGTCAATTGCATCTGTCACCTGTCGCTTCCCCTCACCAATTCTTTGGTCAACAAGTGACAAAAAGTTACAATTCCTTTGTTTTAATAAATTTTATCACATATTAGGCAGACAAAAAAAGAAATATAACTACAATTCCATTCCCATTTTCCTTTGGAAACTTGTCAGTCTTAATATCCAAGTCTTGTCAACTGACCAAATTTTGGCTAGAGACTTGCTGTTAGCCTTTGTGGGCTGCCTTCCTATTACCTAATTTGTTCAACAAGTGGCCCACTGACACTTTATCTCATTCCCTCATCAGCACTTGAGGTTGTTAAATTATAATCTATTCTTCTGTGCAGAGTCAATTGGACACTTAAGAAAATACAATCACTTAATATTAATTTGACCAAAAACAGATGACTTCTACACTAGCCACTGTCAGCACCTCAACTCCAGGGTGGCGAGAGAAAAGAAAACAAATATCATTTCTTTCTTGTTATCTGTATACTTTCAGTTCATTAAAAAAAAAAAATAGCATTTTTCTTGTTTTACTATCAGTATACTTTCAGACTATTGAAAAACATTTCTTTTCTTGTTTTCCAGTTTATTTTTAAAGACTTTTTTTCAGTTTACCAGCACCCTCTTAAAAGTGTGAGATGTGTATGTCAGACTGACGTTTATCTAAGGTTGTTTTATGGGGCTTTAGCTGTAAATAAAATAATTTAATATTACATGAGGGCCATTTATATATAATTTTAAGTACTCAGCAATCTTAAAAATTTAAGAAAAATATTCTCTGTAATGTAATGTTTTATTGAATTTTAGATACATCTTGACTTTAATTTAATATAGTTGTCACTTTTACTTTCTGATAATGTTGTGTATGGACAAACTTATCGACAAATTTGGCACATTTATGCACATGAAAAATCAATTCAAAATTCTTTTTAAAATACACAGGATCTTTAAATTGTAATAGGCCTTATAATTTATGATTAGTAAATATAGTTTTACTTAATAACAATATTCCCTAACATACACAATACAAACTGAATTTTAAAAGATTTTAAAACTTTATAAATTATTGTAATTAAAATTGTAAAAACATGAAAACAAATCTTGAAAAAATTCATTTTCTTAAGGCAATATTGTCTTTAACATATATATTATTCATAAAAGTAATTAAAATATTTTCTAATTAAATAATTGTTGTATAAGAGTAAGAGTCATTACCGACACTGTGGTTTGAAACTAGATCGCCAGTGAGTAACATCAGTGATTCCATTATTAAGTAGATCATGTGATCATAAAGAAAATGAATAAATAGGGAGTAGCATGATGACTATATGATCACTATTTCTCCTCTATCACTATACGGATCACTGTTCACTTCTCTTGTCTATCCACTATTGCTATATGTTCACTCTCTCTACTCTACGGATTACAATTCTCTTCTAATCATTATACTATTTGGCGATTACTACTTGAACAAGTATTACTAGTGCGGATATATTGAAAGGCATTACTACTAGTACCAGCGTCTACAAAGTCTCAAATATAACAAGCATTTTTGGAAGTGACAACAAGCTTTCACTTGACATAGCAAAAGTGACAAGCAAAGCCATCCAATTTCACAAAAGTGGTGATAAGGATTCCTTGAACTTACACGGACAGAAAAAATTGGCAAAAAGTTCAGCAGAAAAATGGATGAATTAAAGGCCCTTATGTTTCAAATGTTGCAACAACAGAAACTACAGCAGGAACTACAAGTACAGAAACAGCACCATGAACAGCAGTTGCAGTTACAATCACAGCAACAAAGGTTTGTCAAGTTGTTCACTAAAACAATGGAAACAAAAACTTCAGATTCATTTACTCCTGATGCTGTCACTAATTCAATCACTGAGTTTCGGTACAATCTGGATGAAGAAATAACTTTCCCATCATGATGATGATATGAAGGAATCTTTAAAAGGGATTGTGTGCATTGGAGTGATGAAGAAAAAGTTTGATTATTGTTGAGGAAATTATCCCCTGCTGAACATGAAAAATGTGTAAACTATATTTTGCCGAAGAAGCCAGGAGAAATAACTTTTGATGAGACCGTCCTAACACTATTGAGAATATTTGTAGACAGAAGTTCATTGTTTAATACACATTGACAATATCTCAATTTAGTGAAATCTGACAAAGAAGATTTTGTCACACACGCTGGACTTGTAAATTGGGAATGCAAAAAGTTTAAATTGAATGAACTGTTCAAATGCTTGAGAGTTCTGATGATGAAGTGGACAATTTAGAGTTTGAAGAAATATATTACAGTGACATTGATGCTGAATATGTGCAAGAACCTACTGACAGCAGTGACAATAGTGACTTGAAGAATGTAACTCCAAGAAAGAAAAAGTAGTGCCCACCTTGCCTGTGGTAGGCCCTTCTACTGCACCTGCTGCTCCACCTGGATGACGACAATGCACTGTAACTCAAACAGATAGTGATGAGCTTGTTGTACGCTTCAACACAGCCACTATTAGATCTGAGGAGATATGTGCCATGTTTGGGGTCCTTATTTTTAGTGGCTACAGTCTGGAGCCCTAAAGTTGGTTCCAATTTCTACAGGGCAGCTATGTCTGAGGGGCGCTTTACTTTCCTACTCAACTGCCTACGCTTTGATGACTAATACCAGAGAACAGCAAAGAAGAACCGACAGGTTTGCCCCAATCAGGAAGGTGTGGGATATTTTCATTAAGGCTTGTGGCACCCATTATATCCCACATGAGTTCCTAACTGTTGATGAGCAGTTGCTTGCCTTCCGTGGCTGCTGCCCCTTTTGCATGTACATCCCAAATAAATCAGCGAAGTACGGCATCAAGATCATCATGGTAAATGACGTCAAGAGCAAGTACATGCTGTCATGGACCCCCTATTTTGGGAAGCAGGGGACACGGGCAACAGACGGACAAAACCTTGGCCATTCCTTCACCAAGGACCTGACACAGCGCTACCACAACACCAACAGGAATGTAACAACCGACAATTGGTTCACCTCTGTGCCCCCTCATCCAGGATATGCTGCACAATTGTATGATGACGCTGACTGGGACAGTCAGGGGAAACAAGTCAGAGATACCAGAAGAGACAAAGGACAAGACCACATGGGCTCCAGGTTCCAGTGCCTTCCTGTTCACGAAGAACATGACATTGGTGTTGTATGTGCCCAACACCGCTTCCAGCAAGAAAATTGTCCTCCTCATGTCTTCAATGCATGGAGATAAATCCTTGGCCAGCAGTGGAAAGCCAACTATCATCGAGGACTACAACAAGACGAAAGGAGGAGTGAACACTTTCGACCAAATATGTGGTCAATATTCGTGTGGCAGGAAGACCAAGAGGTGGTTGCTCTGTGCATTCTATAGCATGCTGAACACTGGGGTCATCAACTCTTAGATCATCCATGAGGAAAATATGCAGAAGACAGGTGGCAGACAGATGAAGAGGAAGCAGCTTATGCAGGTGTTGGCTGAGGAACTGGTGAAACTCTGAGCAGTGCATCGCTTCTCAAGTCACACTCTGCCGAGGCAGCTCAATGAACATATATGCACTGTTTTTGAGCTGCCCACTACCCCTGGACCTTCAAGAATTTATGGACTACCTGCAGCAGACATGAAGGCAGACAAAAAAACATGCTTCCAGTGTGTGTCCTGTCAACAAGCTATGTGTCCCAAACACTATTACACCATGTGTAGCAACTGTATATGAGGCTGAGGTAAGTAGAACTGCACCTGAAGACTTTACTTGTACATAACAAATAAATAGTCAGTTGGTACAGTCATTTTAGTTAAAAAAATTATTAGTGTAAAAAAGTGAATTTTGTGGTAGATAAAATAAGGCCTTTTTCCACATCTCGTCCCTACAGAAGCTGCAGCAGCTCGGGACCAGCCGTATGAGGAGTTTGGAAGTCATTGGAGGATAATTTTTATTTATTTTTCTTTTATTTTGAAAAATTTTCCTATTTTTAATTACAATTTTCAGTACCTGATTTTCTTACCTAAATAATATGTTTTTCAGTTCCCATTAATGTTAACTCAAAGTACAAAGTTTGAAGTGTCTGCGTGTAAAATATTCCAAATAAAGATTTATATTTAATATTATTTTTTATATTTTCAAAATCAGGTATGATATACCCATGGTTAGTAGTGGTGTAACTTTAATTGATGGTTAGTGTTCTAGGGTTAAGAAAGTATTAGCATCAGAGCTATCACCAACTCACTTCGCCCCTAACCTGAAAATTGTTGTTGCATCTGATGCAAGTGTTACAGGGTTTGGAGCAGTAGTATAACATAAGTATGACAACAGATCAACAAAGACAATAGCGCATGATTCAAGGTTGTTAATTGTGGCTGAAAGAAGCTACAGTCAAATAGAGAAAGAAGTATTCGCTATTATATTTGCAATGAAGAAATTCCACAAGTTCTTACATGGACGGGAATTTATTCTTCAAACGGACCATCAACCATTGTTATCAATATATGGATCTAAAAAAGGTGTTCCTACACATACAGTGAATACTGCAATGCTGGGAACAATTCTAATAAATTATAAGATGGAATTTTTACTAAGAAGCTAAGTCATGCGAACGGATTGTCTTGACTAGTACCAAGATGTTGTGAACAGCTGGAAGACACAGTAATTGCGGCGATTAGGGCCAAAAGCGAAATAAGCAATGTACTATATAATACCATGAAGGAGCTGCCAATTACATTGGAAGAAATAAAAATTAAAGCATAGAATGACCACTTCAAAATGAAAATGAAGGATAAACTAAAATCTACAGGAAAAAATACTATTGGAAATACTAGTGCATTTACATTGTGCAATGGTGTACTGATGTACACTGAGAGAGTAGTTATACCAGCGTCATCACAAAGACGAATGTTGAAAGAGTTTCATAGAGGACATCCAGGGATTTCTAGGATGAAATCTTTAATGAGATACTACACCTACTGGCCAAATATGGATAAAGATATAGAAAATGTGGTAAAATTATGCAGAGGTTGTGCTCTGGCAGCAAAGTCAACGCCTATAAAACTTCAACCTTGGCTGGCAACTGAATAACCATGGACTAGAATTCATATTGACTTTGCTGAGCCAATAAATGGAGCATACTATCTGGTAGTAGTAGATAGCTTCACGAAATGGCCAGAAGTACTAAAATGCAGGAGACTGACTACCACAGTAGCTATTAATTTCTTGCCTGAAATTTTTGTGAAATTTGGCATTCCGAACTCAATCATGTCTGACAATGGTGCACAATTAACGTCCAGTGAATTCAAGTTCTTTCGCAAGTTGCTAGCAATTGAACACATTACTACTCCCCCACATCACCCTAGATCGAACAGACAAGCAGAACTCTTTGTTGACATGTTTTAGAGGGCTTTAAGGGAATCAGAGGGAGAGGAGTTGGACAAGATTATGATTCAACAGTTTCTAAGTGTTTACCATATTATGTCAAACCCTAACACTGTGTTGGGAATGCCGCTGATAGAATTAATGTTCACCAGAAAAATCAAGTCTGTTTTCAATAAGCTGCTATCTGAGTGCAAGACGAGAACATCAAAGAATGAATATGCAAATAGCTATTTCAAACCTGGAGAAAAAGTATTTTTCAGGAATTATCAGCACAGGAAAGAATTTGGGAAAGATGGTGTTGTTAAGAAACGTAGGAGGGGAGCACAAGCATGGGAGCACAAGCGACATATTAACCAGCTAAAACGTTGTTTCACTGAATTAAAGTTCCCGAATAAAAGTACCACTGGAAATCCTGTACACAACACATTCAACGTTCCTACACCAGCAGAAATAGTGCAACCAAGGGTTTATGTCAATAGGAAAAGAAGGCCCACAGAGTTTCTAACCATCGAACCAAAGCTAAAAAAAATATAGACCCCAAAAGAAGTAATTTCAAAGGAGAGGTGTTGTATAAGAGTGTCATTGCCAACACTGTGGTTTGAAACTAGATCGCCAGTGAATAACATAGGCAATTCCATTTTTAAGTAGATCACATGATCATAAAGGAAGTGAATAAATTTGAAGTAACATGATGACTACATGATCACTATTTCTCCTCTATCACTATACGGATCACTGTTCACTTCTCTTGTCTATCCACTATTGCTATATGTTCACTCTCTCTACTCTACGGATTACAATTCTCTTCTAATCATTATACTATTTGGCGATTACTACTTGAACAAGTATTACTAGTGCAAATATAATAAAAGACGTTACTATTAGTACCAGCGTCTACAAAGTCTTGAATATAACAAGCATTTTTGGAAGTGATAATGAGCTTTTACTTGACATAGCAAAAGTGACAAGCAAAGCTGTACAACATCACAAAAGTGGCGATGAGGATTCGCAAGAAATCATAAAAATAACATTTTAATTTTACTGTGTTTTTTTTACAATTCAAAGCAGACCGTTGGTAAGACGGGGGTCCTATTTTACAAAAGAAAAAAAAATGAGATTTAAATTCTCTAAAGAGTTCTGCTTTTAATATAATCACTGAAAATTATCATGCTGAATTTCTTGAGTTTTCATAAAATTAAGTAAGTGAGGGTGAAACACATATAAAAAAAATATTTTTTAGATTTTCTAAAAACAAAACATTCCTAAAATAATTTAATTCATTTGTGAATAAGTCCTGAAAATTTCATTAAAATCCGAGAATTATTTGATTTTTACAAGAATTTCCAAATTAATGTGTCTGTCATTGCAAAAAACTCACTAAAATTTACTATGCTAATTTATGCTAATTTGCTGACACAAGAAAAAACAAGATTTTTCATCAAAATTTTGAATATTATATAAAGGATTAAAAAATTTAATTAAATATTCAAAAAATACTTTGATATTATTAAGAGGAAAGATCAAAGATATTGATGATAAAACTGTGTTTTCATGTGGAGCATTTTTTCATTACAGTATGCTAATTTTTTAGCAATTTTATGAAGGTACCTACATTAAGATATATATATATATATATATATATATATATATATATATATATGTGTGTGTGTGTGTGTGTGTGTGTATCAAAGTGGACATTGAAGTCAACACTCAGCGGTGAGAGTCTGTTTCATGCGTATATGTAATTGTCAGGCCATATTCGTTCTGTTTTTGCTTGGCTATTTATATATGCAGGTCAGTGATTCATTGTGGGTAGTCTAACAGTTATATTTCTGAATTATTCTAGGGGCTATTTAGTAGAAATAATTGTGGATCCGTGTGTAGTTTTTTGGCTACTTGCAGTGTTGTTTGTTAACATTTTTTTTATTATTTTATTGTTGGTTGTTATTATTATGTTTACTTGTGTTTATGTGTGCATTCATGGTTTGTTAATTTGCTTATATGTATACATGCTTATATGTATATACATATGTATACACCCAGTCACCATCTATCTGTGTTCGTGATATCAGGGGAGAGTGTACTGAGGAAAGAAAATGGTAACATACCTTGAAGGCCAAAGTGCTTTCATGTGGCATCTTGTTTATGTGGATAAAAAATATATAGCTCTCCACTGGATGCAGTCAACAAAGATGTTAATCAGCTTCATTCTTAGTCAATCACAGCACAAGATTAGTCAAATAAATGGACTGCTATGGAGAACATGCTAATCAATTAGTGAATTAAAAAACTTAGTGTTAATCACTCTCAATTTGGGAGTAAAATTAACAAAGCAATTAATTTACCAAGGTGGACCAAATATTCTGCATGACAGTGTATATTTTTACTTTTGTTAAAAAATAAAATGCTACAAAACTTAGAAAAATTACACCTCAGGAATTCAGAAAAATAATTGGAAAAGCAATGCCACCAAACTTATAAACCTTGGAATAAATGAATACCATGAAAAGATTTAAGTATTAAAACTTGATTTTAACTATTTTTCATATATGCTTTGCTATGATATTTCTGTTATTCCTTTCAACTGGAAAATGAAAATGTTTAATCTTTATTAACCTCAGTAAGAAATCTTGTGAAATTTCCTCAGAATATTACACCATTTAATGTGAAGCACCCTATTTAAGGAATATATATTCTAGCTTCTTCAGACATTTTAGATTTCTCAGTCAGCTTCTCCATGTCTTTGGATGTTTGTAGGAAAAAAGAGGGGGTAAAAAATAAAATCAAGTGTGACGTTCGCCAACAGACTGAATCTTCTTCTTCATTTGCCTAAAGGAAATAGATTCCGGGGCTCTGTTTCTTCACCAGCACACACTGGGCACTTTTCAGTTGACAAAGTTAGTCGTGTCTCTTTCACCTTCATTTTCTCATGTCAATCCATTTGTCAGACTAGCAAATGTAATTCGCCCAAGAAAGAAAATCCCTTGCTTTTTATGTCTCAAGTAGGCCAGAATTTGCATATGTGCAAATCCCATCTCGTAGAGACAAGAAAAGCACTCATAAATTGCACCCCCAAGAGCGGCCATATTTTCTTTTTAGCACTTTGCATGCAAAACACGTCCATGCTCGTTTTGATCTTATTTCTTTCATCACAACACCTATTACTACTACAATATTACATGAAAATCTTAGTTTTTGTGAACAACTCAAAACTCCAGCTCAACTAATAGATCTGCTAGAATAAAGGAATACAAAACTAACTCAACCAACTAGCTATTCATGAAAGTATTGCAACTAAAATCTTTATTTTTTGAAAGTCACTGGAAATAAAGTTTGTAATTTGCTGTATTTAGTAAATTACAATTTATACACTATTTCACAGCAGAATGTTAATACAGATATGGATTTAAACTGAGTACAGTGATTTTCAATAAGTGTTTTTAACAGACTGCCCTATTGCCTAGAACAAAACTTAAATCAATTGATTTTAAAATGTAATTATGATGTGTTCCTTAAATAGCATAAAATAATAGCAAAAAAATGCAATAGAACAAATAATAAATTGATATGATGAGTGCAACTTACTTTTTTTATATCTTCCTCATAATCTGTGACTAATTTGTAGAATGGGAAAGAAGATAAAATCCTCCATAAACTGAGGCCATGTTGTTCTGCTTCCAGCATGGAATTATCAAGTCCAGTTGCAGCAGGAACATGGCTGCCAATGATAAGGAGACTGTGGATGGGAAGGTAGACTACTGCAGTCACTCCTTGTTGATGGTGAAATGTGAAATTGAAAGAGTGCACCAACTGGTACTGACCATTACGGTTCACTAAATATTTATGCAACTCACCAGAGAAGGTAATTACCAAAAGATGTGCAGCTCTGAAAAGAAAATTACAAAAATGCTATAACAAAGATACTTAAAATAATTTCACTTTTGATCATCAAAAGAATTGAATAAAAAAAAGTAACCAGCAATAAAATTGCATCAGTATTAGGTACAATTCTCAAAAATCATCTTTTTTAGTGTTGAGGGGTAAAGAGTACAAAACCTGATGACTCTATGAACTCATCCAATACTATAAAGAGTCCCATAGTATGAGGTCATTGGTAGTCATTTTGGAGTCAGACTTCATACTACTATACAGGTGTTACAGCAAATTTTTTCAAAATGGAACATAAAAAACTCACTAATGAAAGACCTGAAAAATCAATCAAAATGCTGTACAACATTTTTGTGCCAGTACTAAAACAAATCATGGTACCTATAAGGACTAGTTAAAAAAAAACCCCAAAAAACCCGACAAAATAAAGTATGGTGGTGAACTTTCCAAAAAGAGGAGGGGGAGATACTAACACTAGATAAAAATAAAAAATATATTTATTTAATAAAGTAATCTCAAAAGGGGAGATGTTGTGGAATAAAGATTACACCCCCAGTGACTCTATGAACTCATCCAATACTATAAAGAGTATGTATGAGGTTGATGGTAGTCATTTTGGAGACAGTCTTCATACTACTATACAAGTGTTATGGCAAGTAGCCTAAGCATTACGTATAGAGAATACTTATGCAAATTATGTTATACCAAGTACAAGTCTGTGTTATCACAATAACCTTACAATAGGAAGTTATAATATTTAGATTTACACATTAGTTAATGACAACCATCTAGATTTCACAAAATTTTACATCCTATCAAAATTACAATAAATATTAATTTTGTCAAAAAATATACAATCTTAATTTTTTGTAATTTACTCTAACAAATTTATATAATGTCTACTTTTCACTTTTTCCATAACAAATAATCAGGGAAAAATCTTGAAATCGCTGTTTGATATATAGTCATATTTAGTAATTTAAATTTCAGTACCAAATTCCGTTTGATATACAGACTGTCATATTTAGTACATTTAAATTTCAGTGTCAATGATACATGAATAAACAAAAACAATTTTTACTTCATTTGTTTTTTAAACTGATAACCATTAAGAACTTCAAAAAAACAAAGATTTGATTAATTATTACAAAAAATACTCCTAGGCCAGAAATATTAAAAGGAATTTTAATATCTCCAAATGCAAACCAGTAAATGAAACAGCTGAAAAACTTAAATCAGAATACTAATTTCAATTTTTAAAATGAAAAACATCAAACATACCCTTCATTAATACTGTCATTTTCTAGAAACAGAAGACCTGCAATACTTCTTGTCAAATTTGAAGGAAAATTAGAATTCATAGGAGAATTTCCATCATCAACCTACAAATCATAAATATTCATTAAGAAAATTATCAAAACATTACTATTTATCTACCAACTAATCATATTAATTAATAAAATTTAATGCCCACCATAAAATCTGGTATTAATTATAAAAATTAAAATAAGCATTTTACATTAATTATTATTATATAACTCATTAATGCACACTGTCTCATTTTTGCAAGAGTGGGAATGAATGGGTTAAGTGCTGCTGCTGCTGCTGCATCATCATCATCAGCAGCAGCAGCAGCTTTGTAATTCAAATCAGCATGCTCATCTTGATTATTATACACACATTTTTGGTAACCTACTTGGTATTTCAAACCAAACCCTTTATTCAATCAACAGAGATAGATTGTTCTCACTCGGTTTTCCATGCTTATTTCATATCAGTTAATATGCAATAGTCTTTGTCAACTTTTTTATGAAGACAGACACCGGAAGGAGGCCAGAGAGTTAAATAGCCAAAACATTGAGGGCATAATAACCATTATGAGCAGGATGGTCCAAATAGCTAGGTATATTATTATTATTAATATTATTATTATTATTAATAATGATGATGATGATGATGATGATGATGATGCCACATCTAAAGAGTTCCAACAAAAATGTCTTAAATGTACATTAATTTAATTTTTGTTAGAAATATTTCAATTTTTTATGCAGGGAAATGTGAATTTTTACCAAATTAACAACTTAAAAAAATGTCTTAAAAGTAAATTGTATTTATTTAAATAGGAAAAAAATTATATAACCAATGGAAATGCCATATGTAACAGAACATGTAGCATCACATTTTTCAGGTGTGCTACCTGTAAATAATGAAATTTCACTATGCTCCCCAAACATTGATTAATTTTTAAAATTCTGTTACTGTAAAGATTTTTCATTCCAAAGCCAAATTTATGGGTATGCATCATGAAAAAGACAACTTTAACCAAGATAAAAAGAGAACAGTAGGTAACAAGTATGAAAAGAAAAATAGAATCCACCTCACTATCAATATGATTTCAATTCTAAAACAATAATCTTTTTAGGTACCTCTACTAATTTGCGGAAGAATTTGCATGTTGAAAAAAAGCCCCAAACTTAATTAAAACAAAGTATTATCATCAAAATGTTTATGTTATTATTAAGAGGAAAGACCAAAGTAGTTTTTTTTATTATTTTATTAAATTTTTTAATCCTTTTGGAAGATTTTTTAATACAGAGAATTACATTGCAATAAAAGACAACTTAAAAGTATGCTAATCAGCTATTTTAGCAAAAACAAAAACAAAAACAAAAAATTAATTCCAATCAATAGAATTTGTGTTCAAAATACACCAGAGTATTTTGCTTGCTGGAAATAGTAAATTTAATCCTTTAGTTTTCAATTAAAGCTAAAATGAAAATTTCAAGAAAGGTTTTCCATTTGTAAAAATTCATTTTAAACCTAGGTATCGCAATTTAGTGTAGGTACCTACACTTTTTTTATAGTAAATGTTTTAAGATGTTTAACTATTTATTCTTTATTAAATATACATTAGAAAATTACATCTTCAAAAGATTTTAAATCAAATTTTTATTTTTTAATCATTTCACCCTGAGCAAGGCAGGAATGCTACTAGTACACAGGGAGTTATAGGGAGTGAAAGTAAAAGAGAAAACTGAGAATAGGAAGGATTGAGGAAAGGACAAAAGATGAACAAGATTAAAAAAGACAGAAGATGGCAATTAATGTTGCATTTAAATTTTTGAAATTGGTAGTTACCAGAGAAGTAAATAAACAGAAGGGAGTTCCACAGGTGGGAAGTGCAAGAAAAGAAACTGTTGGAGTAGAAGAAGCAGTTGCATTTCAACAGTAAAGGTGGGATCACAATATCAATCTAAAAGAACACTTAAGTTCATGTAGTTGAAGGAAAAAAGGTAATCAGAGCAATTGCCATGAAAATATTTGTAGAAAAACAGAGGGAAGCCATATTACGTCAGTGAGAAAGTGACTGAAGTTGTGATGCCTGGTCAGGATTAATTACATTACAGATCTTTCTTTGGATTTTGTCAAGAATCTTGAGATGTACAGCAGGAGTATCACACCAGACATGGCAACAGTATTCAATGCATGGACAAATGGTAGATTTGTAAATGTGCAAGATGGATTCTGCCAAGAAAAGTTTTCTGGCACGACACAGTGACCCAACTTTCCTTGCAGTAGATGCAGCTACTGATTCAATGTAATCACTCCACTTCAAGTCAGTGGAAAACTTGAGACCAAGAAGCTGTAGTGTGTTACTCTTCTTGAGTCTAGCATCAGCCATGCTGATGCAGGCAGAAAAGGTTCTCTGTGGTGAAGCAGTTTTGTTTTGGAGGCATTAAAATTTACAAGCCATTTCTTGTCTCAGTTAACCACTGATTGAAGGTCCTTTTTAAGTGCAGCTGCCAGATTTACTTTGTCAGATAGATTGGTATAAAGACAGGAGTAAATGACAGTATCATCTGCATAAATACATAGTTGGGAACTGACATTGAGATCATTGATGAAAATCAGAAACAGTGTAGGACCCAAGATAGGGCCTTGGGAGACACCTGCATTTGTGTGAAAGGACCTGTAAATTTGTCTGTTCAAAAACAACCTTCATTTCAGAGGAATGAGTGGATTAAATCAAACATTCATCCTGTGACACCATAGCCCTGAAGCTTGCGTAAAAGGCCAGCATACCAAACCCTGTTGAACACCTTCAAGATATCTAGAGACACAGCTCGAGCTTTGCTGTTCTTATCTAGAGCTTGATATGCAAATTCAATGATGGCTGTTAAGACATTAGCGGTAGAGCTAGTGAAACAGAAGCCATATTGTTTGTCAGAGAAGATGTCATTTAAAGTAAGATGCTTAATAACCTCAGCATTGATTGAAGCCTCAACTACTTTGGCAAAAAGCAGTAAGAGACTAATAGGGTGATAATTTGAGGAGTCAGAGGGTTCTCCAAAAGTCCTAAAAACAGGAACTACAGAGGACTTCCAACAAGCTACAATGTAAGAAGCAGTGAGGCACTTGTTGTAGAGTTTGGAGAGAACTAGAACCAGCTTGGGAATACATTCCTTTAAGATGACAGATGGGATCCTGTCACATCTGCTTACCTTGTGGAGATCTAGTTTGGAAATGATGTCTGAAACTAGTCACAGAGTTATGTGTATATCACTCAGTAGAGCCTCAGTTCTAGGGGTAAATCAGGTATGGGCACTCCAGACGAGTCGAAGTGTGAAGTTGGGAAAGAACTTTCAAGCACTCAACTTTATTTGTTGTAAATGTCAGGACTTCAAATTGATTGAAGAGAGGATGGATTGAGTATTCGCTGTTGTTCAGCACACTTTTGCAGAGCTGCCAATAATCTCTAGAACCAAATTTGTGAGAGGCTATACCTTGTTTCATTCTATCAGCAAATAGTAACTTTGCTTCTTTGAGGACATGCTTGCACTCATTATGAGCAGAGACAAAAAGACATCTGTTGCAATCAGACCTGTCATTCTGGTACAGCCGGAAGAAGTGATTCCTATGGGCTATAGCAGTTGAGCATGCACGGGAGAACCAAATAGATGATCGTGGTTTCATTTGGCATTTCTGTGGTGGAATGGATGCTTCGAAGCCGGCTTTCATCCAGGAGGAGACCTCAGTGACACATTTGTGAATAGGATAATTAAAAACTTTATTCCAAGGGACAGTGCAAAGCAAAGCACAGAATGAGTTCTAATCAGCACATTGATAACAGAAATATATTCTGTTGATAGGAAGTTCTTGGCTGATGGGAGAGCAGAAAGAGATATTTACAGACACTACTGCATGATCAGAGGGCAGAGCTGCAGAGTACAACATGTGTCAGGGGTAGAGATAAAGAAGAGAAATGTGTCCATCAGGATTACTGGGGAAAAGCACAAGGAAGTCCACCACTTGCATGAGAGATTGAGAAGTTTAGGCTTTAGATCCCATCAAGGTCAGTGACAAAGTGATTAAGCCACCAGATATGGTGGGCACTGATGTCACCAAACACAAACAGGTGTAGAGAGATGGCCTTATCTATATTATTAGAAATACTATTTAGCAAACAACAGTCAAGAGAGGAAGGAGAATGGTAGAGGAAGAAGAGACAGTTGACTGAGTTTAGTAGAGAAAGATGGAGGCACATGTAAGAATGGCTTGGAGACACAAAAGAGAGTTACTTAGCCAGCAGATGTTCCCAAACATAAACTCGCAGGCCATGGACACTAGAATCCCTCCTAAAGAGAGGAAGATAGCCAGGAATCAAATGATTACTCAATTCCTGGCTATCTTGGGGATTGAAAAATGAAGATTAGTTTCACACAGAGTTAGGATATCCAGAGAATGTTTGAAGTGGAACAATTCCACACTGCAGAAGTTGGTACAAATACCACAAATGTTGGAGAAAGAAAGGGTTTAGGTGTTTTTTGTCAAGCTGGTTTGATTTCATTTTGTTGGTTACTTATCGTCATGATGTGTTATTTAGGTTAGGAAAAGACCAAGAATAGTAGTAGCTGTCCGTCATCTATGGTGTATGACCTGGGAATTGGCACAGACTGCAGCATAGTGTAGTCTCAGGGTTGCCCACCAGAGGTGCTTGCAAGGACACCCTTCCATGCACTATATGGCACTGCAAGAACCCCGATATTATGCCACTGTTAATTAGAACAGCCTCTCGAGACACTTGTTCAGGCTCCTATCTACCAGTCGGAATGAAGCAACCAGAAAACTACCGACCCAGTATTCTCAGTATGAAGAGACATAGTCACCATCTACACATATCACAAAAGATTCATGACAGCACCACTTCGAGGCCTTAGAAGAAGAAAGGAATCAGGAACATAAAAAGTCAGAATTCCAAATGAAAAAGGCCTTAGAAGAAGAAAGGAATCAGGAACAGATTCTTAAAGAAAAAACAAGGGATGAGCCTCTACTCCTATTCAAGAAAAGGGAAAGGGGTATGGGTTGGACAATAGGAAGACCTATCTGCTCCTAGTAAAAAAAAGTTACTAAGTTTTAACTTAGTAAAAGTTGAGATATCCATTAAAAATACAAACAAGAATTAAAAATGGTATGTACCTCTGTGAAATTGAGCATACCCATCCTGGGTTTAGTTTCCCAGTCAAGTTACAGCTTTAAAAATTAATTCAGTTAACTTATTTAATTATTTAAATAATGTATTTTAGTCTATATAGACAGATAATTTAAAGATACTTACTGAAGGTATATCAAAAAGATGTGTTCCAAATGTGTCAAAGACCTGAACTGTTCCACTGCTATGAGAAATGGCAAGCAATGCTCCATCTGTACTCCAGGCAATTTGTCGCCACTGAGGATAGTGATCACACAAAATTACTGCTCGGCTGAATACACTACTGTAATCATCGCGAGAAGATCTGAAATGAAATACTTTCAAATAATATGCTTGAAAAGGAAAAATTGTTTCTTTGCACTTTACTTGGATGCAGTTTATGATCTGTGTCTTAGCAAGGCAATTGTAAAATTTGAACTTAGCAAGGCACTTGTAAAAAGTTAGAATTCCAAATGAAAAAGGGAATTTGTCAGCATCTGTCAATATATATATATATATATATATATATATATATATATATATACACTTCTGTAATAACAAAGCATTTGCATTGAAAATGCTAAAAAATCCTGCATTTCACATGCATTTTTAAAATTTTAATTTAAGACCAAAATATATAATCCAAAGTATCTAATCCTAAATATGAATTCACAAACTTAATGGAAAGTAACTTATGCTTACAGATGCATAAGGTTTATTGTTTTTTTTTAAGTGAATACCATTTTACTAAGAAAAATGACTAAATACATAGATTTTCTCAAAAGATTTCTATACATTAAGGATAAAATACAGATTACAGATTAAATATTTTCAAATTTTATTGCTATCTAAAATATTTTACAGACAAAAATTTGTTGAGAGTTGAATCAAGGTAAATTCAAAGTTATACGTATTCACTTAAGTGGATTAATTTAAAATAACAAAAGTGAAAAGCTGGCACACACAAGAGACGTCATGTTCAGAATGATATATATAAATTCATTTATTTTAATTTAATTAAAAAACAGACAACCTTAAGGGTCCATTGATTATATTTCATTTCCCCAGGAAGGTAATTTTTTTCCTGGTTGCACACACAAAAGAAGAATACATTGAAATAGATTATTATGTTTATTTTCAATGGTTTAAGTTAGCCAAGTCTTTTCACTTTGACCTATTCTATTTTCTACTCTAATTATTACTGTATATAGTTTTACAACTACCAACTCTCAATTGTAAAATCATAGACTATAAATATATCTGTGATGAGCTCTACACAAACCCAACCCAACAAGGAACTGGCTCATGAAAGAATATTTAAATGAATTTTAGGCTAGGTCAGTTGATTTTATTATATGTAAGCTCTTATCGAGTTCTTTAATTTCAATTGTATGATGTGCCTTGTGAGAATCAAACTCACAACTCAGTAATAATAATCACTCAGATTAGCCATGCCAACCATTATTCCACACCGAGTCACCTTTAAATTGCATCACTTCTAAAGATACAACTACAAAAAATATGTTTTATATTATAATACATGTATTTATGAATACTTATGAAATGCAGGACATTTTAGCATTTTGAATGCAATTATATTATGCATTAATCATCCAGTAAACCATACTTAAATGACTTCAAATTGCAAGGATATAGATGTCTGTCTATCACATGACAAAAACTCTTTTATTGACCAATGAAAACATGCCTCTTCCTGATCTTCCTAATCTCAACAAACACCTTCCCTCACTATGAACACAGAGAAACTATGTTCATATATGTAGTACGAGTATGTGGAGTCAAGTGGTCTGAATAACATAAAACATACATTAAATACTAAAAGACTGTTACAAATGCATTGCTTACCATACCTCCAATTCCATTACTTCTAAAATTAGAGCCTAAAATAAAAATACAAATTTGAAATTCATATTTATTTTCTGATCACACCTGTACAAATTCAAATCTAACCCATATTTTTTTTTTTTTAGTGGGAAGGAGCCTCTCATAAACCAATCTTAAATTATCTTGAATTACACAAACATAGATATAAACAGCATAATATTTTTAAAATGTATTTCACCAGTTAGAACACTCCAGCTTCTTAATTTTCAGAGCTTAGCTGAGCCCATCAGATCATGTAAAAAAAAAAAAAATAGAATTTGATCTCTTTGTAGTAAGAGCCACTTACCCTCCTTACTATCATGAATGAACTGATCCATTCATAAGTAGTTCTGGGTAATTGTCTAGGAGGAAGATAATACTATTGCAATGACTTGTCGAGCTGATTAGTGAATACTACTATCATGACTAGTTAAGTGTTGTGTCTTGCCAGACCCCGCATCACAACAGTTGGCGATGAGGACGATTCCCTATTTATTATAATAGTGGTGGATAAAAGATTTGTTATTTTTTCAACTTGTATCAAAGACAACAGAATGTTAAAACATTTGAAATATACATTGGGAGTAAATTTTCAAGTCAAACAATTAAAAATGGAGGACTTGAAGTAATATTGGAATTAATAAAACAACAGCAAGAACAACAGCAATTCCAGGAAACATTGTTGGGACAAGAACAGCAGCAAAAAATACTAGAATATTTTATGAAGAGTAAAAGTAATGAAAACATGTCTACATTTTACTCACAGGACTTAGTAGTAAATGCAATTGCGAAATCTTGTAAAAAAATAATATGCTAGTATGCTAGTATTGTAAACAGGAAATGTGAAAAGTTCAAGTTAAGCAAACTAACATGTTTAAGTGCTTGATCTTTGTACATGGTGTAACAGCAAATAGGGATGTGGAAATCTGTTCTAGAATTTTGACTAAGCTTGAACAGGACTCAAAATTGACCTTGCAACTGACCTGAAAAGTGTCAAAGAATAGTGAACTTACAACAACTTACAATACAGCTAGAATTAAGGAAAGAGATGTATCTCACATAAATTCGTTTTGTCTCAAAACATATAGGAAAACAGAATACTTGACAAAACCAAATCCATGTTATGGATGTGGCAAACTACATTTCAAGAGGAACTGCCCTTTTAAAAACAAAAAATATTTTGACTGTAGAAAGGTGGGACACAAGAGTTTGCACTGTAAAGTTAAAAATAGAATAAAAAGTCAAAATTCAAGTGTACTGTAAACGTATCATCGACAACAGACAATGCAGACAAGGGTCAAAAAAGAAATTTTATAAACATAAAAATAAATAGAAGAAATATAAAGTTTTAGCTAGACACTGGGTCCGATTTTACTATTATAAAAAAAAAATGTGAGAAAGAATCGGTAAACCAATATTAACGTTACCAAAAAACATTGTTATGAGGCATTATTGGGCAGAAATTTAAATTTAAAGGTGAGTTTACATCAGATGTATCATTTTAGGGGAAAATGGTGAAGCTAAAGGACTCATGATGGAAAGAATTTATAACTTGTCCAGAACAGATTGGATGCAACTGTTCAGTTTATGGGATTTGCCCATAAACTCTTTTTGCAATAAAGTTGATAGCTCTTATAATAACTCTGAGAGGCTAAAAAAATTAATTAAAAAATCAATTTCCGGAAGTTTTTCTGAAGATGCACAAAATAACACCAACTTCCAATTAAAGGAAAGTTTGGTACCAATTTTTAGACCAAAGAGTATGTTCTTTTTTCAGCTTTAGATATGATAAACAATTAGGTCACTTGGAAAATATGGGAGTGATCTCCAAAGTGGATTATAGTGATTGGGTCTCCTTGACTGTCTATATAAAACAGAAAAATAACAAAATCTGAGTATGTGCCAATTTCTCCAGGGGGTTGAATGATTGCCTACAAGCTTACAATTACCCACTACCAAGCCCAGAATAAATTTTTTGCAAAGTTAAATGGCAGAAAATACTTTTTAAAGTTTGACTTTTCAAATCCAGATGAACAAAGAATGTTCAAAACTGTTAATAATCAGTACACACAAGGGATTATACAAGTTTAACAGATTAACTTTCGGAATTAAGGTAGCACCAGTAATTTTTTTGGGAAAGTTTTCACCTACTTAAATGACATTGAAAAGTGAAAATTGAGAGCAGTATATTCAGCACATGAATGAGGTATAGAAAAAAAAACAAATATGAGTTTAAAATGACAAAAATTAAATGCTTGAGCCAAATCATCAATGAAAATGGAAGGAAACCAGACCCAACCAGAGCAAATGTAATTAAAAATATGCTTTTCTCAACCAATGTGTCATCTTGACATGAATTTTTAGGGTTCGAAAATTATTATGTTTTTATTCTGAACATGCATTTTTTGCAAGTACCATTAAATAATTTACTAAAAAAAGATTCCAAGGGGAATTGGATGTCCGGATGCCAAAATTCAAATTAAAAAGATTCTAATGTCAAACTTGTTTCTCTCACATTTTGATACAAAATTAAATGTAATTGTGGCAAGTGATACTAGTAACTATGGGATCAGTGACATAATTTTGCATAAGCACAAAGATGGTTCTATAAAAGTGATAACATTTGTCAAGAATACTTTTATCGGCTGAGGCATTGGGAATAATTTTTGCTGTGAAAATATTTCACAAATTCATCCACAGTAGAAGGTTCATGCTACAGATGGACCACCATCCATTGCTATCTATCAAGGAAAATTAGATTGGTTTGTGGCCAAACAAAAAAAAATGATCAAAAACAAGAAAAAATCCAATTCCCAGAAATACATCAAACCTGGTGAAAAAGTATATTTTTTTGAACGTACAAAAATGAGAAAAATGCTGGGAAGATGGAGTAGTCAAGAGATGTATCGGAAAGTTATTGTACATGGTAAAAGGGTTTACATGGGTGCATAAAAAACATCAAAATCAAATAAGAAAAAGGTACTCAGATGAACAGAGCATCCAAGAGGAGGAGCTGACATTTTCAATGTACCTATGCCCCAGATAGCTCTGGAAACCATACGCTTCAGTAAAAGGAAGAGGCACTCTACAGAAGTATTGGACCTTATCTCAAAAAGAAAAAAAGTATAACTCCTATAAGAAGTCCCAAAAGGGAAGATGTTATAGTAAGAACCAGTTACCCTACTTACTATCATGAATGGACTGATCCATTCATGATAAATGGTCTTCAATAATTGTCTAGGAGGAAGATAATACTATTGCAGTGACTTGTCTAGCTAAGTACTGAATACTACTATCACGACTGACTGCCAAGTTAAGTGTTGTGTCTTGCCATACTCCACATCACAACAGGATCCAATGAGGTCAGTAGTGTAAAGGTTACTTAAAGCGAATACATCACCAGATCAAGTTACTACTTACTTTTATTATTCAGTCAGTACATTCCTTTTGATTCCAACCACTCTAAAATTATTTTAGCAACAGTTGGTTAGTTCTACTCTTTACATCATTTTTTTTAATAAAATTATTCATAAACACAAACCTTTTTTAACAACAATTTCGATTTGAGTTAAATCAAAAGCTCACTCAACACTTATATTATTCTTATTCTCTTTTAACAAATATGTTTTTATTTCGGAAGTCTGCCAGAACACAATATAACTGTTTTTTGGATACTGGTGAGATAAAATTTGTTTTGCTGTTTTGAAATGCCAGGATTTTTTCCTATTATATTCAATATGTATTTATTTTCTGAAAGTATTCTTTCCTGAAGACATATGCAAGTTGAATATTAATTTGCCAACTACAAATGCAATACAAAATGTAAATATTAAAAATATTCTATCCTTTATATTTATTTTAATCTTTGAAAAATATCTTTCAAATCAAGTTTAATCTAGTTTTAACTTCATTTTATTATGTTTTCTTTTTTCCTATGTGCAGCTGTTCAGGTGACACCTATGAAAGGGTGGGATGCAAATTTAAGTCTTATTAAAAATTACTATTTTATTGCTGTTTTCAAGCTGTTAACCTCAACAGTCAAAGATTTTGTTGACTCAATCTATTGTGATAAAACCAATAAGATGAACAAACAATAAAATAGTGAAATGCTTTCTCTAGAAAGAGAATGATATATTCATCTCATTTATTAACTTTTATTCACTTTCTTTTCATCTGTGGCTTTTCCCATTCTCATTTCCCCTCTTGAATAGTTGGATGTAGTTTCATCATAACTTAATGTATGAAAATAATAATTGTTATATTTAAAGATCTGTATCTCTCTCTTCCAGCCAATGAGTCTTTTAAATATTTTTGTTCATAAAAATTATGCAATTTTATGCAATGTTGTTCTCAGTTAAAAATAGCACTTCAACTTGAAAAGGTTCCTGAAGCCAACATAGGTTTATTCATTCATTAATTATCCAGTTCATTGTCTTTCCTTCTTACAAAGAATGGAAATTTTTGGAAGCCTGCTCATATCTAGAGATATGTGTCTTTCAACTTCAATTTCTTGAGGTCATTGTTCTTTTCAAGTTTTCTTTACCTGTCTTTTGCTATTCCAACTTCCCTTCTCAGCTCAATATACTGCTTCCTATACAGTCTACTCTTCTTTACAGTCTCTGTTAGCTTTGTTGAGTAATATCAACCTTACGGGTCATAGCTTTTCTTTCACTCCTTAGTGCCCAGTGTGTTGTCTTGATAGGGTTGATTTGGGTTCCCCAAATCTTATAATAATGGGATTGATGAAAAAGTCTAGCGATGGACCGAATATGTACATTGTACCAGACGAGACTGCATAATTCCTATCTGTGGCCATGGTAAATTTTGTCTCTTTGTATCCAAGGACAACATTAGAAATCAGAGCTGGAATAAGAATTGCTTCAAAAAAAAAGAAAAAAAAAAATGCACAACATCATTGATAACTCTAACAACAGGTTTACTGAGTACAAAAACAAAAAATAAAATAATAAACTGGTGAATAAAATGTCTCTTCGGGGTTCCCACAGATTTGTGTAAAAAAAAAAATTCTTTTTAAGGACTTTTCCAGGATTATGTTAAGAAGATTCAAGGACTGAAACTGATACGTACACACACAAAGTGAATGGTCATCAATTTCAAGAACACAAGCTTTGTGGTTTATCTTTTAATAGTTTGACAGATGAGATGTTCAAAGAAAAGCTACAGTAGGTTCTGATAATTCATGTCACATGGATCAGTTGAAATCAAAGTGCTGAAGGCAACTGAATGCAGACCTAGTTATGTTACACATTATGTGCAGTATTGTACACAGTTTGGAGTTCTACTAAACTTGAACATTTTGAATTATCCACTTTAATTCTTATTGCGACACATTTCAGTTATATAGAGTATTCATGGATTGTGACTGTCACAAAAAATTCTTGACTGTTGCACATGGCACAGAACACATTAACCTTTTTTCATTTCATCTAGTTTAGCAGTCAGCTCCTCTTCCAATTTTGATATCTCTATGGATTTGCCCTTTGCAGATGTTCATATGGTATTGGACTATATGATAAGTGTGAAATTCTGAGTCTGCTCAGCTTTCTTCGCATAGCTGTCAGCTGACTTGAGCAAATCTTGTGTGCAACTTTCAAGCGGTTGTTTTTTGGTTTTCAGTTCTTCGATTTCCATTTCTGTCTAGCTGCTTCTTCCTGCCTTTTTTTTCTTTTGAGCCTCAAGGTATTGGTTGTATGTTGTTCTAGCATTGGAAGCACTGCAGAGAAGAGCTTTAGTCAGGAGAACATTCCCAGCAACTCCAGCCATGGCTAAATAGTCTGTGATAATGCACTGTGCAACCAGTCAGCTGTTTCATATTGGCAGTGGAAATTTCTTTATTGACTGAGAAACCTCTCTTCACTGAGGCCTGTCCATGAGCAAGTACCAGCAATCTGCAAACAACTTTCCATACTTTTTGATATTCTTTGTTGCAAGTGCGAAGTGTTCAGATGGTCTTCATGCTTGCTGAAATTCTTGAAAGCAATATTTCCAGGAGCCTCCTCCTCAAACTCTTTATACTGACTGATGATGTTATCACAATCAGTCTTGCTGACTAGTTTTCTTGCTATCATGTGAGAAAGACATCTTTTTAGACTGTTTTCTGTGACATTTTTTTCACAAATGGATCCAGGGTTCAGCCATGCAAGTGAACTTACAAGAAGCTATCTAAGGGGAGACTTTGGCAGAAGTTTCTCTGTGACAGTGATGAACGTTGTCTTTGTTGAATTTCTGCATGCAAACAGATCTTTTGTTGACACATTTCCTTTTTTGGATAAATTTTGCATAGCCCTATCTACCAGAAATCCCCACTTGATCTTTGCAGCATCTTTATACATTTTTGGGTTTGACAAAATTCTTACAAATTCATTCAGTTTGGGAAATGTAATTATCTTTTAGTGTGCTCTTCCTTTACAAATCTTAATAGTTTCATGATCATACTAAAAAGATTATCTGCAAGGAAACAAAACAACAGTTTATCGTTCTTATATTTTCAGAAAAACAGTTCAAGGTCTTTGGAAACAGACACAAAAATCTGCAGTTTCACTGGAAATGAAACATCATTCATGTTTGAATGAGTGATGTAATGTAATGGTCTGTGGGTAACTGTTCTCTGAATCTCCCCATAAGTACCTCTTTAAATAGCAATTGCTATAATGACTCACAATTGCTAACAACACCAATCATGTTACCCAGGTAACAAAATGAGACAACTACCTCAACTTGTATGTGAATCTGAATTTTCATCCTCCATTTGCAGTAAGAAAGGAATATTTTGTTACTTGTAATACCAGACAAAATCTTTGCATTACAGACTCTTTTCTGCACTTGGATAGATAGTTTTCTTTGGGTTTTAAGAGCTCCTGTCTATACACCAAATAGGTTTGCGACAATATGATTTCTCACACATCATTAAGAGATAACTAGATAAATCCCTTTTCCTCTGAGTCAACTTAAGTACACAAAGCTTTCAGAAAATTTGTCTCCAGTCCATCTTTGAATCAACTTAAGTGTCAGTGTTTCGGGGATTTTTGCTTCCAGCAGCCTTTGAATTATCAAACATAAAATGTTGCTAATGATTTTAGTTAATCATAAAATTAGAAGCTTTTGAAGATTTGACCACTAATCTGTTTTTTTTGGGTGGTCTCTAGTTTCGGAATACAAAGGGACAGATAGTGGTGGTTGGACCTCAGCCATTATCCATATAAGAAGAGAGAAAGACTGAGAGAAGTAGGTAGGTGACCAATGAGTGAATAGCTGCCCAGTGGCCATAGAGGAAGGGACCAGTGGTAGTTAGGAAGATAGCAGTTCAGCCAAAGGAAAGATAGCTGGCTAAGTGAAAATTTGTGTTATGGCTATTCCCTAACCAGAGAATCTTGAAAAGCAATTGTTGTTATTCTTTGTGAATTCGATTACAGCCAAGTGGTTAAACCTGAACACAGACCTAGTCAGATGTATATGCAGACACAACCAACCTTGGATGTCATCAGATGGTGCAGTGAATAATGGATGAACGGAGGATGTCATCAAATTGCTGCATATCATATATTCTAAAAAGATGCACTTTTCTAAGATGTCATTATTCCAATGTTATTTTATATATAAAAAATTACAATTAATATCATTCACAGCTGACTCATATATTGAATACTCTCTCCCTGTATTACATTAAGATATACTAGAAAACAAAAAGATATCAACTAAAAAGTGACTACCTTATATAAGTTATGGAGTAACATGTTGCATCTGCATTATTCAAAATTTTAATTTAACAAAATAAAATCATTAATTTAAATATATCAATTTATATTTACTTTAATTTCAAATCTTTGCTGAAATTATTATTAAAAAGGAAACTGGGATAGAATTATCATCTAACAATGATAAAATATGTTTGCATATCAAAATGTAATCTATTTTTCCATTCTGAAAGATGTTGTATATGACAATTACACAATTATGTATCTCTTACATAATTCTGTTGATTTTTGTTTAACTTTTAAAACAAAATATAAACAAATCTTCTTGTAACAAAAACATTATCCAAACAATAGATTAAAAAAATATTTCTTTATATTTCATATTTTCAACATACCTTATCTCCACAAACTGATCCTGCAGAATAGCAACTAACTGACCACATCTTGTAAAAAATAAAAAAAATATAGATCTTTAAAATTTGGCTATGAATTTATGGATCAATCTTATTGAAAGACTGAATTAATATTATGCAATTTTGTAATTAATATACAAGGGTAGAGCAAAAAGTAATGCCTGTTTTTGTTTTTTCATTTTTTTCTTTTACTAAATATCATACAAATACATGGATTGGGAGTTTATTGAAGATAGAGAGTTAAAATTGAAATGGTAATTATGAGGGAGTTGTGTGATATGAGTTATAACAGATTTAATAATAGAAGTGGACATAACGCAAACCAAAAGAAACACAATAATCTCAGGATTCTTTGTTCTCAATCAAGGTATACCACCTTTGAATGTGAATATGTACACCTTCATTGTAAAAGTTTCTTGGCTACTATTTTTAGTCATGTTTGTACAAGTTGCCTGTTTCATCTCATCATCATTAGAGAAGTACCATCCTCTGAGTACCTCCTTCAGAAATCCCAAAACAAATGAAAGTTTAAGGCTGTTCAATCATGTCTAGTGATTGCTTGTATGGTCATTCAGCATGTTACAAAATCACATCACTCATATTCAAATGTAGCCCAGCTAAAAGAAACTTTGATTCAAGTTTTGAAAATGTGTTAACAAGGAGCCAAATTTGATAGTAATATTACTGAACAAACTCAAATAGCATAACTTACTTCTGGCCCCAAAACACAATAACTATCACTTTTCCTACAGAGGATGCTGTCTTAAACCACTTCTTTCTAGATGAATCTGGATGCTGCCACTCCATTGATATTTATACTCTCTAGCAAAGTTGCAAACCTGAAGTTCATCACCATTGATTAACTCTGCTTTGGAAGGTGCTATCCATGTTTTGTAGCTCTAAAAGCTTTTGAGTAGTAACCACTCTCTGCTTTTTCATAGTGTCTTTCAACATTTGAGGTACCCACTTTTGAGAGATTACACTAAATTACAAGCACTACCATGGCTCACCTGAAGACATTCACAGAGTTTTACAATTCTTGTCAGCTGTAATGACAGCATCAGCCTGTTTGACCATCTCCTCATTTACAGCAACAGCTGGCCAGTCAAAGATCAGTTCTGCTTTTTCCCTAGAATTGCCATTAACTCTACTATGCTTACATCAAGTGCAGCCTTTCCATAAGCATTCTTTAAGCTCTTGCGAATGTTTGCACTTTCTTTTTCCAAAAACAAAACTTCTAATAGTTTACTGGGGGAGCAGACATATTAAAAGAAGATTATTGGTAGGAAAAGAGAAATTCAGAAGCAAAATATAGAAATTCTGACAATTTCGCACCTCCATAACATTAGGTTCCCTGTACCTTTTTAAAAAAATATTTTCATGGTAATTGTTGTGATTAGCTTCTTCTTTGGTATCTAGACTTTATGAATTTAAATGCAGTACTTGATTGGTGGCAGTCTCATCTTTTTACAGTTGAAATGGCTAGATGTAACTGTAAGTTCTATGCTAATCATTTCTTCTATCTCACTTTTCACTCATGGAACTCCCTACTGGCTTCTTGCTTTCCAATCAATTTTGATCTTCAAAAATATAAATGCAGTGTCAATTATTATCTTCTGTCTTCTTAATTCCTGTTCTTTTATTGTTCTCTCTCCTTAATAAGGTTTTCATTTTCTCATATTCTCTCTTACTCAGTAACCTCTTGCATCTTGTGGCTTTATTGCCTTTCTTGCAAAATGTTAAAAAAGAAAAAATGATTACCTTTAAAATGAGAAAAGACATTACTTTTAGGCCAATCCTCATATAAACATTAAATGAAAACAGTTATTTAAAGAAGTACTAAAATAACTGCAGATATAGCATCTGAGTAAATTCCAGCAATTTAACAACCAAGTTCAGTCATCAAAGTTAAAATGAAGGTAGTTTTACAAATTTGTCTTATAATATTAAAAAACATTAAATACATTTGTATAACCAAAAATTTAATTCTGATAAAATGAAAAACATGCCTTAGACATTATCACATGCTTTTTTGTATTTTATTAACCAGCCAAATAATTCCACTGAACCAAATGTGGTTTACCAAAAATTAAAAAAATGACATAAAATAAAAGGAATTACTGCTATTAGACTACTAAAAGAATTCTTAATTTTAAAAAAAGAAAAAACTGTCAAATTTAAGAAAAAAATTTTCATTCAATTCTTTTTTTGTACAAAAATTTTTAAGAATATCTTTTCAAGTCAGTTCTCATCTTCCCCAACATTTAAATAATAACTTTGTTTTTTTTTTTCATTTTTTTATAAATCCAGTGAACACAAGTGAAGAATATCTACCTGCCAACAGCAATATTCCATGCCAACTGACAATTCACTATATGTACAAATCCCGGAGGAAGATCCCACAGTGGACCTGAACTGAAAAATGAGAGAATCAAATGAATTATAATAACTTTAGTACATCAGAACATTAAATATAACCCCTTCCTCAGTTAACAAAATTATTAAGTTTATTTTTAAATCTATGAATTCACACTATAAAATTTTCTTCTAATATTAATGGCTTTAATTGTATCCCAGAAGTTTTTATCTTTCAATAATATACAAAAACCAAAAGGACATGAAATGTAAGATTAGAGCACAAGTGACTGATTTTTAGAAAATAATATTTCAAAATAAATACATACTTAAAAGGTAATCTAAGTCCAATATTCCTTAAAAAATTCCAAAAGCTTCCTATAAAAAAAGAAATAAAATAAAAAGAAATATTCCATATTTTGTTCAAATTAAAAAAAATCCACCTGCAACAAAATAAATGTTTAATTCATGTAAAATTTGAAACTGAAAATACACATGGTCAGATAAGGATAGTTGTACTTTAAAATCTTTAAATCAAATAAAACCTTTAAAATAACAGAAATTTAACATGAAAAAGAGAGCAAAAGTTCTTACTGTATGATGTCAAGGTAATTTTCTTCCAAAGAGTTAGTTCTCTGTCTTTCTGAGTCCGATTCTACAAAACATAACAAAAGAAACATTAAAATCAAAATAGTGAAAAATGTTTTGTACATAGGGACACTGAAGTTCTTGACTTGACCCATGTCAAAGAATCAATATTTCAATGACCAAATATCAATTGTTTGTTTGTGTTTTATGGCATATCAACCTCGTTGGGTTATTTAATGCCAATAATAGATATCCAGATCTTGATATATAGATAGCTTGTCATTCATACTTCGATATAAAGATATATATGTTGATATTTACACCTTGATGATCAGATAGATAGCTTGATAATCACACTTCGACATATAGATAGATATTCTGATATTCCGGCCTTAGAGGCTCTTGCAAGTACTTTAGCAGAGCTTATTGGTGGCACTGGGTTAAGTTATAAAAAAGAAAAAAAACATTTTTTTTTTTTTTGAATTTTGTTATGGATACCGATTTCTGAAAGGAAACTGTATATCTTGTTGGTGTCTGTCTCTTCAAAGACTCTTTTGAGGCTCTTATGGTTATAATATTTTTGTCTTATTTTGGAGATGGTTCCACACTTCAACATGGAGTGTTCCACTGCAAGTCTGTTTCTGCAGGAGGATTTTTTTTTTTTTTTATATCCATCTCTTCTAGGGATGGAGGGAGTATTTTCAGTTGTCATGTTGCTAGGGTTTTTATATTGTTTCTTTTTTTTTCCGGGGAGGATTTTGTTTGGCTTTTTGATCTGTTCTTGTAAGTTGATTGTTGGCTCAGCTGGCTTTTCTTATGAGTTTTTATGTCTTTTTGAGTTGCATTTTTTCAATGGAGTGTTCTTTTCGAAAGTTCAGTTGTGGTCGTGTTTTCTGATTGTTCTTGTTCTATTTTGTTGAGAAGTAAAAGTCTGTTTTGAGTTTTCAGGTTGTTTGCTGTAGATTCTTTGTCTTGGTTTTGCAGGTCTGTTTGGCTTCTGCTGAGGCTTTTGGTTTCCTCTTTTTGAGTTTGTTTTGTGGTATTTGATGTGGAGTGTTCAGTTGTTTTTTGGTTATTTTTAGCTGTTGTCATCATTTCAGATTTGAGTATTATGGTTAGTTCAGTAAGTAGAGTTCTTAAGGTTGAGATTTCTTCAGATTTGTAGTTAGTTTTTTCTGTTGTTTCTTTTTTGGGATATTCAGGATGGTTATTTTTTTAGGTCAGCATAGAGGCATATGTTATTGTGGGTGTCTGCGTTTCGACAATTTTTCTTTCTTCGAAGAAAGAGATATTTTGTGAATATTTTGTTTTGTTCATTTCCTTTTCTTTCTGCCATACTTTACATTCTCTTGAACCTGCAGTGTGCCCCTCTTTGCAGTTTGGACACCTAGGTCTTTCCCTGCAATCTTCTGGATGTTCAATCTCCGTATTTCCACATCTTCTACACACTGGTTCTCTAGCACAAGTTTCTTTGTGGTGTCCGTATCTTTGGCATCGGTAACACCTAAGTGGCATTGGTATGTAGGTCTCCACTTTTGCTATTGAATATCCAATTCTTATGTCCCTGGGTATCACGGGGGAGTTAAAGGTTAATATATATGTGTTGGTTTCAATAAGTGTACAATTTTCTTTAATAGTTATTCTTTTGACATCTTTTACTTGTTGGTTTTTTAGGTTTGTTTTTATCTCTTCCAGGGTGCATAGTGAGAGTTCATGGTTTCTCACTACTCCTTTGGATGAATTTAGGGTTCGTGTAGGTATGTTTTGATTTTTATCCTGTCAAAGGTTGTCTAGTTTAATATTTTTTTTTTGCGTGTGTATTTTTGGATACTTCGATTAGTATTGTTCCATTCTTCATTTTTTTCACAGATTCTGGTTTTGGATGTCGGTTGAGATAATTTTCTCTATTTTGAAAGGAGATATTTTGGTAAGAGGAGTATTTTCAATAGATTCTAATACTATGAATTGATGATGTGTTAGTTCATGCTCTGACTCGTTGTCTGAGCTTGATTTGATATGGGGTCTTTTCGTTGTTTTTTTTTTTTTTACTATGTGGGTTTGTTTTTATCTTCATCTCTTTTGCTCCCCACTCTCCTTGGAGCCCGGCAGTCGGAGATATTGGGGGGAAGCCCATTCGCCCTATTTTCTCAGGGATACAAACGAGGTATACTCATATTAGTAGTATTTTTGCCAACATTTCCAGTGTTTTTGTTTTCTTACCCCTGTTTTTATGAAAACTTTTATTTACTCCATGTGGCTGATTTTTACGTACTAATTGATTGACCCTTGCCACCACCTTCTGACACTTATTTGGGGAATATCACGTTGTTTTGAAATAGAGTTTGAAAGATATTTATTTTGTGAGGATAGGTGTTAAGGCTTGACAGGACTAGCCGATTGGTCAGATCGGGCCTCTCCGACATCTCGTCTAGCCCAGGTAAAGGCCAAAGTGATGTGTTGCAGGGTCGTGACAACTTTTCACCTGGGTCATAACCTGCTCAACCACCAGGATCCCGTCCCCAGGCATCACGGGTCACCACCCACGGCCAACAGGTGGCCCCGATGAGGGACTTTTATCATCTGCAGGGGTGCAGTCGACGTATTCTGAAGCCTCACCGACAGGGCTACCAAATATTAAAATTTGGAAGGAAGGGTTAAAGAAACTTTAGAAACAATGTGTCAAAAGCATTGAACTTCAGAATTAATATATAAAATAACACATATATTTCATAGCTCTGAGTCATTTGTTTTCGTCATGGCAAGAACCTTTAACTCCTCATATAATACAAAAAAAAAATCATCAAGCATACAAAAATATGGGACTGCAAATTAATTTCTGGTCACAAATATGATCATCTAAAATTATCTGTTCTTTAAACTATTTACTTAACACAATGTTAAGATCACTTTTAAATATTTAGCAATATACCAAGGTTACTTCAGAATTTAGGTAATCACCCTCCCCCAGTTTGAAAGCATGTGAATCGCCATGTCATAGTAATTAAAATAGAATAAGCCTACGTTTCAGCATTACCATACAAACAAAAGTTTGGATGGTATAAATCTATAAAATTTCCAAAAGAGTTAACAAATTTCAATAAAAATATCCAAAAGTAAACAGATAAAATTAAGACAAAATATTATTAGGAAATCTGAGGATGCACATAATCCCTAAGAAGCATAGTGTATAGAAATTCTGTAGGACCAATTATATGCTATAACCACATTTTAAAACAGGGAAATAAATTAAATTTCAATAAAAATATAACATAAAAAAGCAGCTTCTAAGATCCAAATATATATATATATATATTTAAAGATATTTTTGAAGGTACAAAATTTTATCACAGCAATAAACGTATGAAGCTTGATATTACTAGACATATTAAAAATGGGCGAAGCAACCAGTTTTGCTCCCGCTCATCAGGCTTACAACGGGAGATTTAATTTAAATTAAAAAACACAGAAAATGTACAATGAAAAGGAAATGTGGAGTAGGAGGGGAAAAAAAAAGAAAAAAAAATTATCAGCAAAAGAAGCTAGAGGCAAATGACAGCGAGCCCCAACAAACACTCATGTTGTTTGCACAAGGAAGGCTTGCGGGACCCGATGTAAAGTGCCTCCAGCACCTTAACGTGAAATAACGAGTGTGACCGGGACAACACGGTGAACCGGTGAACACTAAAATTAGCTGCACAAAATCTTCTCTTTAATAGGTGCTCACATATGGCGGACCCGTAGGTGTTTGGGACAAGTCCATTCAACGGCAAAGTGTGGTTTCTGATTTTGGTAGGAACGTGCTGTTTAATTCTCATGTCCAGGCGTTGTGGACATTAAATTATACATTATATATATATATATATATATATATATATATATATATATATATATATATATATATATATATATTTTAAAGAATTAATACATTTTGTTTTTAAGCCAGCATTTTTATTACCTCAAACATTATTTTTAGTGTTTGAAATAGACAGCTGTTTTTTTTACAGTGTGTACCAGGTGCAAAGAGTTTATGCATGCAGTGCATGCCTTATTTTTTTCTAGGATAAATAATTTTTGCGTCATATAAAGTTATTGATAATTTTTCACTATCCTAATTGTACTCATGATCATTCTTTGGAATTTCCCATTCCTTCATTTCGTGGATAAAGTGTAAACAAACAATATTATTTAAGAAGTTTAAGTCGTGTTTGCTTAGTGAGAAAAGAAGAAAAAGCAGTGAATTGTTTTCCTGTTCTATTCCTTTGAGCAGAGAACATGGAAAAAAATCAAAATAGTAGGAGATCAAACAAAGAAAGGCAGAATTTTTGCTGCTTGTCTTCCAACCATATTATTGTTCTCAACATATATTCTCCTGAAGTGCTGATGTTTATATTGTCCCATGCAAAGACTTGCCTATCCAAAGGACTTAAAGCTTTTCTCAGATTTAGACAGGAAATAGGTATTTAGTCAAGTCTGTTTTATTGCTGATTCTGGTTTATTTTGTATGCTTATTCTGTACTGCAGAGTATATATGGAACATCTGGTGATCCTAATGTCACATAAAAAATTACTTTCTTTACTGCTTTTTAAAAAGATTTAACTCATGGAGAGTATACTTGATCCCTTCTTAAGACCTGAATTGAGTCATGTGACCAATACCCAGAATTTTCTTCTTAACCAATTCACATTTGGAACAAAAAGGAGCAACCAGTAAAGTTTATTTGAAAACTTGTTAATGAATTTTATGATGGAGCTAGTGTGATGGCTGGGCATTTGAATGGAGTACAAGCAAGAATAAAGGAGATTTTGTGTGCAAACATCCTATTTGTTCATGCACATTCACTTAATTTGGTACTCTCAATCAGTTTCAAGTATTTGGGAATATCAAAACTTTAAAAAGAATTTCAACTTTTTTCTCAAAGTCAACCATTTGAACAGCACTGCTGTCAATTTCCAAAGTTACCTGAAACACATTGGAATTGTTCATCTTGACAAGTATTCATTGATTTTCAGTTTGAATTTTTATTAGTTGTTTTTAAAATCATATTGAATGGCTGAGAGATTCTGTTTTCAGTTTTTCAAAAAGTATATTTGTGAGGTTGAGAACTTCTAAAAACAATTAATTGAACAAGTTTGAAGAATTTTACTGCATTTCTAACAGCATTTTGAATGAAGTTATTGTTCATGGTGAACAAAGATTCAAAACAATGTGAGAGTTCAAATTTGTTCAAACTTCTGAAAAAAAATTTTCAACTGAAGCATTTTCATCTTTGGATGGAAATGGGTGTGAAATCCCAATGTCATGACACTATGTAAACAGGAGTGGTTCCTCAGGATTTCAACCTAACATCACCACATTATATTAGGTCATCCCATAAGTTCTGTCCAAATTTTAACTTTTTGTTAAAATGAACAAAATTTAAAGAGTATTTTATAATGTCTAATGGAGCTGAACATTATTTTTATGTTTAGATGCATTTAAACTGATCAAATTTTATTTCAGAGAACAATAAAATTAAATTTTATTTGATTAAAACCCTGCTAACATGGAAGTACCCAAGAATCATTTGAGGCACATAATGCTTTATGAGTTCAAGAAAGGAAACTCAGCTGCCGAAACGGCTAGAAACATTCACTTAGTTTATGGAGAGGAATGTGTGAATGAAAGAACTTGCAGAAGTAGTTTGCAAAATTCAGAGGTGGAGATTTCACCCTTGAAGATGAAGATCGAACCGGACCTCCAGTTGAGTTTGATGAAAAGCTTCTTGAAGCAGCCCTTGAAGAAAATCCTGCTTTATCAGTTGAGGAATTGGCAGTGGTTCTCGGTTCAAACCATACAACTGTTCATCGTCATCTTCAACAACTTGGAAAAGTTCCTAAACTTGGAAAATGGGTGCTTCATGAATTCCCGAGTTGACATCTGCTCTTCTCTCCATTCTCGCCAACTTGTTTCACCTTTTTTGTATAGACTTGTGACGAAAAATAGATCTTTTATCGAAATGTTAAACATCGTAGACAGTGGGTTGGTAAGGGGGAAGGACCCCAGCTACAGCCGAGAAGGGAACTTCATGGGCAAAAGGTTCTTCTTTCAATCTGGTGGGATTGCCAAGGAATAATCCACTTTGAATTCTTACCACCTAATGCAACAATTAATGCTCAAATATACTGTCAGCAATTAGAGCATTTGAACCAAGCTTTGAGGAAGAAGTGCTCTAGTGAATCGAAAATGGGTGATGTTTCATCAGGACAATGCACGACCACACACAGCAAGAATCACGTTACAAAAGATCAAAGAACTTGGTTGGGAGAAAATTCCTCATCCACCTTATTCTCCCGACCTTGCTCCTTCAGACTACCATTTGTTTCGCAGCTTACAGAATCATTTGGAAGAAACAGCTTTTGTAACACAGGAAGAGGTTAAAACTGACATTTGTGAGTTCTTTGAATCAAAGCCAAAAGAATTTTACAGTAATGGAATTAGTAAGCTTGTTAATAAATGGAAGGAAGTCATAGATAATCAGGGAAAATACATTGTTGATTGAATCTGTAATTAAATGTAACATTTGGTCACTTGTTTCAAAATTCGGACAGAACTTATGGGATGACCTGATACATAAACAGATGTATGACAGTGGGGTGATTTTTTATATTGGTGTAGGAGTTATTTCTCTGCCTTTGATATTCTTGATTATTTCCTCACTGCCACCCCCAATTAAAATCATAAACGTCTAGTGGGTTTGTTGTGTACCTAACAAAACTCAAATAATCTTGTTAGGTTCTAGTTTTCAGATTGCTGCTTCACTGGAGTGGAAATCAAGCAGCATGAACTCACTCAACAGAAATAATGAACCAATGTCAGAACATGATTAAAGGAATTTTACTTCTTGGTGAATAGACAGAAGAGTTAATGAAAGAAATAAAACAAAGATCAAATGTAAAATTTTAGGTGACTCTGGGTAGCCTTTTAGTTTGAGAGTATCTACAACATGGTTATGGATGTTCATCTATATTCATATGTAACAATAATCACTTTAAAAGACTTCTTGCAGCCATAAGATTTTTATATTGCTTTGGGTGTTTTGTGACCTTTCAATTCCAAAAGACTGTTAGTTTCCAGTTCCTACTACTGAATGCTGACTTTCACTCTTGTATTGACTGAAACTCTTGGTTATCTCTGGTGATTCAGAGCCTAATTTTCTTGGTAACTGTAGCCGTCACGCCAAAAAGGATCCGCTGGAACAGGGCAGTCGTCTCGCGTCGGCTCCCTCGGCCCCAACTGCCAAAGCTTTCAGACACACTCATTTTTATAAACCATGACAAAGCAGCCAATTGGTTGAGTGGGAGAGTTTTACAGGCATAGAGGCACTTCGCCAATTCTCTCTTCCTCCAACTGCTCTGCGACACCATATGCATGCAATGCGTGGGCGTTTTGGGTCATGATGTCGCGTATCTTGCTCACGACAATCACACTCCTCCCTGATCTGAAGATCACACAGATGGCAACGCGGTGTAGGTCATTTTATCCTGCTACTTCGTCTCAGTGGAGCAGGCTTGGCTATTTCCTCAGTTGTACTTTCTTCTGCCGTATCACCGAGTTGATCTCGTTCGAGGATGCCACTTGCACTTTCCGTTGAAGTTGTGTCTTCCTGCATCTGCCCCTCATACACCATAGTGGTTTCTTCATCTGAGGTGGTATCATGGCTGCTGATAATCTCCACCCCATGCACCGGGCAAACATCTTTTACATGGTGTGGTACTCCGTCTACAAGGACTGAATGAGGGTCATAAACTTTTGTCACTTTCCCCCTTCTCAAACCTTGTTGTATACCGCCCATGCGGTCTCTTCACCCAGACAACATCTCCTGTAATGTATGTTCCAGAACCTGCGACGTCAGGCGGTGGTGTGGTATCAATGCCCTTCACGCGAATGTGGTAGGTATAAATTAAGTTGGCTAGCACTGTTGAAGCAGTGGTGTCATATTATGCCAGTATACTGCCTCCATAAGAGAGCATTGTGTTCTTGCGGCGATGTGCTTTATTGTGCGGTGGGATCTTTTTGCTACGTGGGCGCATCAGTATCTTATCTGGACACCCCATTCCTTTGCAAGTCTTGTGAATCTTTCCCCACAAAACACTGCAGCATTGGGTTGACATTCCCTACAATCCCTGACTACAGCCCGAACAGCCACTCTGGAAACTCTGGGGATGACCAATTTTGTAAAGTACAGTGTGCGCTTCATACCAGTGTGTCCACTAGACTGATGAATGGCTTGTATACAAGCAGACTCCTCGCCTTCTGCAGTCACAGCGCACACTTGTTCTACAGGTTCCTTCTCTTTCTGAATATCATCCAGCCATCACTGCAGCACTCTAGTGAGCTGATCGGTCCAGTTATCATGAGACTTAACCAATGCCATGTCAATCTTCAGCTCATATTCTGAGGCCAGAAGTTGAAACGTGCCGAGTCGGAACCTGACCAGCATCTCAGTGGCAGCCTTGGTTTGTAACCTCAACTTTCTGGATAACGTGTCTGAGACCCAGCGATGTACACATGCCGAGTCTGTCTTCAGGTGAATCATTATCAGCGGTGCCACGTTAAGACCAAACCCCAAGCGAGTGAGGCAGTATCTTTTCCCCTTGATTTCTACCGTCTGGAATGGCCACAAGGACTTCTCAACGTGAACTTGCAAATAGGCCTGGCGCAAGTCCAACACAGCAATGTCTATCTGTACATCTGCGCTGGCAGTATATGCATCTACATGCTCATTGAGCTTGCAGTAGTCCATGACGGGCTGAACCTTTTGTTTTCCTGTAGGACAGCCATTAGAGGCCCAAACTTGTCTTCAGGGTATGGAAGCAGCCAGCTGTTTTGTATCCAAGTTTGCAGTTCTCGGTTGTACTCAGCCTGAAGGTGCTAAGGAGTAGGATATTCCGACAGCCTGTTTTTTAACGTAACTGGTGGCTGGGCACCGGACCAATTCCACAATGCAATCCATATCCATCTGTTAGCGTCAAACTCTGCTTGGAAATCGGGCTCGTTGACGGTGATAGCAGTGCAGATTGTCTTGTGATATTGGAGAAATTTTACCTCACCGGTGCTAGACAGGGACATTCAACCAAGCTGTTTGATTGCATCCAGCCCAAGCAACAAGTCAAATCTGAGTAATTCCTCGTCCACGATCAGAGGTTCTATATCAATAGAGGGTCTGTTGCTTATGCCAAGCCGGACCACCCTGACTCCACAGCACCTAAGGGTATTCCTGCTTACAGTTAGTACCTTCTTTCTCTCCCACACCTAGCAGCATGCTTTGCATACGAGTGTTTGGGTGCAATCAGTGTCCACAAGAGCCATGCACCTCATTCCATCAATCTGTACAGTCATTGTAGATAGCGCTCTATTTAAAGAGGATCTGGGGATAAGGCTGGCGCCTAAGCCTCACCCCCCTGCCCATTTCCTGGACAGTTTCGGGCCATATGTCCCCACTGCTTACACCTATAACACGAAACCGGTCTTCGGGGTCTAGTATTCTCTTTCCTCCAACTGCTCTGTGACACCATACGCATGCAATGCATGGGCGTTTTCGGGCATGATGCTGCGTATCTTGCTCACGACAATCACAGTCACTGCAACAAACAACTGGATTTTTCTTCTTGGTTCTCTATCACCGATGTGGATTTTGGGATCCCTAATTCTTTCTGCTGTTTCTATCACCAATGTGAATGTCCAGAATCCCTGGTCTGCTCTGCTGTTTCTATCACCAATGTGTACAGCTGGGACCCCTTCTCTGCTATACTGTCTGCAAGTGCAGGTTTAAATGAAGAATTAAGTATCATCTTTAACCTCGCAGGTGTTCTTGAGACTGAAAATTACGATTGTTAGGTGTCTGAATTTTCACTTCTTTTCCTAGACCCAATCTATCTTGGAGTGATAATAATAATCCAATTTTCTGTTTTTAATTTTCTCAAAGATATGCTAATATGCCCCAATTTCATAAATGTTGAATATATTATTTATTTTTGCATGTTAGGCGATGTAGGAAAGGAAATTAATATATATAATCCATACTAAATGGTGAAGGTAACTATTTTTCAGTTACCCAAGTTTACACATTCCATCTTGATAAATATTTAACATTCAGAAAAGTAAACTTCTAACAATGTAAATTCAAGTCATTTTGACACACTAATTTTCATTTTATGGTTCATAACTGACACCCCTGACCAAACTACATAACCTCAAGGAAGTTGGCATAACATGACGAATGGTTTTTTGGTAACTTTAGGGTTTGTTTGTTTGTTTAATAACCCATTCAGCAGATTTACACTGATTTCAATTAAAATTTTGTAACTTAGAAATCCAAGCCCAAATCAAAATGGTTGGCCATCTGATCTCATGATCACATATGTGGCAACTTGTGTTCCTTCGTGATAATATGACTGATGAATTATATTGGCGGGGGCAGTCAGCAGCAATACATCATCTTTTAGAGTGACGTTGTACCAATAAACTGCTTTTTTGTTCCATGATGCCATTATTGGAAGGGATATGTGCACAGCGGAACCGGAGTCAAACTCCCTATTCATTCAGGAAGTCCCTGAAGGGCTTGCTGCGAAATGCTGTGTCATTGTCTGCAAGCATTTCATTTGGTGGACCATCTTCATAGAATAGGGCTTCCAAGTGGTCAATGATACTTGCCGCATCTTGCCATCTCAGGTGATGCCAGACAGAAAAACATGTAGGCCTGCAGTCATGAACAACAGATAGTGCCTACCCTGTAGACGGTAAAGACACAAAATAAAATTGCAAAGTGACACGAGCTGTTCTTCTCAGCCGTCGCTACACAGAAAGAGATTTCAAGACTCCTTTCCACCGGAATCAAACGTACAGGCTATAACTGCCTCTTAGTACGCCAGTCAGTCAGTTCGTACGTCCAACTCTATTTCACGAAGTCCGCCAAAAGACAGAAGATATCTGTGCCGCTAACGTCTCCTTTTTATGGCACTCCGACACTGCAAAATTTGCATGTGTTGTTGCGCAATCTCGTTCTGAACGAGACCGGCGCACATAAAACGCGTCTTCACACGTGGCCATGTTTCTTGCCGGATTCGCCACGCAGGCAAGACACGTTCGTACGCGCTTTGACTTCCTGGGTAAGTCATCACACCCCTCCCTGATCTCATGATCACAAAAGTGGCAGCTTGGCGGCAGTCGTTTCCGACGGGTGCTTCTGCGTAAGGGAAGGGCGGGGGTCTCTGATCTCGCTCCCACTTCGGGTAGAGCGTCAACGGGGGGATCTGCTACTCTCTCTTCAGATGGATCGACGCATTCCACGCTCTCCTCCAGCAGCAAACTTTCCGCCCCGCTCTCAGACGTGTCGTCGGTATCTTCCTCAGACTGTAACTTGTAACTGCGGCGCGGGCGTAAATCCTTAACGTGGCGGGGTATTCCGTCCACCAGACATGACTGCGGGCTGATTACTTTCGACACCCGACCCTCGTTGAATTTGGTGGTGCACCGACTCATAGGCGCCTTGACCCACACGCGATCCCCGACTTGGTAGGAGCCGTTCCCAGGGTCTAAAGTCATTGTAGGGGCGTCAATCCCTTTCACCCTCAGTTCGTACTGGTGGATCCTGTTGGCGGCGCAGTCTGGGGTGATGTACCGTCTTTTGGTGTGACGTTGTACCAGTAGACGGCTTCCTGGATGGTACAGCGCATTCTTGCCAACTGCTTCCAGAGTGAAAAACGCGACGGGCCGCAATCTGTCAGCGTCAAGAAATGATGGGCACCATAGTGGGTGATATCCATCCCCAGTCTGTGCCAGTTCTCGCATACCTCGAACTTTCCCTTTTTCCAGCGCACTGGTGCGGGGTCTATGGACTGACATTCCTCACATGTCCGTACAGCTGATCTGACGGCTGCTTTGGTTGTTGATGGACAGATTCTCCTTGCAAAGTAGGTGGTACGCCGCACTCCTGGGTGACCACTGTTCCTGTGGATGGACATGATTTGATCTACATCCAGTTCGTCCACATGGGTGGCGCCAATCATTGGCCTGGGCCCATTGTTCGTCTTCATCGAGTCAAACCACCGCTGCTGTACTCTTGTCAGTCCATCAGCTATATTCAGCGCCGAAGGGACCAGTGTCACATTCACGGTCAGCTGATACTCCTCCACGAGCTCCTTAAGAGTGCTCAGCCGCCTCCTGATGAGCATTTCATTTGCCGCCTTGGTGTGTACGCGCGCTCGACCAGTCAGGGTGTCCGACACCCAGTGGTACACGCAAACAGAATCCGTTTTTAAGTGTAGCGTCTTGCTCTTCCACTGGAGTGCTAGATTGACGCCTTTCAATACGGCATCCAGCTCGGCCAGGTTGATGTGCTGAGCGTCATCTTTCGGTCGCAACCAGCAAGCGTCCTCCAACACAGTCTCTTGGCTCTCCAATGCTACCCCGGTCGCCAGGGAACTTGCATCGACCCACACATTCAGCTCCCGGGCATCCACGCACCACTCCCCACGGGCCGGATCGTCCCGCTGCACAGAATCCACGGTCTCAGACACCATGCGCAGGAGAAGGGCATCATTTGTTTCATCGTCCCAGCCCATCGTAACTGTACTTGCTCTCCTCTTGAGCATTCCACACGCCACGCGGAGCCAACCACACACTGGGAGGTGCCCAACAAGCCTTCCGCACAGCGAGAATATCTTCCGTCGCGTAACGACGTCAGGGGCGTTATGAATCACGCTTCCTCGTTTCCACCGCAATCTTCCCTGTTCCATTGTAACTGCCAATCCCAGTACCCGTGCGCCATCCTTCAACCGCTCTGGGTCCTTGCATTCGAGCCCGAACCGGGCTAGATGTTCTTTAACGCGGGAACGACATCTTCATTGACATAGACATCGTCAATGTAGGCAGATGCCGCACGACTCACAGCTTCGTCCTGAGCCAGCACCGTACTGATGATCGCCTTCATGATGAGGGGAGCCACGTTTAGCCCAAATCCTAAACGTGTCAGGCAATATCTGTTCCCATCGATTTCCACGGTCTGATATGGCCAGAGCGATTTATGGACACGTATTTGGAGGTATGCTCTCCTGAGATCCAACAAGGACACGTTGGATCCCTTCTGCCGCCATTCTCGCAGTTTAGCTGCACAGACATCTGCATCAGCTGTGAAAGCATCAACGTGATGGTTGAGCTCTCGGAAGTCCATCACTGGGCGTACCTTCGACTTGTTTTGCTGCAGTACGGCCATAAGGGGAATTAGCCCTTTGGGAGGTCCCAGTTTTTCTTCCGGGTACGGTATGAGCCAGCCATTGCTGATCCACGTGTTGAGCTCCTGTTTATAGCCCTCCCTGATCCCTGCTGCTACCGGGTACTCTGAAACCCCATTGTGCAGTCTTTTAGGCGCACGGTTCTTCGACCACTTCCATGCTACAGTCCAGGATAGACTCCGGTGGTCGAAGGTGGCAGTGAAGTCTGGTTCATTAACAGTAATGGCTGCGCACTTGGCTACTCGCCCATTGCCAATCTGCGCCCGTCCCGTAGGCCCAACAGTGACGCCTCCCAATGTTGCTATGGCATCAATCCCCAATAGCAGGTCAAATCCTAGCGGTTTGCCGCGCACCACTAGCACGTCGATCTTGGCAGAACCGCCTTCCTCCGTGGATACAGTTACCACTCCCACACCGCAACATGGACGGGACACGCCTCCAATGGTCATGACGTCTACTTTTGCTCTCCTCCAAGACCGGCACCGATCTGCATCCACAATTGTCCGTGAACAGCCGGTATGAATCAGTGCTGAGCACGAAGTTCCGTCAACAAGGACATTTGCCACTGGGAGCGCCGTATTTACATCTTGGTTGGGGAAAAGGCTGGCGCTGATGCCTTGTCCCCTGTGGCGTTTCCCGAACAGTCTCGGGCCCAGTGTCCAAACTCCCCGCATTGATAGCAGCGCGTTCTACGCTTCCGGCAGTCTTTCGCCATGTGGCCTTTAACGCTACACCTGTAGCATGTCAGACTGGTGTGTGGGCCGCTTTTTGGTGGGAGACGCGCCGCGACTACGGGGTGGGCGCACCGCCGCAACGACGTTATGATTTTCATCTCCGGTAGTTGTCAGAACTCTCGCTCTTGCTAACAATTCCCCTACAGTCAGTGCTTCAACATTCGGTGCCTGTCGGAGTTCGAGGGAGATCGCATCAGGGAACCCCATGACGAAGGCTAGTTTGGTGAGCCTTTCCATCTCGCCGCCTTCGAATCCGGCCAATCGAACCAACTGTCTGACTTTATTTGCGTAAACGTCTACGCGCTCCCCGGTCCACCTGAACAGGGTTAGTTTTCTGTACGCTGAAAACGAGTCGTCCGCGAACGCCTGCTTCAGTCTGGCTTCGATTTGGTCGATATCTCCTTGATCTTCCTCCTCCATTTCCATGTAGAGGGAAAGTGCGTCCCCCTCCAAGTATAAGGGTAGCAGACTAGCCACATCGTCCACCTGCTGAAGTTTCGCCACCAGCCTAACCTTTTTTAACCAGGCCACTACATCACCCTGGCCAGAGAACGGTTTTATGATATCGCTGCTTATGCGAACCTTCGCCATAATGCGCCGAAATAGCTTGTAGACGGTAAAGACACAAAATAAAATTGCAAAGTGACACATTCATTCAGGAAGTCCCTGAAGGGCTTGCTGCGAAATGCTGTGTCATTGTCTGCAAGCATTTCATTTGGTGGACCATCTTCATAGAATAGGGCTTCCAAGTGGTCAATGATACTTGCCGCATCTTGCCATCTCAGGTGATGCCAGACAGAAAAACATGTAGGCCTGCAGTCATGAACAACAGATAGTGCCTACCCTGTAGACGGTAAAGACACAAAATAAAATTGCAAAGTGACACGAGCTGTTCTTCTCAGCCGTCGCTACACAGAAAGAGATTTCAAGACTCCTTTCCACCGGAATCAAACGTACAGGCTATAACTGCCTCTTAGTACGCCAGTCAGTCAGTTCGTACGTCCAACTCTATTTCACGAAGTCCGCCGAAAGACAGAAGATATCTGTGCCGCTAACGTCTCCTTTTTATGGCACTCCGACACTGCAAAATTTGCATGTGTTGTTGCGCAATCTCGTTCTGAACGAGACCGGCGCACATAAAACGCGTCTTCACACGTGGCCATGTTTCTTGCCGGATTGCCACGCAGGCAAGACACGTTCGTATGCGCTTTGAGTTCCTGGGTAAGTCATCACATACCCTGGTAGTGGGTTATGTCCATTTCCACTTGATACCAAGTGTCACTGACATCCAATTTCCCCTTCAGACAAAGTGTAGGTGGCAGGTCAATTGGTTGGCACTCCTTGCACTTTTCCACTACAGCCCTCACTGATACCTTTGAAACTGTGGGATCAACCTGCCTGACAAAGTACAATATCTGCCTTATGCCAGGATGACCACCTCAATGATGGATGAACCTTATCTGGTTAAAGTCAGACTTACTTGTTGATACAGCACATTTTGGGGATTCAGCTGTTTTCCTGATCAAATCAAGCCATCACTTCAGTACTCTTGTCAGACCATCCACTCAGTTAAGTTCTGACCTCACCACAGTTACATTTACTGACAACCCATTCTCTTCAAACAAGCTCGAGAGGGCACTGAGTCATCACCTGATTAGCATTTCGCTTGCCGCTTTGGTGCACATTCTGGCCTTTCCCATAAGGGTGTCTGTAATCCATTTGTGCCTACAAGCAGAGTCAATGAAGAGGTGCAATATTGTTGTTTTCCCCATCAATGTCATGTTAACACCTGTCAAGTTCTGCCAACTTTATGTACTGCGTATCTCACGTTTTTCACAACCAGCTTGCATCCTTTATAGCAGCTCCATTGTGCTCCAGTGAGACTGATAGCTAGGGAGCTTGCATCAACCCAAACATTGAGCTCAGGACCATTAACACACCACTTGCCTCCCACTTGGTGCACTCTTGACCTCTGTTATCATTGTGTTTAAAGGAACATCATCCACCTTGTTGTCCCAACCCTTTGTAACTGCTGTTGCTCTCCTCTTAATAAATGCTGCCACCACTCAAGCTATTTAACCACTGAGAAGTGCTCAACCAACTTTCCACACAGTGAAAACACACCATGTCGGGTTAGAATGAGTGGCATACTCAGGCAACTCCATTCTCTCATTTCTATTTTAGTATGTTGCACTCCCCCCAAACTTTCAAGCCAAGTACTTGCACTCATCCTTGCAGTCATTCTGGCACTAGCACAAATTTGATTAGATGCTGCCTCATGCTGGCTGTGGATGCTGTATTTTTATTGAGTAAAACATTGTCAACACACGCTGATTTTGCCTGTCACATAGTGTCATCTTTCAACAATGCAGCATCCACAATGGTTCGCATAATAGATGGTGCCACATTGAGTTTAAAGCCCATGTGCATCAAGCAGTACCTTTTTCCTTTGAAGATAAGTCTGGTATGGACACAAGGATTGGTGCACACGCACATGTAGGTAAGCCCTTTGAAGATCAAGCACTGCTATCAATGGAATCAGGCCTTTTGGGGTCCGAGTTTCTCCTCAGGATAGGGAAGTAACCATCCATTATCCAGCCATGTCTGCAGCTGACACCGGTATTCTTGTCAGATTTGAGTGGACACTGGATATTCAGGCACCCTGTTTGTCAGTTCATTAGGTACCTGACCACTTCCATGATGCTGTCTCCATCCTGGTCCATTCATCAAACTCTGTGCTGAAATCCACTTCTATCCTAATCACAGTGCAGGCACATGGGTCCATTCTAGAGAATTTGGCTTCACCGGACTGGTTGATGAGGATTCCACACAGCATTTTAATAATATTCAATTACGGGGAACACCTCTTTTAAATTAATTGGGGAGAGACTGACATCGATGACTCGCTCCCTTTCTGTTTCCCAGACACTCAGATACGATGTGGCCAATCTTTCAGCACCTGTAGCAGTGTACCTTCATTTGCGCTTTGCGTATGGGGCCACTGCAACCCTCTCCATACTGATACTGGCAGTCCCTTGCAAAGTGGTTCAATTCAGAACATTTATAACATGTAATGTTATGACTGGCCAATGTACTGGGTGAAGTATGGTTGGTACAGCAACTGTGACTGATATGGCCTGTGCCCCAGTCAGAATTTGCCCCAGGGTCATGTCGGCCATCCTTGATGTTGCCCAGAAATGCTGCCTCACATGACTCAGCAGTACAACCACAAAAGCGAATTTCATCCATTTCTCTGGTAATGCATCACCAATAAGCAGGATGAGCCTTTCAAGTTCAGCCAACAACACATCCACACTTTCACCAGGCAACAGTTGTCACATCGTGAAGCTGTCAAATGGCACAAAAGTATCAGTTGTGAAAGCGGTTACCAGAACTCACTTGACATAGTCTATGTTAGCCCTTTGTTCTTTGTTGCTCAACCTTTTAATCATAGAGGAAGGACACAGTCCACTTCCCAAAAGTCACACAGCTTACAAACAAGCTCCACATTCTTGAGCCATATCACTATCAGTAAATTGGTGGCCACTTCATTGAACTTGGGAATTAACCAAATGTCGAACTGCTTGCTTGTCACCCCTAAGGTTGAAATAGCTTGAAAGTTGCTTTTCTGCTGCCAGAACACAAACAAGGAGGGACAGAATGAACAGCAGCACTGGAGACCAACAAAACAAAACCAGAGACACATCCACAACAGAGGTGACAAAGAATTCCACACAGGAATGGCACAAATGAAGGTCAAACGTAGCTGGGACACTGATTATATTGAACCCAGAAACATCAGTAATTTTGCTATGACACAAATCATTTGCATAAACAAATTCTAGGCACCACTCAGCCCACTGCCATGAACATATTTTTTTTTGCAAGTGGACATTCTCAAGTTTATGCCCACCACTCTCTCTTGCATACGGTGTAAAATTTGACATAAAAAGAAATGGACGCTTATACTATTTAAATACTGCAATAACCTCCAAAACTCCTATATATAGCCTAAAACAATGGCATCAAATTCTTGGACACTGGAATCTGAAAGACATTATAAAGCTACAATAAGTTGTGGAAGGCATGAAAATTATCGATAAATCAAATTTAAACTGTAAAATATGTACCCAAGACAAAATGCTACAGTATAAAAACAAGTTATCCAACAAATGGGTAACTAAAATATTAGACCTTGTTCACTGTGAGATAGCCAGCCCAATGGAGCCAAGATCTTTGAATGGCTTCAAATATAAACTTTGTTTCATGTACGACTACTCTGGTTTAATCATAGTTTATTTTCTTAAACAAAAAAATAAAAAATTTCTTGCCATAAAGAAATATTTGGCTGAAATTGCTCTGTAGGGCTCTATGGAATGCCTAAAATGTGTTAACAGCACAGAATTCACTTCTGAAAATTTCAAAACTCTTCTAATCAATAATCATATTAAACATGAGAAATTGGTTCCATACTCTACACACCAAAATAGTACTGCAGAAAGACCTTGGAGATCTCTCTTTGAAATCCGTAGCTGTCTATTAATCGAATCAAAGCTACCAAATTTCTTGTGGTCATACACAATTTTGACTGCTGGTTATATTAGAAATCGGCACTACAGTCAAAGAACTGGAAAAACTACTTTCAAAATGTTCATGGGTCACAAACCTAACCTCACCAATATACATATATTTGGCATAATTTGTTATGCCTACATACAAGGCAAAAAGAAATTGAACATTAAATGTGAAAAAGCAATTCAAGTCCTGCCTAATTAACATATATACCAGAAACTAAGAAAGTCAAAAGAGTCAGGTGTGTAAAATTTACTGAAAACTTTGAAAATCCTACTACATCTGACAATTCTTTACTTCCAGTTGAAGAAAATAATGTAATACTTCCCCCCAACTATTTTCAGAAGAATCTTTGTGGGGAGTAAAAACAAGAATGTGAAACTATACAATCAACAAATCCAACCAATAATACAGGAGATAATCCTTGTGCAGAAATACCTGACAAACGATACCCAAGCAGGTTATGAAAAATGCCTGAATATTTAAAAGATTGCATCTGACTATAGACTATTCCTGTTCAGTAAAATATATACCCAATACTTATATTAAAGCTATTACATCAAAGGACTCTACAAAATGGCACAAGGCTATGGAAAATGAAATAAATAGTCTAAAAATAGCAATACATAAATTGACTAAACTTCCAGCTGGTAAAATTGTTGTTAGCATTCTGTGGGTTTATATTATTAAAACTAATAATACCAGTAATGAACAGTTGAACACTCAGTTTGTTGTAAAAGATTACTCGCAAAAGGCTGAAATAGATTATCATGAAACTTTCTCTCCTCACAGCACATTTATTGTCTGTAAGGACTTTAATTAGCTATTCAACACAAATTATTTGTCCTCCAAATAGATGTAAAAACCACATGGTTAAATGCACCAACTGACTACAAAGTATGTCCAGCAACACAAGGGCTATTCTATTACCAGCAAAAACAATGATAAACTTGTATGGCAACTAAAAAAGTCATTATGCAGACTTAAACAAAGCAAGTGAAATTGGAATCAAATCCTACACACATATTTAATTGTTCAAGCTTTCTCCTGATCCTTGGCAGACTCTTGCATTTACACAAAAGACTCTTCAATTACAATACTGATTTTGTTTCATTTGATGATAAACTCATTGCTGCAAGCTGCAATTCTGCATTAATTAATGTAAAAACACATTTAAATGAACAATTCAAAATGACTGATCTTGGACATTTTTATTTCTTAACTCCAGAGAGATTAATCAAAAAAGATTCTAGCCAAATTTGGAATGCAAGATTGTAAACCTCCATCAATGCCTTGTGAACTGGATATCAATCTACTAGATGAAAACAATGCTGAACAAACAGACGAGAAATATTACTGAGAGGTAGTTGGCAGCCTGATATACCTTATGACTGCCCTTTGTCCAGATATAAGTTACATGATAACAAAATTGAAACATTTGATAAGAGCTAAACAAGTCTTACACTATTTGATAAGCACAAAACACACTGTTTAATGTTTAATGAATCTTGGTTTATAATAATATATAAAGATTTAATTACATGAAATGAGAGGGAAGGAGATGAACCCACAAACAAAAATAAAATATAACAAAACATTCAAACTCAAAAATGAAATATGTGAGTAGAACCCATCCACCTCACAGAAAAATAAGAGCAGCCGCTGTAGTCAGCCAATGCACAGAATCAAGAAGCTCGCTCACTAATGGGGGAGGTAAGAAAAAATAAATTATGGAGTGGGAAAATCAAAAGCTGACACAGTCAAGATTTAAAAAGGGATAAAAAAAAAAATCAAACTGGAGAGGCTGAGAATGTTGACATGGATCATAATAAAAGAAAATGCCGAGAGCAGGTCAGGAACAACAATTACTCACATTAACTAGCTAAACAAAGAGAGTCTAGCTTAACCAAGGGAGGGGTCCATCAGGTGGGCCAAAAGGAGACATAAAAATGAAAATTATGGCTGGCCCCATTCACAAGAACCATGCTTGCAACTTTCATACACCTTTCACTGAAATCTGCTGATAACAAACACTTGCTATCAGTTCTGATCTTCATCTTGAGCTGATGCCCAAAGAATCTGACCAGATCATGATGAGAATAATGTTCATAATACACATCATCCACATCACCATCCTTGCCATGGGCAGCAAGTGCCAGAAACACCATCCATTTCACTCCAAAACACAGGGACAACACATTATCGCATGTGTATGTGAGATCAATGGACACAAGATGTTCAGGATCAATACAAGCTGTCAACTCACTGACATAATCCAAGAACAGGTGCACCTAAGAGCAGTGGTAGGTGCCCACAACCATTTCTTCTAAACCAAGGTCTCACTGATGATGGGCATATCTACCCCCCTCTAAAGGCCACATCATTGAGCAATAGCGCAAAAACTTGCTGAGGTATTTCACTACTGCTATCCAGGGCCAGAAAGAGTGCAACTCAGTCGCCGACAAGCTGAGCCACCTACAAAGTGCGTCTGATGCACCCCCCTCCACTAGTACTTGATACAAGATTCTCCTAGGCCATGAAAAGTCACTGGACCAAGGAGTTGCATGCAAGACCTTTCAACGCTCAGTGAAGAATTCAGACTTGTTCCAGAGTTTATGATGGCACCCAACCCCAGAAATGGGAGGAGTGATGATAAGGCTAGGGAAGGTGTCCTTAACACTTGTTGCCCAGTGCTAATGTTTGTTAATATGCAGCATAGGAAAGCCAGCCCCAAATTGTTTATTACAATTAACTTTCAACAGGAGAGGTATCAAAAGATCCGAGTGCTAGTCTAAGACCTTGATGGTACATTACTTCTCGTTCTTTCAAGTATAATTTTCTTGCTGACCCATAGACAAAACATCCATAACCTAGTCTTATTAATAATCAGTAGTCTTTATAATTTTTTATCCATGTAAAATAATAAGACAAAGTGGACTCTATGGTGGATAGGGAGTAAGAATGATGAAAAAAAAACTTAAATTTTCATTATGGTTCCAAATAAAACCAAGAGTTTGCATACAGAATCAAGTTCAGTACTTGAAGAACAAGTAAATAATGAATTTCCAAGATTTATTGTCCTTGAAGCACAAGATGACACTCCATTAACAAAGTAATCTCCTTTTGTAATAGAAAAAGGTTATTTTGGCAAATACAACCCCAAAAACTGTTGAAAAGTTAAAAAATGAAAACATCTTAATTGAAGTAGAAAAGAAAAAACTTGCTGACAAATCATTGTGAAAATGTAAAATTGCTAGGTCATATGACAAATCAATTGGTTGGACCGGGCCCCTCCAACTAATTGTTCTTAAGATTGGATAAATTGCTTTGGATAGTAGATGTTGGGGAATTAGTAGATAGTATTATATCACTATTTTTATCTAGTTTATTGTCAGGGTTATTGTTGTTAATAATGTCAATATCTTTTTTGCAGAGGGCTCTTCATTATGCCTTCATTACAATAGGTAAGGAGTAAATGTGATAGACAACAATAAACTACAAAAAACTCAAAATTGATTGCTACATTTAAGTATTGCATTAATATTTAAGCTTACCTTTTAAAAGTTTAAGAATAATTCTTCTACCACCACTTAATTTAAAGAAGGTAGGTTATTAACTTCTATACAAACAATTATTTTTAGTTCATGGATGATTTTTGCTGGATTTCACAATTAAATTTGATTATTCCCAAATTTATTTCCAAGTTATAAAAATTGTTATCGTATAAAAAAATTAGTCATGAAAAAAAAAACACTTAAAACAATTGCAGTAATGAAAACTTGGAAATCCAAAATTTCAGAATTGTGCATCAAGATCCAGCCCAGAATGTTTTTAATTTGTTCATGGAGTCAGTCTGATACAAAATGGTATGATATATTGGGCTACAGCCTCTAGGGGTAAAGTTGAAAAAATGTGACATGACATTCACATTTATTATATAGATGTAGCAATTAGGAATGATAAAGTATTATTAGATTCAAATGTAAAATCTATTGTGGATTTGATGTTAAGTTTGTTGACAAGATCAGATAAAACTGTTTTAATAGAGAATCATCTATGTATCTAAAATAAGAATAATATTTTTTAAAGGACCACTTTCCAGAAAATCCAAAAATAGACAAGCCAAGATGCCACTATGAGGAGACCCCATCAGTAAACCAAATTTTTGTCTAATAAAATTGTTATCAAAGATGAAAAGAACATTGATTAGTGATTAAATGGCACATATTTATGATGTGTAAGAATAGGTCATTTTATTTTTGTTAGATGTGTTTTTAGTAAATTTAAGCACTTCTTTACAAGAACATTTGTATATAAAGATTTTATATCTAAACTGGTTATGCATTTGTTTTTCATGTCTATGTTTTTTAATTTATCATAGTTTTTTATGTGAGGAAATAATAATTGTACCAAGTGAGGTTAAAATTTTGGCTAATGTCCCAGGTAAATTATGTGGGGGCACTACATATTCCTGATATAATAGGTCTCAATGGAATATCTGGTTTATATATTTTTGGTAACCCATAAAGTATGGGTGTTTTCGGGTGATGTCCAATGAGTTTTAACCAAGAACTGTCTTCATTTTTTAATAATTTCTTGGTTTTGTTTTTAAATTTTTATGTCTCTTTTTTTCTCATAGATGTTATCATCTTCGATATGTTTGTCCATAATCTTAATTCTAATTCCTTTATCGGAATGAGATATATGAACATTTTTGTTACTTGATATTTCATTTACAACTTTTATCTATATGTGCAGGGAAGTGTGGTTTCATTGAGTTTTTTTCAAGTGTGACTGTAATTAGACCCTGAATGTATCCTTTGTTGAAATCTAAGTCATTATGTTGGTGGTTTTTAATAATGAAATCCATAATATAATTTTTTAACAATCCAGTGTCAAATTTCAAACCGAAGATAAGAGTTTCCAGTTGTATTTCCAGTTGTATCTTCAATGATTCAAATTTGAATAAATTTGTAATTTAGTCATTTCTGCCAACTTTAGCCCATTTTCTTTTAGAAACTAATGTATTTATTTTGTACACTACGGATTTGTTTATTGTTTACATAATTGATCAAATTTCTTAGTTCACTCCATATTTAAGATGTTGCAGTGATGAAGATCATTTCCTATTTGGGTAGCCTTTTCAAAAAGTATTACTCCTTGTTGTTCTAATTCATGTGCAGATGATTTGAGGAATTGTGTACGTAAGGAGGAAATATATGATGTGAAGATTTGAGTAGTTTATGTGAACATTGAGGAATAACTTTTTCTTCAATGTTCAATGTAATTTTTAAGAAATTCTTTTTGTGCTTCTGTAGGAGTGTGCTATAAAAATGATAAAAATTAAAACAGTTAAATTCATAAATTCCTGTTATTTATATATATAACAAATAAAAACATACAAATTTAGCACATACTAAAATAATTTAAATATCAATTGTATAAAAAATAAAAATAAAATCATTTGGCCACTTTCACTTCTCCAGAATTTAACAAGACTTTTCAATTAAACAGACAAATATTTATGAGCATCTCTTAAATTTAGAAATTCTGAAAAACTAACATTTTTAATTTTGTTTATAAATACTTGTTACAAAATAAAACCCTCACATTTGCCTTGATAAAGTCCATCAGCAGACAAAACATGTCAACTAAGATAATTTTTCCTTATGTCTTTATTCATATTGTTCTTTTACAGATATATTGTAATTATATCTGAATATATATATATATGTGTGTGTGTGTATAGCATTGCCCTTAAACTGAATGTTAAATCAGACATAAGATTAATTTATTAAGGGTCACACTATCTTTGTGTTCCCACTTTTCTTCCTACTTTAATTTCCTGTCTAGCCAAGTCCTGTCTTGACTAAGAAATGGTGAGAAAGTATCTGTATCGCTTAACAACTACACAGATTGCTCTCCTAAGGGAGTAAGTAAAAGAGAGTCACCCAAGCCCACATACATGCATCACCACATAGGATTTTTTAATTGTAATTTCAATTTTCCAATAATCTCTGACCACAACACGTTACAAGTAAATCAACTCTCATCGGACACTTATGACTTATTACTTGTTGTGTGAGGAATAAGATACCATTCCCAAGTATCCTTGATGTGTAGTGAATAAAAATAAGTTATTCCTGAAGACTGTGGATTTCTTAGATTACTCGATGTGTAGAGAATAAAAGAATATTATACACAGATAAATCATTGCAATTTCATCTTTGATATGGAGAAATGAAGTACATGTACTACTCCAGAGTCATCCAGCTTATATTGTGGAAAGAACTACTGACTTTTATTTGGCCATTTTAAAGAGATTCTGTTTATTTACCATTATGAACATTTGAACTTAGAAATTCATAAAACACTGTGGCGAACAATCACATAGAAGCAAGTGAGTCAGAGTGGCTTGCATCTGGTGCAAAGGAAAATAACTTCCTTAAGTAGCATCAGTATTTTGTTCCTTGAAAATGGCATTAATCTCCCGACTTTACGTTGGATGGTTCCAACAGTGTGTGTTCTAACAGTGGCTTTTGTACAGCTTAGCATGGTTCGGCCAATAGCAAGTTGTGTGCTGATTGGTCGGACTGGAAGAGGCTACTTGCCTGGGTAATTGAGGACAAAAGCGAAGAACGCTAATTGGTTAGTCGGCTGTGGGGTTGGTATGATAAAAGAGGGCTGAAGCAGTGAGAAGGGAGGACTGTTTTTTGCATTGGTGAAGTGTGCAGAACTCAAGAACAGCAGATTAAACACAAGATATTTTGGATTGTACAAACTCATTTAGCTACAAACACGAATGTTTAAACAGCCAGTATCAGATAGGTGTCTTTTTTTATTTTATGTCTGTTATCCCATACTCTTTCCATATTCTGTCATTTTTGTGATGAAAAATTATTTACAAACGTTCTTCTTGTGTTTGTTATCGCTAACACCTATTTTTTGTGTACCTATCTGAGCAAATCCATCTACTATTTTAATTTTTTTTTTGGGAACCTGTGGTTCATATCTTCATGTGTTGCAATTCATAACATATAAAATTGGAGGCTCGTGTTCGGGAATCACTCAGTCGGAACTATATGTATGTTAGTGTGCCAGCAAACAGTAAACCAAGATGTCTATAATTTAATGTTTCTTAATTTCCAGCACAATAAATTCTTTCTAAAATTGTTCTCCTTGCCACTGCATTTTTTTTGAGGGGGCAAAAATTACCTATCGTTTTAGAATTATTATAAGTTTCTTTGTATTGTCTGTATAGATTATATTTTTTGTATACTAATAAAGGAACGGATGAGTAATATTTTGATGTAATGCAATACATTTTGTATGCATGTTTTAATGTTGAAAACAAAAAAAATGAAACACAATAAAAAACAAAAAATAAAAAACAAATATATTAACAAATACCTTAACAATTTAGCATACTTTAACTTTTATTACTCCTGGTCACCAGAATGCCAGTTTACCTTCAGAAAGATAAAATCTCTGCTTGCATCAGACTTACTTCTCACACATTACAAACCATCTCTTGATATCACTGTCATTTCAGATGCTTCGTGCTAATTTCCCACAATTTCCTGATGGTACTCAGAAGGCCATGGCTCATACAGCAATATCTTTGACTCCTGCTGAGCAGAACTATGGTCAAATTGAGAAGGAAGCTTTGGCAATTATATTTGCCATAAAGAAACTTCACAATATACATAAATTTATGGATATAAATTTACATTGATTACTGATCACAAATCCCTGTTGCAGAATATGACTCACTACCACCGTACAAAGTGGCTTCAGACAAGTTAAGACAAAGATCTTCAACCATTTTACCATCAGAAGTCATTATTGTCTGTAGTGGGTGGCTGTATTTTTTTTTTTTTTTTTTGTGAACGTGTGATTGTTCCATTGACTTTACTAAATAGGGTCCTAAACAATTTCATTTTGGTCATCAGGACATTAGCCACATGAAGGCTTTGGCATGTAGCTATGTCTATTGGCCAAACATGGAGAAATTAGAAGACCTTGCTCCTAACTGTACAAAATGTCATTTAGCAGCAAAATCCCCAAGGAAATAGGAATTATTTTCATGGCCTGGATTCCCTTTGGTCATGTCTTCATATTGATTTTGCAGGACCTATGGATGGAAAATGCTTTCTCTTACTAGTGGATGTCTACAATAAATGGCCTGAATTTTTTCTGAATTGCATCACATCTGAGGAGACCATTCTGAAATTACAGCACCTCTTCAGATTTGGAGTCCCAGAAACTTTAGTCTCTGGCAATGGCTCTGCTTTCACTTCAGTAAAATTTTCAGTTTTCTACCAGCAGAATGGCATCAAACACATACACACACCACCATTCCATCCACAATTGAATGGACAAGTTGAGCAATTAGTGGATACCTTTAAACAGGCCCTCCAAAAGTTAAAAGGGGAAGGCACGGTAACTGAAATATTGGAAACATTCCTAACAAATGACAGAGTCTCACAAACACAAATACCCCAAATGGTAGTTCACCTGCCGAGACTGATGAATCGCAAAATTTGGTTATATATATATATATAGACATCATACATCCAAGTGAACAAAATTGTCACAAGAGAAATATGGCAATGAAACAACAATTCAGCAGCTACCATGGTGCAGTAAGTCATATCTCCAAACCAGGACAACAGGTCTTAGCAAAAGACTACCAAAATGGCACAGAGAAATGGACAAAATGTTACATCTGGCACCAAACTGGAAACGTCACTTATGATGTTAGCATGCAATCTTGCATTTGGGTACAACATGCAAACCAGATACACTTTTCTAATCTTGCAATATCCACGAACCAAAGGTTAGATCTTCCACTCAACATTTTGTTGGACACTTTTGATCTGCCTTGGGAAAATGCTGCAATGTCCAGCAGAAGTGTGGAACATAGACATAGACCTAGACCTCAAGGGATGAAAACTAGAAGCTCAGTTAGGGCCCAACATTCCACCAAACAGCTACAAGTAAACCCCTAACACAAAACTTACCATCACACTAAAAAGGTGAGGTATTAAGGACAAAAGGGAAATATCTCTCTCAGAAAAAGTGTACAGTTGTCTGTCCAGGGGAGAGGGAGAAAATTTAACATGGCAACCAAATAAATCTATTATTGTTTCTACACATGTCTCCATTTTATCTGTCAATCTTTGTATTCCTTGTTCCAAGTTACACAGTAAGAGCAGGTCATTAGAACAGGCAATACAACAGAAACTGAGAGGGAAAAAGCGAGAATTGAACAAGAGACATGGTTCCGCAAAATAGAAGAAAAATAATTAGTGAGGCTGGGAGATGTGACTTAGCAAAGCAGGCTAGGTTGGTACCATAATTTAATGAAGCTGAAGTAGATTGGTACTTTAATTATTTCAAAAATTGAATTTAGGATGGCTCATAACCAAATGGACCAGGTTATTATAAACAGTATTGAAAGGCAAAGTTAAAAAAACATATGTTGCCCTGTCAGTAGCAGACAGTGCTGATGACAACACTGTTAAATCACCCATCGTTAAGATGTATGACTTAGTACCTGAAGCCTACCACCCAAAATTTAGGAATTCAAGAAAAACCGATGAACAAACTTACATCGAGTTTTCTAGTGAAAGGGAAACCCATTTTGACAGATGGAGCTAGTCAAAAAAATATTGAAACTATGATGAAGGCAAATGATTCTAATGGGAGAATTTAAAGAATGTGCCCCTGATAATATAAAAACATACCTTGAGAGAAAGGTAACTACTGTGTATGAAATGGCCACTCTTGACAAATATGCCTTAAGACATAAGCACAGCAAACTGAAATACGAATCTGGAAGCGGTTCTGGCCCAAGGCCTGGGTCTAGTTCTGATCTGAATTCCAAGTCAGACCAGTCATATGGTCCTAATTGGCCGTTTAACTCATATAAAAGTACCAATAAAAACTCGAGAGGCACGCATTCACAAAGAGATAATTCCTAGTCATTAGGATCCCAACAAGTAAATAGATGGGATCAGAAACTACCAATGTGCCAGTACTGTAACAAAGTTGGGCACACTGTGGCAAATTGCTGGACCTAATGAAATAATGAGTCCAGGGCATTAAGCCAAAATAAACCCCAGGGTTTAGTTTCTTCCAACCAAGTTGTGTCAGAATATCCAACATTAGAGAGGAGCACAGGTCATTTGTGTCTGATGGATCTGTTTTGCTTGTGAGCGATACCACTAAAAGGACACCCATAAAAGTTTTGCAAGATACGGGAGCTATGCAGTCCCTAATTTTGAAAAGTTCTTTTCCGTGTGGGTTGAATTTGGCCACAGGCGAATTTGTTATTGTCCAGAGTATCAGTAATGATCTTGTAAGTATCCCTTTACATCAGTTTCATCTTGTATCAGACTTTGAGTTGGGACTCATTGTTGTTAAAATTGTTCCCAGACTGCCTATGAATGGCATATCCATGTTGTTAGGGAATGAGTTAGCTGGTGGGAAGGTAACCATCTATCCCAAGGTAACATAAGACCCAGTCACCTCAACAGAAATGGAGAAAATTGAGGAAGAGAACCCTTCATGAGACGTGCCTTGAGCACAGGTTAAAGCTCAAAAAGAGAAATTTTGTGAGGTGAAAGAAGAGACAATTGATCTCTCCCAAACTCTTTAAAATCCCAACATGGATTTCAATTATCCCACTCTTGAGAGAGAGAATATCATTGGTAATATAAAGCCAACTCTGGATGTTTCCCTATCAAGGAGACAGCTTATGATAGAGCAGAGGAGAGATCCCAAAATCATCCTGCTTTTTAATTGCATGTTGCCAAAGAAGGAGTTATAGAAAGTTCCAACCGGATACTTCATTAAAAACAATGCCATGTTTGCGAGGTGGAAAGACCAAAATCAGAAAATTCTGATTGTGCCTTGATACACCATTCCCACATTTGAGGAACATGTAATTATAGATTGTGTCAGACCATTAACTAATACTAAGTTAGGAAACTAGTACTCTTTTAACAATTATGCTTCAACTAGATTCCCAAAAGCAAGAATATAAGGAATATTTTGGCTCAGAAAATAGTAAAAGGCCTTATCACCTTTTTCACTACTGCAGGTTTACCCAGAGTTGTACAGTCAAACCAATGGTCAAAATTTGGCTCGAAAATATTTCAGCAAATGGTTAGGCAACTAGGTATAACTTTGATTAGGTTTATCACCTATCATCCACAAAGGTGTATTGGAGCATCAAAAAGAATGGAATAAAGGTATTCCTTTCTTGATGTTTGAAGCCAGCGAATCTGTTCAAGAATCATTGAGAATCAGTCCATTTGAATTAATATTTGGACATTTGGTTCATGGTCCCTTCAAATTATTAAAGTTGGCTACTGGAAGATTCAAAGAACAAAAATCTATTCAACTTATGTGTCTCAATTTTGGATTCAGCTAACTGAAGCAAGTGAATTGGCCCATGACAATCTCTGGTCAGCTCAACAAAAAATGAATAATCAATATGATCAAGAAGCAGTCAAGTGAAGTTTTAATGCTGGTGACAAAGCATTAGTGCTATTACTTATAGACAGTCACCCTCTCAGAGCTCAATATCATTGTCCTTACAAGATAGCCAGAAAAGGTGTAGATAATTTGAGGTAGGCGATCATGACACACACTCGTATCAGGTTCCTGACAGCAGGTGATGAGGGAATTGTGTGGCAAAACTGGCTCATCTACAGATAATGCATTGTCAGACGAATTCTCATCGTCATTGGGTGATTCTGGCACAGATAATCCTACCTGGATCAGCCTTGCACTTTCCTCAGAGGTACTCTCACTTTAAGACAAGTGTGGCTCTGGAAAGGAGGCACAAGTCTTTCACATGACACGGGATTCCATCAACTACTACAGACTGCTGACTCCAATGACCAACCCACTTTGAATATCGTGGTACAGTTACCATTTGGGACCCTGATCCAGACATGGTCCCCCACTCTGTACATCTCTTGTTCATGCTCTGGTTCGTGTGGGAGGATGTCATCAATGTATGATGTGTATTATGTCAGCCGGGGCTGAAGAAGTTGAAACATCATCTTTGGAGGTTACATTATGCCACTACACAGCTTCCTGCACAGTGCTCTGTTTCCTGGCTGCAATGGTCTTTATGGTTGTGACACCTTTCCACAATTTCTCAAAATACGCCACATCAAAGGTGTCAACAATGTGTGTGCTGACACCTTATCCTGTATCTAACTTAACCCTTGTCTTAAGAAAAATAGCCATTTTTTCTTCTTTTTTTTCAGGTGGGAGGTGTGACATGGCTCTCAATGTTGAATATTAAATTAGACATATGATTAATTTATTAAGGTACATGCTATCTTTGTGTTTCCTCTTTTCTTCCTTCTTTTATTTCCTGTCTAGACCAAATCCTGTCTTGAATAAAAAATGTCGGGAAAGAATCTGGGATTGAAAGTGAATAATACTTTAAAAAGAAAAAGAATCTTTTCTCTTGAAATGTTCACCAAATACTGTATATATTCACATATCATGCAACCTTTGATAACCTAATTTTGAAGCAAATTTGACTATAGTAAATGGATATATAGTTTGGTCAATGGTACATACACTAATTTTATATCTTGTGTATGATGCAATCCCCTTAAATTAGCTTCAAAATTAGGTTTTTAAAAGTCGCTTGATATGCAAGTATATACAGTGTATTAGCACTTTACAAAACTAAATTCTACTATCACTACTATTGAATTAACTTCTAGGCTATCTTCCTCTTTGTTGAAAAAATTCTAAGACACATACTTACATACAGTACTTTGTACTTCCAATGGCAAGGGAATCATCCCTGAAGTCCTGAGATGATATTTTCATGTGCTTTCACTAGATACCTGAAACTGCCAGAGTTTACAGTGCAAACAGATGTCAAAGTAGTGAAATTTTCAACCATTTCAACCTCATTTATTTTTCAGGATATTTTGATAAAATTAGTATGTAAACAAATTTTAATCTTTTCTCTTTTTAAAGATACAATTCTTTTTCATATGTGATGATTACTTTTCATTCCACATCTCTTTAAATCTCATCTTTTCATTCCACATCTCACTATTCAAATGATAAACAATGATTTTCTGTATTTTCAAAGGTGATGAATTCATAGTGAAATCAAAAAGAGAGTATACTGTATTCATTTCATGCAAACTAGTTGATTCTAATTCATTGAAATTTGTATTGCTGACCAAGTGAATGAACATCACAAGCTGAACTCTATTTTAAGTCAAATTTGTTTCACCAATGGGTATTACACAATTTAAATCTTTTTCTTACATTTTCTTTAATGGTGCATTTTCAAACTTTCAAGTACTTATTTATTGTATTTTGTCCAAACTCTCATGCTTGAATCACTTCCACCTCGGCTGTTGTTCTTTATACCTTACTAGCAGCATGACCCAGTGTTGCCCGTGCTTGATTAAAAAATCGTACGACTCATACAGCAATCGCTATCACTTGACTTAAAATATTTTTGCCCTTCCTTACCTTTAAAGGAGTGCCCTTTGCCATGCTGATGTTGCTACATGCCTTACTTCTTGCCTATCTCACACTGAATTTTTTCTAAGCTCTATACTAAACATTAAATCTGTTATGAAAAAAGAACTAAACAAAATGAACACAAAACGATCAGCTTTAAAAAAGGACTCGTAACTGGAAAAACTGAATGAAAAAAGAATGTTAACAAATACTTTTTCACACCCAACCCAGTTCTGCGAAATCAGAATCAACGTTGATTTTTAAGCGAATGAGCCAATTGGAGTATAGTGCCATGCAGATTTAAATTTTTCCTCACTTGTGATGAATGCAGCTATCGTTTTTTTTTCATGCTAGCATGCTAGTTAACATTCGTGTCAGTCAGCTGTTTGCTCTCACGCTGACCAATAGAATCTTCCTGCCTATTCGTGGCAGCCAGCTATAGGCTCTCACTCTGGCTAGTAGAAAATGGCCGCAAAGTACATGAAAACTGCCGCAGAAGCATGAAAAAAATCGATTATTTCCACTATCGATGGGTGTTGGGAAATGCAAAGTCGGTCTTGGCCTTTTTATGCTAACTTGGAGCATGTGCATGTAAATTTTGGTGCAAATCCATTGAAAATTGTGGCCGTGCATTCGTTACACACACACACACACATCCTGCCTTTTATAGATAGAGATTTTTTAATATAAAATTAAACTAGGTACATTTAAAAAAAAAAAAGCAATACTTCAGGCTTAAAATACATTTTGAAAATGAAAAATCTTTTTTGAATCTTTTATATTAGTTTTAATTTCAAGCTAATAGATTAAATTTTTATATTTCCTATAAGCAAAATACTTTGCTGTATTTCAACTGAATTTAAATTGATTGGAAAGACATTTTTTTTAAATCAAGTCAGCCATATTGACAAATCTGTCAACACAACATCATTCTCTTTATTAAAAATATCTTTCAAAATTAAAATATACATTTCTGAAAGCTTATTTGAAGATTAAAAGTTTAATTTATCTAAATTAAAATAAATATTACTTACTTTTAGTTTAAAATATCACAGAAAAGCATTTTTTTTAACACAGAGGTGGGAGCTTTTGAGGTGTTGACAGATTTATAGATAGCTTAATGTTTGGCATTTTTATGTAAAGGGTACATAACAGTAAAAATTATGAATACAACATGAATACCTTTCTTAGATAATTTTAATGGGGTACTATTAGTGCTATGCAAGAAAGGAATATTCTCAGTTTCTATTTCCCCTACTATGGGCATTATGACATAATAACACTTTACTATATGCACAAAGCAGAATGGCTGAAAGAACAAGAATGACAACAGACTTTTTTTCTCAGGGAGAGTTTTATACCACCAAGTCATACACAAAATTATATACACATATTCACAGAGAAACTATAACACATGTATACCACATAAGCAGTGTGAAGATGCAAAAGAGACAGAGGGTCTCAGTTGTAATAATTCCCAATGGGAATTTGAATTGCCGGAGGATTCTTCTGTGTTTCTGGAGAAGCCATATTTAGGATTCCCAACGACGATTCAAGCAGGCTGGATTTATCTTCTAGGTTACTAGCAAGGATATATTCCTCAAACAAGAGATGGCAAGTCATGGGTTTTACCCAACATGATGACCACAAACCAGAGATAGTTTCTATATCTGGTGAAGATATCTTCCCAAAGGAAAATAGTACTATGGGCATGTGAGCTGTCCCTTTGGCAGCTTGCCTGGTCAAGGCACATTTAGCCTTCCCCATACTAAAAAAGCAACTGCACAATGTGATACCTGACGACTGCTTTTGTCAGTCTATGAACTGACATCACTAAATCTAATCATTTTTGTATCTATGATTTTTTTTAACTATCCAGTAATCTTAAAAATTTAGGAAAATATTGTAATCTAATATTTTATTGAATTTTAGGTTTTATAGTTTTACTTATGAAGATGCTTGTTTAGGAAATGTGTACTGAACTACCACAGAGAGCAAAGAGGACCAGGATTGCATGCATTCTTTGCAACAGTCAATGTAATGCTAGAAAAAAACATGGCTTACCTCCAGGATGAAAATGGATTTGAATGTGTCTTGCATGTAAACTGTCCAAAAAGGAAAAATGGTGGCTTCACGGGTCACACATTTAAAACAAAGAGATTGTGAGAGTAAATTTCTACATAGGTAAATTTTAGCTGTCAATGAGGACATAAAAAAGGCATAAAATGACAGGCAGAGAGTTACTGTAGGAAACATGTTGCAGAGGAACTGACTAAAGGAAACGGATTGCAGGAATTGTTAACAAGCCTGAGAAGAAAGTACAATTTTACACACATTTCCCTACAAGATATTTTGGCAATTCTTAACTTTTCTATGACACAGGTGAGGGACCATCTATCCAAAATTTTGGGCCTGCATGTCAAGGAGGAAAATGATACTCTCTGATAGAACCAAGGAAGTAAAGTCCCAGGCAATTGCTATTCTTAGCCAACCACACATGAGAAAATGTCCAATTTGTCCACAGAGAAAACACGTGTTGCAGAGGAATTGACTAAAGGAAACAGATAGAAGGAATTGTTAACAAGCCAGGGAAGAAAGTACAATTTTACACATTTTTCCCTACAAAATGTTAGACAATTTTTTCTTTAAAAATTGGTATCACCCCATGCCGCCACTAAAACACAAAAGTTACAGGGTCTGGAGAAATTAGGAACATTAATGAGGAGAGAAAAGAGTAATCAGGAAGACATTAGATAGCGAGTGACACAGCATTTAAATTTTTGAAGATTAAAGTTAACTGGAAAGCATGGAGCTGGAAGCCAATTCCACAAGTGAGAAGTGTGAGAAAAACTGTTAGCACAGAATTTATGGCTACATCTAGCCAGCCCAACTGTAAATTGATGAGATTAGACTTCATCAATTTACAATATGCCAGTATAGTAATGCACTTAAAAGCAAAACGTCTAAGTACCATAGTGAAGAGCTTGTCTGAACAATTACTATGAAATTATTTATTTCTTATCTTTGCCTTTGCAAAGAGAGGCAACATTATGGAAGTAGAAAAGTGACTGAATCTGAGCTGCCAGATCAGGACCAATAATATTGTTGATCCTTCTTTGGATCTTATCAAGGTAAATAACAGGGCCACCGGACCATATGTGGCAGTAATATTCTAAGCATGGTTGAATCTAGAGAGAAACATTGTCTCACAACATAGTGAATTGACTTTCTTAGCAGCTGACCTAGCAATGGATTCAATATAGTCTTTCCTCTTCATATCAGCTAAGAATGTTAGCCCAAGAATCCGCAACAATCTAATTTCCCAGAGGTAAGCATCAAACATACTGATGGAAGGCATTTAGGGATCTCACAGTGGAGAAAAGTTCAGTTTTGGAGGTGTTAAAATTAACAAACCATCTTTAGCCCCAGTCAACGATGAACTTGAGATCGTTTTGGACATCAGTTGCCATTTTAACCATGTCAGACTGATTAGCCTTAATTACTAATAAATTTTAAATTTACTATAGTTACCATTCTTATTTGTCAATAATGTTGTGTATGGATGTCTATATTTATGAAAATCAGCACATTTATATGCATACAAAAAAATTCAAAATTACTTTCAAAATACAGGATGAGGCAATGAATTGTAATAAACATTTCTATAATTCATTTTCACTTAATAACAATATTGTCTAACTGCTACAAATTAATATAGAATTCGAAAAGATTTAAAACTCTATAAATTATAATAATTTAAATTAAAATAAAAAAATTAAAACAATTCTTGTAAAAAATTTATTATTCATCAAAAGTTTTTTCTTCTTAAACCAAGACTAAGAGTGTCCATTCATAAAAACAATTAAAACCTTTTTTAATTAAATAATTTCTTAGTTTTATTACATTTTTTATTTTATGATTCCAAACAGATTTTCTGTAACTAGCGGTCCTGTTTAACAAAAATAATTTGATGATGGTTATCATTTTTTTATGTTTTATTAAACTCTATATGCCTGTAAATGTTTCTTTTTAAATATACTGAAAATAAAATTTTACTTTGGAATACCCCATTAAAAAGATTCATGAAAACTTTTAAAACATGTCATAAGTAGGAATATTAGAATTATAGCATTATAGATTCTTTAATAATTATGTAGTGACTTGGCATTAAGTGTAACATTCACCAACAGCAGGTGCATAAAATCAGGTTCTGCAATTTCATTTTTTTTCAACACAATTTTATATATATCATGTAAGGAAAAGAGTGCTGAAAAGTTCTTGGCCCAAAATGATCAAGCATCAGAATATTTTTTATCACTTCTTAGTTGAATCAATTACTTTTTTCTGCAACCTTTCCTATGTAATGTAAACATAGGTATGTTCAATAATTCGCTGAAAAAACAGCATAGCATAATGAAAAAAGGCTCCAAACTTAATAAAAACAGTTTTATTATGAAAAAGTTTGTTATTCATAAAAGGAAAAACCAAAGTATTTTTTAATTATTTTATTAAATTTTTTTATTCCTTTCTAGCACATTCAAAATTTTGGTTGAAAATCTTGTTTTAAGCCAGCAGTCACATAATATTTAGTATTAGTTTTTTTAGCACTTTTTTCAGTTGAAAAACACATTAATTTGGAAATTCTTGCAAAAATCAAATAATTGTTTGATTTTTAATGAAACTTTCAGAACTTATTCAAAAATGAATGAAATTATTTTAGAAATGTTTGTTTTTTTTAGAAAGTCATGGTAAAAATATTTTTTACATCTGTTACCCTGCCCCTTACTTAATTTTATGAAAACTCGAATATGTGCATCTCTGTAATTTTTTAAATTAAATGCAGAAGACTTTGAAGAATATAAATCATCGATTTCTTTTGAAAACTGTTTCTACCCAAACTTCAGCTCTCAATTGTAAAATACAAAACCCAATAAAACATTATTTAATTAGAAAAGCTTTTAATGGCTTTTATAAATAATATATATTAAAAACATTATTGTCTGAAACCAAAATATTTTTTCCATGAAAAATGAAATTTTTCAAGAATTGTTCTCATTTTTTTTTCAATTTTAAATACTAAATGTGATAAAGTTGTTAAATATTTTAAAATTAAGTTTGAATATGTATATCTTTGGAAATGTTCTTATTAAAAGTTCTGTTTTCACAGATCTTAAATTTGAAAGCGTATTACAATCTGCAATGCGTTTCTATTTATACAATAATTTTTTAATATGCCAAAAAATGTATTAAAAACATTTCCAGCAAAACTACAAAGGCACAATTCAGAAATAGTCCCGTGTTTTAAGAGATGTTTCTCCTGAGGGTGAGGATCTGGCCTCATAAATTATGTTGATTTTGTGTCAAATTCTAATTGACTGACCATCATCGTCACATTTTCAAAATTCAAAATTTTTTTTTTGACATATTTCACTAAATATTTTCTTTTCATTTTTTAAATATAATCAATTTTTTTCTTTTTCAGTGAAAGACATACTGCAATTATTAATTTTTTCTTTTTTAGATTCAGTTTTAGGGGCAGAAATAGAGCAGGTTTTGGACATATCTTCGTTAAAAAAGTACCTAAAAAAAAGAAAAGTAAATCAATAAAATATCAGACTTTTGAAAGTATTTAATTTTTAAGAATTAAATTAGTTAAATGAGCTGGCTCACTTAAAATTCGAAAATACTGTCACTTCTGATATTCCGTCCGAAATATTGCCCTGACGTTATTGACGTAAACGTTCAATTCGCACGTTCAAAACCAATCACCATGGTTAGACATGCTTCTCTTATTTCCAACTAATTTTATTCTGCTAAAAAATTAAGTAATGTTTGTTTCCAATTACATTACTTTAAAATTTAAATTTTCTAATTTTCATAAAATAACTTTTGAAAAAGGATAGTTGAATTTTACAAGATTTTTAAACGGAGAATTTCACTTTTGTTTACAAAGTTGTCAAAAATGGCTGATTTGACCGATTTTTTTTACGTAAATTTTGCTGACTCAGAAAAAAAAAAAAGGTTTTTTAACTAAAATTTTTAGTAAGGATAAAAAATTTCAAAAAATACTTTGGTCTTTCCTAAAAAAAATAAACATTTAGACGATAAAAAAATTGTTTAATCAAGTTTGGGGCAGTTTTCATCAGAGTATGCTGTTTTTTAGCGAAGTATTGAACACACCTACAAACGTACTTCAACTACATAATAGTGAAAGAAATTAAATTTTAATTTTTTTTTTTTTTTTTTGTAAAGCTTCAATAATTTACTTTTAAGGAGAATCAAGTTTTACAATTATTAATTAACCTTTCAATTTTTTCAGTGCTTTCATCCACAATAAATTATAAAACATAAATTATCTGTTCGTACAGAACGAGAACTGGTAAAAAAAAAAAAAAAAAAAGAAAAAAAAGGACCATCATATTCCTTTTCCAATGCAAAAATAGAGAGGAAGTCAGTTACAGTACAATATTTATTTTTTTTTAAACTAAAAAAATTTTTACAGAAATTAAAATAAAACAAAATTTGAGACATCTGAAATGTACGTGGGATAAACTCTGAAAAGAAAATATTTAAAAAATATTTTTTATGTTATTTTTCTCTTTTAATCGGTCTTGTTTTGTTTTTTTAGGTACTATTTATTAATTTATTTATTTTGTAATTTACCAGAATGTTTATCAAGTCTAAGATTGTTACTAATTGTAGAAAACTCAATTTTCTCATTGAAAACACAAATGACATTAATGACAAAGACAAAAAAAAGGATACTGATTTCCATTTTTAACCCAAAAAATAAAGCGAAAAAAACGTGTGGCAATCATCATTATTGTAGGTTAAGAAATAAAATAAATACAGTTTTTATAACAACAAGGATTAACTAAAAAAAAAAAAAACGAAATGGAAATTTAGTACGAAGTTATAACTAAAAAATAATCCCCAAGACATATCCCTCCTGCAGTTTGCTGTCATTTTCATATCGGTTATGTTTTTTTCTTTGTTGTTGTTTTTTGTTTGCTTTTTTTTATTTTGCACGAGATTTCAAAAAAAAAAGAAAACTTCATCGGAAATACATTAAGAGTTGAAAAATATAAAATGTAAAGTTAAACTTAAACACAATCTGGATTAAAACAGTGAAAGTTTAAAATGATTTGGATTTAAAAATCGAGAAGGTTTTTTTTTTTCAATTCTTTCCTTTTTGGTTTATTGTTCAGTCTTCGCATGAATAACAACTTAAAATATACTTTAATTTTTATAATAAAAACAATTTTAAAATAAATTAAATAGAAAATATTTTTACAATTACATTCATTTTTTTTTTTAAGAGTTGGAAGTTTAGAGTAAAAAACTCCTTATAAAAAATGTTTGCTTTAAAGTTTAAACATTTATTCTTATTATTTTTTAGTAATATTTTCACATTAAATTAGCTAATATACCACGAGAGAAAACTTATACAAAATCTACAGGCAGATCTTTGTTCATTAAGAAAGCCACGTATGCAACAAACATAACAACAGGATGGAAAATGAAAAGAATTTCACTCAAACTGCAAACAAACACCACCAAAACAACGTCCCAAAAACAACCAGCATAATAGCATCAAAAACTAAATGAAACACAAAAAATAAAAGTAAGAATAATATATATATGTGAGTGTATATATACTAACAAATACTTCTGTATCCAGCTTCCATTCTGCATGAACAGTGAGATTATACAAAATATTTTTCTCATTTGTGTCATCCTTAAAAGACGCCATTTTGTGTACAACCTTCACCTTGGCAAGATACCTAAAGCCTTCACCTTGCCTTATGGTTAACAAATATTCAGACTAGCTAGTGGTATTGATTGTTTGTTCGTCCAGAAATGTAATTAAAAAAAGCACATGCTTGTGACTCTCAAGATTTTCAGGTCAAATCCAAAACTGATATACCATTTTGCTTTGTTGATATTATTTTTTTTTAAATTTATATTTCAGCTGGTATTGTGTATTTATTTTATTTCATGAAGTTTTTTTAAGTTATTTTTATTATCATTTTTTGCAATATGGACAAAAAACAATAAATAATTCGCAATATAAAACAAGACAAAACATGTATGCAATTCAAACAAACAAAAATGCATTATACTCTTAAAATATTATTTACAAAATGTTTAATTTTGCAAGGTATTATATGTCTTCTTATGTTTGTTAGTGGACGAAGATTTTGTTTGCTTTTTGGTGTCTTGGTGTATTAGTCTATGAGAAATCGTAATTAGTGTTTAAACAGCGTTATTTATGTCCGTATTGTTTTTGTAATGTTTAGAATTGAGTCATCAGAAGTAGTCTACCCTTAACCGTAGGTATGTAATATGTTCGATAATAGTATTTACGTAAATTGTAGTTAGTGTTAATAATTCACTTTATAAGTAAAGTCTTGGAAGTTTGAAGTTCTTTGTATTCACAGAGTAATCTTCGAGTCGAGTTTGTGGGTGAGTCAGTTGTGCTTTTTCGCGCGGGAAAATTATAATCGCAAGTTACGTGGATTAGATTCGCTTCTCTGTGTTCGCTAGACTGACAATATTTATTGCTGTAAATTGCAACAAATGTGGCACAAGGCCAAAAGAGGGGGTGGATAAAAAGGACGGTCATCAATTGTCTTAATTTTAAACTTAGCTAGCCACAACCACTGAGCCAATCATACCAAACAATATTCCTACCACCAAAACAACACATTCATGCTTAGCTTACCTTTCTTACTACACCCACCAAAATACCTCATTGTCTCAATGAAAATCCTAATTAACCCCATATGTACAAATAATGTCTGTAGGGGGAGGGGAATAAAAATAACAAGTTAAAAGAACCCCAATGATTATATATAATATGACTTAAAATTATTTACAAGAAAATAAACAAAATCATGTTAGAACCCCCTACAAACCTTGTGGCAGAAAAATCAGTTAACTAGACGAAATCGATGCGGGACTTTAAAAATAGAGAAAACATTCATCCATCCCAAACACTCATACAGACATGCACTCATTCAGACACAACAACAAATACGAAAACACACACGCAAAACGAAAGGCGCCCCGCATCCACCAGAGAACTGAAATCACTGACCACCTAACGAGGGAGGGGATGGGGAGTTAAATTAAAGGAAAAAAATGGGGACAGAAATAAAAGGGGCCAATGAGCAAACACACCTTAGCTAAGTTTACTGGAAAAGAAAAGAAAAACTAAACAATCAAAAAACCTACACTAGCCTAACTCCAGTGATGGGTTGACCAAGTTCAACCCAGGAAAACAATATCCTGATGCCTAACCGGCATCAAAATGCCACTCCAGGTCGGCCACTTTTACTCGACACATACACGAAAGTTTCACCCACCTTTTGCCAAATTCTAATGAGGCGAGCCGCCGCCTTTCCGTCTTAATCTTCACTTTAAGCTGATGCTTAAAGAACACGATCAGTTGGGAAGAAGTGAACTTCTCGCCCTCATAGTATTCCTTCTGACGCGTCGTCCAAATCACGACTCTCATAACACCTAGTAAGAAACAGGACACATAATGTTCAACCTTCGTCATCTGTGGCACCACATTGCTACAAACAGAACTGGCCTCAAGGACAAAGAACTTTCCCTGCAGCATGCGAACCATGAGGCCTTCAACAAACTTGCACAACGGCACTACCGCCTTGCAATGAAAGAAGGGGTGATCAATGGTCTCGACCTCGCCAGTACAGCGACGGCAGTTTGGATATTTCTCCAAGTCAGCTGAACAAAATCTCTCGGCGACCCAGAGGGCCCCACGAATCACCAGCCAGGAGAGTGATGCCTCATCATTATTGAGGCATTTCAACCCAGGCATCCAAGGCCATATCGAGCGAGCCTCCTGCTTCGTAAGACCGAGCTCGTCAATCAGATCATCCTGAACGGCCCCCCTGACTAATACTTGATACAATTCCCTACGAGATAACGCCTGGACGTTGGAGAGGCCATCCGACGCCCGTGAGAGGCGTTTCAGAGCATGACGACATTCGCGGTAGAAGGAGCATTCGGCTCGGGGTGTACGGCCGGGCTCCTCCCGGCACGAGTGCATACTTCTCAGGAATGGGAAATGTTCACGGGCGTCTTCCTTCCAGAAGGCGCCATCCTCATCCGATCCGCGACACATTCGGTCTAGAAAGTTGATGCGAAGCATATATTGACGAATTTCAATGCTAGGCATACCCAGACCTCCCTCAGAGGGATGAAGGCAACAGATCTCGCGAGATACCATAGCGGCTTTGTCTCTCCACAAGAAAGAGAACAAGAGCCTTACTAATAAAATTAGTCTGGTAGACGGGAGTGGAAGTACAGAGAGTCGGTAAAGGAGAATCGGGAAGATGTGTGAAACACATACTTCCGTCCTCCCCTTCAAGGAAAGCCTCCTCAGAGACCACAGATTAACCGCGATCTCGGCCTTCCCTTGTACCTCCGACCAATTCATTTCCAACTGGAGATCAGGACCGAACCAGACGCCGATTATCTTGATCGGCCCATCCGTCCAGAGGATAGCTACGGGAAGAGAAACTCCTTTCCACGCACCCAACCGCAAGCCAATAGACTTACCGCAGTTGATCTTGGCCCCCATCTCATACCCACTGTTCTCTTTGCTGACTTCGTCAATCTCGGCTCTGCTCGACACAAGAATACCTGACTGAGGTGGTAGCCCCAGGCAAGAAAGTTCCGCGCAGGACCGGATTCGCCTTTAACTTGCGAAGGAAAGGTTCCAACGCAAGAACGTAAAGCAAAGGCGAAAGCGGACAACCTTGACGAATGGAGCGAGACAATACAAAAGGCTTCGATCTTACCCCATTCACTTCCACCAGCGCACCGGGGGTCGAATACAAAAGTCGGATCCAGGAGCGAAAGTCGGCTCCGAAACCGTCCGCCGAAAGGACAGCCTCCAGAAAGCGATGGTCAACCCTATCGAAGGCCTTGGACTGATCTAAATTGATCAGCGTGGCTTCACTGTCGACTTGTTCTAAGATCAAGCGTACCATATGCAGGTTATCCTGAATAGTCCTGCCCTTCACAATACAAGTCTGTTCGGAGCCAATCAGACTAGACAGGACAAGCTGCAAACGGTTGGCTAAGATCTTCGCCAAAATCTTTAACTCTGTGTTTAACATAGTCAAAGGGCGAAAGTTATTTATCCCATCCCCACCGTTCTTGTCCTTACGCAGCAACTTGATCACACCCCTGGTGAAGCGTTGGGGTATAGACCCCTGCTTCATCCAGTTGTTGAAGATCAGTTCCAGCAAAGGAACAAAAATGGGCGACTGCCTCAAGTAAACTTCGTAGGGAAGACCATCTAGTCCCGGAGATTTATCCAGGCCAACCTGTTTCAGCGCTTCCCAGATTTCCGACTCTGTGATGGGACCCTCGCACGCAGCCGATTCAGCTGCCTCGAGGTAGGGAAGGTCGGCCAAATAGGCGTCGAACCGAGCAGGGCTGTGACCGGGCTCCCTGGTGAAAAGATCCTGAAAGTAAAAAAGCCTCGCATATGCCCGCGTTTGTAGTCACGGTCCGATTATCCGGCAATGTGACGCACGCGATATGTCGCCGAGCAGCGCTCCGATTTTCCTCTGTACGCAATTCAGCGGCCATATTCGTCGCCTCAGAGGACATTCTTTTTAACCTAGCCCTAACTGCCAGAGCTTGATTCTTCTTGATAAGCAAGGAGGACAACTCTGCCTTAGCTAAGGCTATTTCCCCACTATTACGGGATTTCACTGCCCGATCAACTTTTTCTTCTTTCGCCGGTAATCTATCTAGATTGAGTCGACGACTAAAATCGGCAGCAAACGTTCTAATTTTGGATTTTAATTTATCCCACCAGGCGTTCCCTAAAAGCGCCCCCGTCAATTCCCTCTGTATCATTAGTAGCAGCTGGTCCCGGAAATCCTGCTCACCAAATAGTGAGCAGTTTAATTTCCAGTACCCAGCCAACCTAACCCTAGGCTTATCTAAGTTTACACGGACCCGGACAAGCCTATGATCCGTATAAACTATATAATGGAAGCTTGGACACCCTAAGAGCCCTACCTCGACTCTCCTAACTAAAACTCGGTCGAGGTAGCTCGCAAGCGTCCCAGGAGCCAAGTTACAACTATTTGTCCAAGTCCATGCTACCTCCCGAGGGTGCTCATTCCGGTACTTATCGACAAGATCAAACCCGCCGATAAAGTCCCGAAATGGTTTCACATCAGGATTGTTAGTACCCGGCTTTTGCCCTATACGATCTATATCGGGGTTAAGAAGGTGAAGGTGATTGTATCGCATCGAGTGTAGGTCTGGACAACGCGTCAGCAACAGTATTGTTCTGTCCTTTTAAGAATCGAAGAATCGAATGTCCGACGTTAATTGACTGATGTAGTCAAGGTAACGGATGTCTCGAGGATTGAGTTTGTCAGACTTCGCGTGTAGTGCGTAAGTCAGCGGCTTGTGATCGGTGAAAATAGTAAAGTCTCGACCTTCTAAGATGTGTCTATAATGCCGTATCACCAGGTAAACGGCAAGTAATTCCCTAGAAAAGGTACTGTACTTCTTCTGAGTAGAGTTCAATTTAAGTGAGAAAAACGACATAGGTGTCTCAATGCCATTCGTAATTTGGTGTAACACTGCACCAATTGTATCGGCTGATGCATCCGTAGTCAAGGTGAGTTTAGTATCCTCTGATGAGGTGATATATGTCAATTTAGCACAGTTCTGAAGTGCATCTTTCACTTTTTGAAAATAATTAAGTTCGTCTCGGGATAGAGATATCTGCGAATTTTTCTTTTTATGCTGGGATAAAATATTTGTTAGTGGTAATAGTATCGCCGCGCAATTTGGGATAAACTGTCGGTAATAGTTTATCATTCCCAAGAATCTTCGTAATTGTTTTAGCGTAGAAGGTGGAGGATAATTCGCTATCGCAGTAATTTTCTGATCGAGGGGGGTCAATTCATGTTGGTCTAAAACATGTCCGAGGAAAGTTAAACTCGGGACTGCGAAAACACATTTATCAATGTTAATTTTTAATCCGTAATGCTGTAACCTTTGGAGAATCGCATGTAAATGCTCACGATGTTCTTCGTGTGTTTTACTTACTATCAGCACGTCGTCAATATAAGCATACGCATAGGGCATTCCACGTAGAACTTCATCGATCAGTCTTTGACAGGACTGCGCTGCGTTACGCAGACCAAAGGGCATTCTTGTGAATTCAAAAAGGCCAAAAGGTGTCGTAATGGTTGTTTTCGGAATGTCAGCTTCTTCAATGGGGATTTGGTAATATGCTTTTTTTTAAATCAAGCTTAGTGAATACCTTAGCGCCTTCCAACGAAAGGGCGAAATCCTTAATATGCGGGATTGGGTACTTGTCCGGGACGGTCTGTGCATTTAACAATCTATAATCGCCACACGGACGCCAACTGGCTGAGTCGGCTTTAGATACCATATGTAGGGGCTGGCATAAGGACTAGCTGAAGGTCGAATTACGCCCAATTTGAGCATATTGTCAAATTCATCACGAGCTATTCGTAGTTTGCTTGGATGTAGTCGGCGAGGTTGAGAATGGACTGGAGGTCCTGTTGTTTTAATAGCATGAGTAGCATGGTGCTTCACAGGTTCAGTATGGGTTGACGGAGAAAGCGGTGATTGGTACTGACGTATTATCTCTTCGTAGCCATTGGCTATAGGTATAACAGTAGTCAGACTGACTGTTGAATATTTAGAAATAAAACCGCAACGTTGTAAGTTAGTGTTAGTGTCGGTTAAAGTACGTGACGCTAACTCGACAGACAGTTTATAGTGAGTTAAAAAAATCTGCTCCTATGATTGGCATTTCGACATCTGCGACAGTCTCGTCTAAGGCCAATGTCCAGCGTTAATGTACGCTCACCATACGTGGTGATTGGAGTACCATTAGCCGCCTGTAGTTTAAAAGACGTATGTTTGACCAGAGTTTGTTTATTACAATGTTTCAGGGGCAGAACACTTATTTGTGCACCCGTGTCGATCAGGAAATCCAAACTGCTTTTTCTATCGTGAATATAGAAGAGACGATTCGTTTTAAAATATCTGGCATCCAGCGTCTCTACTGGGTGCCAGCGACTCCGTTTCCCGACTGTTTGTTCAAAGGTACCTTTCCGTATGAACATGGTGGTCAGCATTTATTCGCGCGCGCGCCAAACTTTTCATGATACCAGCAATTAGCGTGTTGGTAGTAATTACGGCGGTGTCGGTAATTATGGCGAGATGTCGATCGTGAACCACGGTGTCTGTGTCGAGCAAAATTATTGCTCCTACTTTCATATGGTTTCTTTTGTAGATCTTGAAGCAGTAAAGACATTTTTTTGAGTTCCAGTGACAATTTTTGTATTTGTTGATTGACGTCTGGCACAAGGCCATCTATGGTATCCGTAGAGGAAATTTGTCGTACTGGGGCGGTATCAGCTACTTTGTCGGCTATGATCGCTAATTTTTGGATGTCGACTTCATCTGATAGTGCTGCTAAGATGCGTACCATCTCTGGCGGTAATTTATCTAGCCACATTTAGCGAAACACTGTAGCGGATATGTTATTATCACCTAATAGTGACTGCATGCGTCGTAGCAACTGGGATGGTTTCGAATCACCGATCGTTACATTAGTTAGGAGATCTCGTATTTTCCTCTCTTCTGAAAATCCAGTTCTATGAAGAATAGCTTGTTTAAGGGTTTCATACGGCTTATCGGTCGGTAGAGAAGTTAGTATGCCAGCTACTTCGGCTGCTACCTCCGCAGGCAATTTCTCCACTACGGACGCAAACTTTGACTGTTGGGAAGTTACATATCGCATCTAATTGTAGAAACCAAGTTTGAACATTCGGGTTGAATGCAGGCATTTCAAGCCTCATTACTGTTTCTGTAAGAGGAACTGGGTCTGCCATTTAGGTAGTCGTGGTTTTGGAGGGAAAAATTTCAGTGTATCTTTTCTTTTTCTTTTTGGAAAGTTGCTGGTGACCGTTATGGCGCGAATATTAAAGTTGTCAGTTTACTGGTTGTAAAAAGAGTTTGAGAGGAAGTGAAACAAGGCTGAGTCCATATAGCTTGAGTGAAGCTGTAGTGGACCGTGCGTGTGAATGTGTGAGGAGATATCTCTGGGTTAAGATTTCCCGCTGGCCGGTCCAGCTACATAAGAATGTTGGACTATAATGGAGTCCAAAGAAGATAAAGAAAAACCAAGACCGATATACATGTATGCAAACAAATATATATTAATAACAAACATTAATACACAAAAAGTTACAGAGTGTTTGTATGGAAAGTTATGTGTGTGTGTTGAGTGTCCATACGAACGCGTATATTGTTTTTAGCGTGTTCCCAGAATATGGGAAACGCTGTTTGTGTGAGAGGTCACATATTGGTGTAAGTGAAAAAGAGAAAGTTTTTTTTTACCTCGCCTCACGCGCGAGGTTGCGGCTCAAGGCCTGAGTTGAAAAAGGATTTTACCTCATCCCCGCGAGATGGCCGCCCGAGGCGTAAGCCGGAAAAAGAGGAAGAGGATGAGGCGAAAGGTCAGCCAGTATTTATACTTGTGGGAGAGAGATACCCCTGTTGAAGGATTAAGGAAATCAGGAGGAGCTAACTGCGACAAAGCTTTATTCCACTAGAAATCTACCCCGGTAGCGAACCGTAAGAAGAAAATGACACGACTACCTCGTAAAAAGAGAAAGACGAAAACAGGGGGAAATCAATCAGTCCTGGAAAGTCAGGGAAAGATTAGAGAGTTCCTTTATTTTCATCACATTCTCCGCCACTTAAGAAATAGTTCAGGTTTGTACGTTCTTCTAGCAAGGGGTGGTTTCTATGGGTGTCTCTGCTCAAACTGAAAATAGAGAAAGGAGAAAAACAGATGTTCAAAGCTGATAATTTTCAGCTAAATACGGAGGTTTTCGACGAATTCTAGAAGAGCGTCGAAGATTCGATACATCAGCGTCTTCTGAAGAGATCCTCTGGAAACTATTCAAGGGCAGAGGATGGGGAGATGTAGGAGTGGAATTTACAGTAGGGTGGTTTTCGGGGGCAGCTGAATCGTCAATAACAGTATTTTCCAGAGCACTCGGCAGAGGAGGGGGAGTAGGAGTGTTAGACTGGATAGGGGCGTCCATTGGATCAAGTTCTGTGTGTGAACCGTTTGGTTTGCCATCCAATGGTGCAATATGGCGTAGAGACACTGTCGTTTCTCGTCCGTTGTTAAGTCGCACGTGAGCGTAGTTCGGATTGACTTCGAGTATGTCAACTGTCTCAACTAAAGGCTCATATTTACTCCCGCGTACATGGCGCCCCAGGAGCGCCGATTTTCAGTTTATTAACCATGTTGGTATGGAATCACCAGAAGCTGATTTCCTTTGGAAATTAAACAAACGTTCATGAGGAGTACAGTTCGAGGCAGTGGAAAGCAATGAGCGAATGCAGTGGAGTGCTACATCTAGAACCTTTTCCCAACAAGCAACTGGGAGATTACTAGACCGTAGAGCCAGGCTCACCGTTTGCCAGATGATACCATTGTACCTCTCTGCTTGTCCATTGCCCTGTGGATTAAAGGCAGTTGTTCGGCTGGTAGCAATGCGTCGAGAAAGTAGAAACGCCTTTAATTCGACCGACATAAAAGCTGTACCACGATCAGAGTGCACAAAAGAAGGGTTTCCAAAAATGGAAAATAAACTAGTTAGGTGTTTCTTGACAGTCGCTGCTGAGACATCGGCACAAGGGTAAGCGAAAGGAAAACGGGAGTATTCGTCAACCACAGTAAGTATGAACCGATTGAGGGAATTTGAAGGTAAAGGTCCCTTGAAGTCTATACTTAATCTTTCAAAGGGTTGACTTGCTTTTATGAGTGTTTGAGGGGGCATTTTAATGAATCTAGGCTTTATCTCGGAACACACCTGGCATGACCTGGTTACTGCTCTTACATCTTCTACAGAGTATGTCATATTTTTACTTCTGACGAAATGTAGCATTCTTGTTACCCCAGGGTGACATAAATCTTTGTGCAAGATATGTAGTTTGTTAACAGAGATGGTAGAAGAGCAAATTCGTGATAAAGCGTCCGCAGCAGCATTTTGTTTTCCCGGACGATATACTATGTCGTAACTGAAACAGGCAAGTTCTAATTTCCATCTTGTGATCTTCTCGTTTTTTATCTTGTTTTTACTTTTAAGATTGAACATGAAGGAGACAGATTTCTGATCTGTGATAAGCTTAAAATGTCTCCCGAGTAATAAGTGTCTCCATTTTCGAATCGCTTCTACAATTGCATAGGCCTCCTTTTCAACTGATGGGTGCTTTTGCTCGGCAGAAGTTAAAGTTCTTGAAAAGAAAGCTACAGGCTGACGGTTTTGGGTTAGAGAGGCAGCAATAGCATGTTCCGAAGCATCAATCTCAATCTCAAAAGGTAGAGTAGAGTCTATAGCCACCAGGCACGATTTTGCGATCTCCTCCTTTAGATGCTTGAAGGCATCCGTTTGTTCTTTAGCGAGAGGAAAATGGGCAACTCTGGGTAAGGGATGTAATTTTTCGGAGAAATTTGATATCCACCTAGAATAGTGAGAGAACATCCCCATTGCTCGTCGGAGAGAGGTATGGTCTTGAGGTACTAGCAGATCCACCAATCCTTTGAGTCTGTCAGGGTCAGGTTTTACTGAACCCATGCTTATAGTATACCCAAGCAAGTCCACCGAACTAAGTGAATAATGACATTTGCTTTTATTCAGTGTTAGGCCGTACTTTGCCACACTATTCATAAATTTCTTTAGATTGTTGTCATGTTCTGCCTGGTTATGACCACAGATAGTAACGTTGTCGATATAGGCGTAGGTTCCCCGGAGGTCTTCTCGCCTGATAATGTTATCAATGACTCGCTGGAAACTTGCTACTCCATTGGTCACTCCAAAAGGGATTCGATAAAATTGGTACAGAGACCCAGCAGCTTCGAACGCAGTATATTTTCGTTCTTCTGGCTTGATGACAACCTGGTGATAGGCACTGGTTAGATCAAGAGTGCTAAATACCTGATAACAGGCAATCTCATTTACCATGTCCTCTATCCGAGGAAGCGGATAAGCATCCAGAAGAGTGAACCGATTTATCGTCTGGGAATAATCTACGACGAGTCTCTTCTTGTGATTTTCAGGAGACACTACCAGATTTTGGGCTCGCCATGGCGATTGAGATGGCTCTATAATTCCTTCCTTCAGCATACGCGATATTTCTGAATTAATGAATTTAGCGTCAGGTAGGCTATGTCTCCTGGATTTTACTGCTATTGGATGACAATCAGAAGTTAGATTCGCAAACAGAGAGGGGTAAGGGACATTATTAATTGCAGTTAGTCCACAAACAGTGAGAGGTGGAAGCAGTCTCCCGAAAGGTATTTTTACCGAAGAATGCTGACGTAGGAAATTATGCCCAAGAATGACATCACAGCATAAGTTAGCCATAACGGACAACTTGACATTACGGTACTCTCTACCGCTTAGATTGAGGGATACTATACACTGTCCAAGAGGAGAGGATGAATGGGAACTGCTAGCCATAAAAATTCTTTCTGAACTTGGCAAGATTGCTAATCCGAGCCTTTTAACCTCGTTAGAATTAATAAAATTTTCTGAACTGCCAGTATCAACAAGTATTTTTAGAGACTTGCCTTAGATTTTTCCACGCAATGTCGAGCAAGATAGACTCTCTGAGAACTTATAAGATGGAATGGAAGACGCGAGAATAGACTCACCGTGGTTGATAGTGTAGGGGTGTAGTATGTTGGCTAGGGTCACCATGATACAATCAATATCAAAGAAGGCTGTGTTCTTGTAAAACAACACCCTACATTAATTTATGAACAACAATACACGAGAGAAAAATAATCAAGCTCAGTGAACATTAATAATATTGTATTAACAATGGTATACAAATTTCAACAATAAGTATAAAGAAAGTTGCTTCCCTTTTCCCATTAATAAAAAGGGTAATTTTAGCTAATAAATGTTGAATACAAAATTGAATGTAATTTAACTACAAAGTTCAATTGAAGTCTTAGCTAAATAAAGAATAGTTCCACAGTGTTTTATCAGTGTAGAAAGATGTAATGTTCATGAGTGATATCAACAAGATTTAGTATGATTACTTGAATTAGTAATAATTAAGAATTAAAATGTCAATATAGCGCCGTGCCTTATTTTCCAAGAATTGAACTGCTACTGCCGCTGGCAAACAGCGAGAATCTTTATATAACAAGTTTTAGGCTCCGGATGGCTTGGCGCCAAAAGTATAGAAAAGATAATAAAATACGCGATTGGTCAGGAAATGGACCAATCCGTGATTTTAGAGAAAATTTTGAATTACCTGCGATGGTTAAATTGTCCTATAATAAGTATCATGTATTTATTAACCAATGATATTAAAGAAAGCGGAGGTGTGGCACATGTAAGTTATTCCCACAATAGCAGCCGCTGTAGATGATCTGCAAACACGAGCAAAATGTCCTTTTTGCAATTTTTGCAAATTGAATTTCGGGCAAGGCATCTAATTCTATCATGTCTCTGATTCCCGCAGAAGAAGCATTTTTGTCCAGAAATGGCGGCCATGGTATGTTCCTCATAGCACCCAGACTGATCGTCATCGTCAGTTACCTCAGTTTGAACAGTAGAGACAGATGCGTTTAGCGAGTTCTGTTGAGAGTAGGACGTTAATTGATTTTGTGCCATCTCAAGTGTTAGCGCCTGGTCATAAGCAGTGACTAGATCTAGTGTTTTGTTTTCCAGGAGTCGTTGTCTGATGTGATTAGACGAATATCCGTTTATAAAAGCGTCTCGTATGTATTCGTCTCTCGCCTGTATTGCTATAACAGCCTGGAACTCGCAATCCTTCGCGAGTTTCTTTAAAGCTTGCAAATACTGGTCTACACCCTAGTCAGTTTGTTGACGACGAGTAGCCAGCAGATGCCTACAGAAGATGGTATTTTTAGGCTGCACAAACACTCCTTCCAGAACATCCATGGCTGAATCGTAATCGTCCACGTCGGAGATGTGTTTAAAGATAGTGGGAGAGACAAGGTTGATAAGTAGATTCAGTTTCAGTCTGTCTGCCAGTGGAGTCTGTTGTTGTGTTTCGCCGGCCGCTTCGAGAAAGATTTGGAAGGATCTTTTCCAATGTCGCCATGTGTCGGCTGAGTCGGGTTTATTCGTGTCTAGATCTAGGCGTTCTGGCTTAAGGTATTTCTCCATCCTGATAGATTATTTCTAGTGGAATAAATTGTTGTAAACAGAGTTTGAGAGGAAGTGAAACAAGGCTGAGTCCATATAGCTTGAATGAAGCTTTATTCCACTAGAAATCTACTCCGGTAGCGAACCGTAAGAAGAAAATGGCCGACTACCTCGTAAAAAGAGAAAGACGAAAACAGGGGGAAATCAGTCAGTCCTGGAAAGTCAGGGAAAGATTAGAGAGTTCCTTTATTTTCACCACACTGGTATTGGTGTGCTTTCTCAGGAGATTAGTAGTTCTAGTTTACTGAGAACTTTGTAGAAATTTTTTATCAATCTGTTGGTGCGAAGACACGTGTTAGCTTACTTTTCTTTTCGCGCGTTGAGATTGTCGGAGTTAGCTCCTCCTCAGTTCCTTAATCATTCAACAGGGGTCTCTCTCCCCTGAGTATAAATACTGGCTGACCCTTCTCTCTCTCTCTCTTCCGACTCAGGCCTTGGGTCGCCACCTCACACGGAGACGAGGTAAAATCGTTCTTTTTCCACTTACACCAATATGTGACCTCGCACAGATACAGCGTTTCCCAAATTCCGGGAACGCGCTAAGAACTGTGGTGGCACGGAGCAAGCGAAGGACCGGATATTAACCCTCAGAGGTTTAGACAGCAAATGACCAATACTGGTCTCTGCGCATCCGGCTCCACGCAGAATTTCCGGTGGAAAACTAAAAAGAAATAAAAAGAATGATAAGCAATTTTCCACCAATTAAAACGGCTCCGCGCCATACCCAACAGTTTGTTTCAGCAGACTGACTCTGATCCGAAGGGCACACATAAATAGAGCGATAAATTCACTTCTAAGACAGAAAGCTTTGAAGTACCGTCAGTGAATGTCGCTACGCTTTTCTCACCCGTCAAACCCGATGCCTTCAGCCTTCCTTCACCAACGGAGATATCAAAGGACTCCTACCAACCCATTGACCTCACCTTTCATCTCCTGTGACCAGCACGTCATGAACTTAAGTATTAACAAAAGACACTTATATTCTTTTAATAATCGGATTTCTCTTCTATGAATGAACATTTTGTAACGGACTTTGTGCGTGTAAATCAAGAAACATTGTACTATTCATTGATGTTGCATTTAAATACAAAGTGTTTTTGATATACCCTTCTCTTTCGTATGTTATTTTGTTTATGTTATGGTGACCTCAATTTGATCGCTTGTTGAACCTTTAGGCCAAACTAGCGGCTGTCCCGAAGGACTGCAACTATTTATCTACCTTCTGATACAAGCAACAATTAACAACGAGAACTCTACCCCCCATCACCATAGAACAATACACGTATGTACGAACACTCAACGCAACACACACACATAACTTCTCCATACAAACACTATGTAACTTTTCATGTCATTGTAATTTGTTATTAATATATATTTGTTTGCATATATGTATCGGTCTTGTTTGTTTTCTTTGTCTTCTTTGGACTTAATTAAAGTCCGACATTCTTATGTAGCTGGACCGGCCAGCAGGAAAGTTTAAGCTTCTGACATCTCTTCACATCTTCACCTCCACGGTCCGCAGCATAATGGTGACTTCCCGACGTGATCAAATTTTCAACTCCTGCTAACACACACAATATGATATATATGTACAAGCAAATTCTTATACAGACCTTCCAAATGAGAGCCAGTCACAACATAATATTGGAAACTTCTTTTCTATCCTACGCACGCCGTACTCTATTAACGAAAGAACTTTTAATTCACTACAACATGTCTACAAAACAATTTTCTCCTGCATGACAAAAAGAATTTCTCCTACAACACGTGAAAACTGCAATTACTACTATGAGCGAGCCTTACAACTCTTTCTCCGCACTGGTCTATATTTGCTTGACCTTTTCTTTCTCTCGGCGATGTTTGACTTTAATTTCACCCGGCTTACCAAACGGAGAACGCAACGCCATTTTAAACTAAATTCAACTCTCTTCTTCTGGACTGAAATAGATAAAGTGTTAACCACATCTCAAACAAAGGCGACTCACCGTCCTTTATCGTACCCTGCAATGATGCAACTCGAATTATCTAAGTATTTGCGAGAACGATATTCTACCGTCAATAATAGCAAATTATCCCAACATTCGACACACGGTAGAAATTATACATCAGCTCAACTTGGCCCCGGGGTAGAGCGACACGCTCCCCCCTCTCACCTTCACTTGGTCGACCATCGTCGCTGACCCAAGAAACAGCCAAGCCTAGCAGCAGCAACCACCAACTTCGCCACAACGCTGCTACCAAAAAATATGGTACGCCAATTTTATCCACGCATCCCCCCCCCCCAAAAACAACCTCATCAAAACTACGACAAGGCCAGCAAACCTGTTGATGGGACGACAAACCCAACTCTACTTAGAGCATTGGAAAAAAAAAACAAACGCTGAACACTACCGACGTTTTTTCCAGGACGTGCCCCGACTCTGACACACTAGAGAAACGCACAGCACCCTGACAACAACAAGCACATTTCGTCGAATCACGCGTCGGAACCACAGACACATTTTCTTTTCAGTGCAAAAGAACAATTTTCAAAACTTTTTACATTTTAAAAGTTCGTTTCCTAGAACTTTTAATCCAGAGGGGAGGTATTGTCGGAGTTAGCTCCTCCTCGGTTCCTTAATCCTTCAACAGCGTTTTTACACCGATAGTTTCACATAGAAATCTCCACTCAATTTTTAGTGAGATTCTTGACATTTCAGTAACGCCATTTTCTGTCGTGAGGCACTCCGAACTTAACACAGTCGTGGTCGGTACTGACCGGTCGCTTCTCAGCCTTTTGGCCAAATCCTCGGTGTCTCCTCTGACCGCAAGGTCGGAGAGTGGAAATTTGACATTATGCTGGACAGGCACTCTTTTGAGGAGATTCACAGCATCTTGGATGTAGGCAAGAGGCGACTGCCTGTCATTGTGACAGGTATAAGGCCAGTATGCTGGAAGTGTGGCAAACCTGGCCATATGGCCTCTGCGTGCCCGGGGAAGCCCACTTCGGACCGCCAATCGGAGGCAGTTAAGAGTGCCCCTGGTTCTGCCGATGCTCCAAGGTCTTCTGGACCGGCCGCCCCCTTGCCCACAGTAGGGGAAGGTGATTGAAAGGTTGTAGGCAAGGGAGGGCGGGGGTTAGGAATGCACCCCTCTGCAGCTGAGTCCGCCCCGAGTGAGAGTGGTCGGCGAATCAACTGAATCAGGGCTGATTCGGAAAGGGTGCTTCCCCAAGCTGCGCCAGCACCACCACAGATACCAAAAACACCAGCACTACCACAGACACCAAAAACACACACATTACCACAGACACCAAAAACACCCACACTATCACAGACACCAAAAATACCCACACAACCACAGACACCAAAAACATCAGCACAGACACCAAAAACACCAACACCAACACAACCACAGACACCAAAAAGACCAGCACCACTGCAGACACCAACACCATCCTCTGTCCCGTCTTCCCCGACCAAAGCAAAGACTCTGCCTCCGTCTCCAAGAGCTCGCTCGACCTCCCCGCAAAAGAAGGACACAACCCCGGTGCACAAGGGTGAAACCCCTACAAAAAGAGACTATGCTGCACCGGGGAAGAGACTGTTGAGTCCCACGGAGGATGTCGACGGCAAGAGGCGGAAGGCAAAAGCACCGTACAACACGGGGAAGAACGTCTGCCGGGTGACCGCCGAGAGCACGGAGAGGGCCAAGACGTTTGGCAGGAGGATTGCGGGTCTGAGAGCCCTTCTCTCCATGAAGAATTGTGGGGAGAGGGATCTTGAGGATCCCGCGAACTTCCCGAACGCCAAAATGGTCCTCACAGTCGTGCGAGTCGGTGCGGGTTCGCGACAGGCGTGGGGCATGATCGAGGAGGCAAGGAAAAACGACACACAGTTAATCAATACGGACAGTGAACAAACTTCACAACTAAAGCAGTTCTGTTCTGGGAGGGTCCCCGTTTTGGCGCACCCATCCCTTTATAGGGCTCTAAAACTAACCTTTCCCTGGGATGTCAGTGGTATATCCCAAGACGGCTCCATCAACACTGAGATGGGCACTGGATCCATGAGAGAAGCCGTCGGCTCCCAACTCAGACGATGTTTCAAGGTGAGGCTCAACCCTAAGGTAAGTGTCTCTCAATGACTCTTTGGTTAGCTACAGTGAATGGCCGAGGCCTGAGGTCGGAGTCTCGTAGAGCGAGACTTACACGCAAGCTTCAGCGCCTCGGCGTGAATGTGTGTTGTGTGCAAGAAACACATCTTATTGCCAGCGATTATGAAGATGTGCTATCGAAGAGGTTCTGCCTCTACTCAGCATTTTTTGATAGCCGCTCCAGAGGGATCTCTTGGCTAGTCAGCAGGTCCTTGACGGCGACGTGTAACCTTGTGTTCTCGGATCCGGAGGGCAGGCTTTGCGTCCTGGATGTCACCATAAAAGGAAAGTCTCTTCGCTTCATCGGGGTTTATGCGCCCAAAGGCCAGGCGGAGCGGGCTGCCTTTTTTCGGCGGATCGAGCCGTTCTTGACTACGTCTCGCCAGGTAGTTTTAGCGGGTGATTGGAACGCCGTCCTTGATCCTGACTTAGATCGTAGCGGGGAGATATCGGGTACTTACAAGCCAGATGTCAAACCATTTCGCGAATTTCTCGACAGATTTGATTTAGTCGATAAGTTCAGAAATGAGCATCCGCGGGAGGCAGCATGGACTTGGACCAATAAGGGCGGCCCGGATATGGTAGTTCGTTCAAGCTATATCGACCGGGTTTTAGTGAGGAGAGTCGACGTAGGGCTCTTAGGGTGTCCAAGTTTCCATTCGATAGTTTTCTCGGACCATCGGCTCGTCCGGGTGCGAGTAAACTTAGATAAGCCTAAGCCTAGATTGAACGGTTACTGGAAGTTCAACTCGTCTCTGCTCGAGTTGAAAGATTTCCGTGACCAGTTAGTACTAACCATACAGAGGGAAATGACGGGGAGTGTGGTTGGGAATAAGTGGTGGGGCCATCTTAAGTCAGTCATCAGGTCGTTTGCAGCTGATTATAGTCGACGGCCCAACAAAGATAGATTAGCAGCGCAAACGGCAGCCGAAGCTAGATTAGAGGGCACCATCCAATCGGGAGATAGTGTGGAGGTCGCAGTAACTAGGGCCGAGCTGGCCTCCTCGCTTATCAAGAAGGACCAAGCTCTGGTAGTTAGGTCTAGACTAAAGAGAATGTCTGCCGAGGCGACGAACATGGCCGCTGAACTGCGGCAAGAGTAGTTGCGCAGCGCTTCGGATCGATATCTCCCCAGTATCACGACACCGGACGGACGACAAGCGACCACAAACGGAGGCATCTGCGAGGCCTTCCGGTCTTATTTCCGGGACCTCTACACCAGAGAACCTGGACTGAGTTCTGCTCAGTTCGACGCCTATCTGGCCGACTTTGCTCGTCTCGAGCCGGTCGAAGCGGATATGTGCGAGGGGGCCATAACGGAGGAGGAAGTCTGGGATGCGCTTAAGCTGGTCGGTCGAGACAAGGCTCCGGGGATAGATGGACTACCCTACGAGTTGTACTTGAGGCTGTCGCCCGTTTTTGTACACCTGCTGACACTGATATTTAACCACTGGCTGAAGAATGGGAATATACCCCAACGCTTCACCAGGGGCGTCATCAAGTCGTTATGCAAGAAGAAAAACGGAGGGGATGGGATAGATAATTTCCGCCCCTTGACTATGCTAAATGCAGATGTCAAGGTTTTGGCGAGGGTCTTGGCCAACCGTTTGCAGCTTGTCCTGTCTAGCCTGATTGGCCCCGAACAGACTTGTGCTGTGAAGGGCAGGACTATTCAGGACAACCTTCACATGATACGCCAGATCATAGAAAAAGTCGACGGAGAAGCCACGCAGATCAATTTGGATCAGTCCAAGGCATTCGATAGGGTGGACCAACGCTTCCTCGAGGCTGTTCTCGCATCTGCCGGCTTTGGGCCGCAATTTCGCTCCTGGATCCGGCTCTTGTACAAGTCCCCTGGGGCTCTGGTCGAGGTAAACGGGGTGAGGTCGGAGCCTTTCTCTTTGCCCCACTCTATTCGTCAAGGTTGTCCACTTTCGCCTATGCTCTATGTCCTTGCGTTGGAGCCCTTCCTACGCAAGTTAAAGGCGAATCCGGTCCTTCGCGGAATCTCGGTGCCTGGCGCCACCAACGCTGCCAGGTATTCCGCCTATGCCGATGACGTGTCGGTGTTTGTTAAAAACACCACCGAAATCCACGAGGTTGGCAAGGAAATTTGCAGGTATGAGACGGTAGCGGGGGCCAAGATCAATCGCGATAAGTCTGTCGGCTTGCGATTGGGCGAGTGGGAGAGTGTTCCTCTCCCCGGGCCATTCAGCTGGACGGACGGCCCCGTCAAGATACTCGGTATCTGGTTCGGGCCCGGACTTCAGCTGGACACCAACTGGTCGGAGGTTCGGAAGAGGGTAGAGGATTCAGCTCGTCTGTGGACTCGAAGGAACCTATCCTTGAAGGGGAGGGCGGAAGTGTGCATTTCGCACATCTACCCGATTCTCCTTTACCGTCTCTCCGTTCTGCCACTCCCGTTCACCGAACGAGACTTTCTCGTTAGAGCCCTTTTCGATTTCCTTTGGAGAGGAAAGGCTCCTCTGGTGCGTCGCGAGGTCTGCTGCCTCCATCCTACAGAAGGCGGTCTAGGTATGCCCTGCATCGAGACCCGTCAACACGCTGCGTTTGACATTCCTGCAAAGGATGTTGTATGATGATGGCGAGGATGAGGAGTGCGCTTTCTGGAAGGAAGACGCCCGCCGAGCCTTCCCGTCCTTGGAAAGTGTGCATGCGGGACAGGTAGAGGTAGACAGTACACCTGAAGCCGAATGTCCTTTCTATGCGGAATGTCGAGATGCGCTGCGCTGCCTCTTAGAGGTGAAGGATCGCCTCTCCGACACCGAGGCGTTGTCTCAGAAGGCGTTATATCGGGTTATAGTTAGGGTGGGGGCTAAAGACAAACTCCGGGACGAGCTCGGTCTTACGAACGAGGAGTTTCGCTCCGTAGTGCCGTGGGCGCCCGGGTTGAAATGCCTCAATAACGATGAGGCATCACTCACCTGACAGGTGTTGCGAGGGGCTCTCTGAGTCGGCAAGAAGCTTTACGCAGCGGGGCTGGTGGCCACGCCAATGTGCGTGCGCTGCGGTGACTGGGAGGAGTCCATTGCGCACACCTTCCTTCACTGTAGTGTCGTACACCCGCTGTGTCGGCTGATTGAAGGCTACATGGTTCGCATCTTGGGCGGAAAGTTCTTTGTCCTTGATGCCAGCACCGTTTGTTCCAATGTGGTGCCGCCTATGTCAAAGGACCAGCAGTATGTACTCTTGTGTTTACTTGGCATCATGCGAATGGTTGTGTGGGCGACGCGACAGAAGGAATTTCACGGAGACGAGAGGTTCTCCTCTTCTCAACTGATCGCTTTCTTTAAGCATCAGCTTAAAGTTAAGATCAGCTTAAAGTTAAGATCAGGGCGGAAAAGGTGCGTCTCTCTTCGCTGAAATTCGGCAAATGTTGGGTGAGAGTTTCGCAATTGGTGCGTGTGAGAGGAGCTGACCTTGAGTGGTTGTTAGACGCAACTTAGGCAAAAGGATTTTGAGCCACGGCTTGAAACCTCAGTCACCCCAGACCTGATTAAGGTAAGATAGGCGATTGACCAACTCTGTCAGAACTAGCTAGAGAATGCAAGTGCTTAGGCCCCGATTTTTGTCCCACATGTATTTATTTCCCCATCCCCTCCCAAACTTTTTAGGTGACAGATGTTCTTGTTCTCTGGAGTGACCAATGTCTGATATTTCTACCCAGTTAACCAGGATTTCTGCCGCATTTACACCATTGGGCGGGACCCGATACTAACATATATTTATTTTGCATGTCTCATTGTATATATTCATTGTATCCCCTGCCCTGTTTTCCTGTAAATAAAATTCCATATTAGGACTCTAGTGGAATACTTGAGGTATTTTGGTAATTGTGGTGCGAGAGTTTTTGTTGCAAATGTGGTATTGTGGTGAAAGGATTATTGTCGGTACGATTGGGTCCATGAGAGCGACTAGCTAGTTTTGAGTTAAGACTAGAGAAGACCACTCCTTTTCCCCACTCCGCCAACTTCGCCCTTGTGGCATATTTTGTATTTTATAATGCAAATAAATATTAAGATCACGGTGTATCTTTTGGCTGAGATTCGATCTCTGATACAGGCCGGTCGCGGGGATTCGTCTGCGGGGTTTCCCTGCGTGTGTAGTATCGCGGCTACGTCTAACTATGACCAGCTCTGACCAGCTTGGACAAGCTATGACCAGCTAAGAACAGCCATGACATGCTAAGACCAGCTAAAGATCAGCGACCCGGGTGAAAACACTCGGGTCAAACCCCCCTCTCTTCCCACATTAAACTCCGACCTTGTGTCACAACCTGGCCCTGTGGGAGGTCAAGTAAATCCACGGTGCTGACCGGTCGTGGTCGGTGTGACACTATGAGTTGGATATATGCGCACGCGTGTGTGTGTGTGCGCCCGCACATCTGTGTGTGTGTATATATACACCCCCACATCTGTGTGTGCGTGCGCGCGCACACATATGTGCGAGAAGATTAGTTAGATTTGACCTGGGTATCAAACTTCAAGACCAAATGATTAGATTAGGAATCTAGATAAAAACATGTTTTGGACATATGGCGAAAAGGGTAGATAAGTGTTAAGTACTTGTCAAAATACGACTATAGGAAAAAGACCGGCTCTGGTCAAAACTTAAACGTATATCCCAAGACGGCTCCATCAACACTGAGATGGGCACTGGATCCATGAGAGAAGCCGTCGGCTCCCAACTCAGACGATGTTTCAAGGTGAGGCTCAACCCTAAGGTAAGTGTCTCTCAATGGCTCTTTGGTTAGCTACAGTGAATGGCCGAGGCCTGAGGTCGGAGTCTCGTAGAGCGAGACTTACACGCAAGCTTCAGCGCCTCGGCGTGAATGTGTGTTGTGTGCAAGAAACACATCTTATTGCCAGCGATTATGAAGATGTGCTATCGAAGAGGTTCTGCCTCTACTCAGCATTTTTTGATAGCCGCTCCAGAGGGATCTCTTGGCTAGTCAGCAGGTCCTTGACGGCGACGTGTAACCTTGTGTTCTCGGATCCGGAGGGCAGGCTTTGCGTCCTGGATGTCACCATAAAAGGAAAGTCTCTTCGCTTCATCGGGGTTTATGCGCCCAAAGGCCAGGCGGAGCGGGCTGCCTTTTTTCGGCGGATCGAGCCGTTCTTGACTACGTCTCGCCAGGTAGTTTTAGCGGGTGATTGGAACGCCGTCCTTGATCCTGACTTAGATCGTAGCGGGGAGATATCGGGTACTTACAAGCCAGATGTCAAACCATTTCGCGAATTTCTCGACAGATTTGATTTAGTCGATAAGTTCAGAAATGAGCATCCGCGGGAGGCAGCATGGACTTGGACCAATAAGGGCGGCCCGGATATGGTAGTTCGTTCAAGCTATATCGACCGGGTTTTAGTGAGGAGAGTCGACGTAGGGCTCTTAGGGTGTCCAAGTTTCCATTCGATAGTTTTCTCGGACCATCGGCTCGTCCGGGTGCGAGTAAACTTAGATAAGCCTAAGCCTAGATTGAACGGTTACTGGAAGTTCAACTCGTCTCTGCTCGAGTTGAAAGATTTCCGTGACCAGTTAGTACTAACCATACAGAGGGAAATGACGGGGAGTGTGGTTGGGAATAAGTGGTGGGGCCATCTTAAGTCAGTCATCAGGTCGTTTGCAGCTGATTATAGTCGACGGCCCAACAAAGATAGATTAGCAGCGCAAACGGCAGCCGAAGCTAGATTAGAGGGCACCATCCAATCGGGAGATAGTGTGGAGGTCGCAGTAACTAGGGCCGAGCTGGCCTCCTCGCTTATCAAGAAGGACCAAGCTCTGGTAGTTAGGTCTAGACTAAAGAGAATGTCTGCCGAGGCGACGAACATGGCCGCTGAACTGCGGCAAGAGTAGTTGCGCAGCGCTTCGGATCGATATCTCCCCAGTATCACGACACCGGACGGACGACAAGCGACCACAAACGGAGGCATCTGCGAGGCCTTCCGGTCTTATTTCCGGGACCTCTACACCAGAGAACCTGGACTGAGTTCTGCTCAGTTCGACGCCTATCTGGCCGACTTTGCTCGTCTCGAGCCGGTCGAAGCGGATATGTGCGAGGGGGCCATAACGGAGGAGGAAGTCTGGGATGCGCTTAAGCTGGTCGGTCGAGACAAGGCTCCGGGGATAGATGGACTACCCTACGAGTTGTACTTGAGGCTGTCGCCCGTTTTTGTACACCTGCTGACACTGATATTTAACCACTGGCTGAAGAATGGGAATATACCCCAACGCTTCACCAGGGGCGTCATCAAGTCGTTATGCAAGAAGAAAAACGGAGGGGATGGGATAGATAATTTCCGCCCCTTGACTATGCTAAATGCAGATGTCAAGGTTTTGGCGAGGGTCTTGGCCAACCGTTTGCAGCTTGTCCTGTCTAGCCTGATTGGCCCCGAACAGACTTGTGCTGTGAAGGGCAGGACTATTCAGGACAACCTTCACATGATACGCCAGATCATAGAAAAAGTCGACGGAGAAGCCACGCAGATCAATTTGGATCAGTCCAAGGCATTCGATAGGGTGGACCAACGCTTCCTCGAGGCTGTTCTCGCATCTGCCGGCTTTGGGCCGCAATTTCGCTCCTGGATCCGGCTCTTGTACAAGTCCCCTGGGGCTCTGGTCGAGGTAAACGGGGTGAGGTCGGAGCCTTTCTCTTTGCCCCACTCTATTCGTCAAGGTTGTCCACTTTCGCCTATGCTCTATGTCCTTGCGTTGGAGCCCTTCCTACGCAAGTTAAAGGCGAATCCGGTCCTTCGCGGAATCTCGGTGCCTGGCGCCACCAACGCTGCCAGGTATTCCGCCTATGCCGATGACGTGTCGGTGTTTGTTAAAAACACCACCGAAATCCACGAGGTTGGCAAGGAAATTTGCAGGTATGAGACGGTAGCGGGGGCCAAGATCAATCGCGATAAGTCTGTCGGCTTGCGATTGGGCGAGTGGGAGAGTGTTCCTCTCCCCGGGCCATTCAGCTGGACGGACGGCCCCGTCAAGATACTCGGTATCTGGTTCGGGCCCGGACTTCAGCTGGACACCAACTGGTCGGAGGTTCGGAAGAGGGTAGAGGATTCAGCTCGTCTGTGGACTCGAAGGAACCTATCCTTGAAGGGGAGGGCGGAAGTGTGCATTTCGCACATCTACCCGATTCTCCTTTACCGTCTCTCCGTTCTGCCACTCCCGTTCACCGAACGAGACTTTCTCGTTAGAGCCCTTTTCGATTTCCTTTGGAGAGGAAAGGCTCCTCTGGTGCGTCGCGAGGTCTGCTGCCTCCATCCTACAGAAGGCGGTCTAGGTATGCCCTGCATCGAGACCCGTCAACACGCTGCGTTTGACATTCCTGCAAAGGATGTTGTATGATGATGGCGAGGATGAGGAGTGCGCTTTCTGGAAGGAAGACGCCCGCCGAGCCTTCCCGTCCTTGGAAAGTGTGCATGCGGGACAGGTAGAGGTAGACAGTACACCTGAAGCCGAATGTCCTTTCTATGCGGAATGTCGAGATGCGCTGCGCTGCCTCTTAGAGGTGAAGGATCGCCTCTCCGACACCGAGGCGTTGTCTCAGAAGGCGTTATATCGGGTTATAGTTAGGGTGGGGGCTAAAGACAAACTCCGGGACGAGCTCGGTCTTACGAACGAGGAGTTTCGCTCCGTAGTGCCGTGGGCGCCCGGGTTGAAATGCCTCAATAACGATGAGGCATCACTCACCTGACAGGTGTTGCGAGGGGCTCTCTGAGTCGGCAAGAAGCTTTACGCAGCGGGGCTGGTGGCCACGCCAATGTGCGTGCGCTGCGGTGACTGGGAGGAGTCCATTGCGCACACCTTCCTTCACTGTAGTGTCGTACACCCGCTGTGTCGGCTGATTGAAGGCTACATGGTTCGCATCTTGGGCGGAAAGTTCTTTGTCCTTGATGCCAGCACCGTTTGTTCCAATGTGGTGCCGCCTATGTCAAAGGACCAGCAGTATGTACTCTTGTGTTTACTTGGCATCATGCGAATGGTTGTGTGGGCGACGCGACAGAAGGAATTTCACGGAGACGAGAGGTTCTCCTCTTCTCAACTGATCGCTTTCTTTAAGCATCAGCTTAAAGTTAAGATCAGCTTAAAGTTAAGATCAGGGCGGAAAAGGTGCGTCTCTCTTCGCTGAAGTTCGGCAAATGTTGGGTGAGAGTTTCGCAATTGGTGCGTGTGAGAGGAGCTGACCTTGAGTGGTTGTTAGACGCAACTTAGGCAAAAGGATTTTGAGCCACGGCTTGAAACCTCAGTCACCCCAGACCTGATTAAGGTAAGATAGGCGATTGACCAACTCTGTCAGAACTAGCTAGAGAATGCAAGTGCTTAGGCCCCGATTTTTGTCCCACATGTATTTATTTCCCCATCCCCTCCCAAACTTTTTAGGTGACAGATGTTCTTGTTCTCTGGAGTGACCAATGTCTGATATTTCTACCCAGTTAACCAGGATTTCTGCCGCATTTACACCATTGGGCGGGACCCGATACTAACATATATTTATTTTGCATGTCTCATTGTATATATTCATTGTATCCCCTGCCCTGTTTTCCTGTAAATAAAATTCCATATTAGGACTCTAGTGGAATACTTGAGGTATTTTGGTAATTGTGGTGCGAGAGTTTTTGTTGCAAATGTGGTATTGTGGTGAAAGGATTATTGTCGGTACGATTGGGTCCATGAGAGCGACTAGCTAGTTTTGAGTTAAGACTAGAGAAGACCACTCCTTTTCCCCACTCCGCCAACTTCGCCCTTGTGGCATATTTTGTATTTTATAATGCAAATAAATATTAAGATCACGGTGTATCTTTTGGCTGAGATTCGATCTCTGATACAGGCCGGTCGCGGGGATTCGTCTGCGGGGTTTCCCTGCGTGGGTAGTATCGCGGCTACGTCTAACTATGACCAGCTCTGACCAGCTTGGACAAGCTATGACCAGCTAAGAACAGCCATGACATGCTAAGACCAGCTAAAGATCAGCGACCCGGGTGAAAACACTCGGGTCAAACCCCCCTCTCTTCCCACATTAAACTCCGACCTTGTGTCACAACCTGGCCCTGTGGGAGGTCAAGTAAATCCACGGTGCTGACCGGTCGTGGTCGGTGTGACACTATGAGTTGGATATATGCGCACGCGTGTGTGTGTGTGCGCCCGCACATCTGTGTGTGTGTATATATACACCCCCACATCTGTGTGTGCGTGCGCGCGCACACATATGTGCGAGAAGATTAGTTAGATTTGACCTGGGTATCAAACTTCAAGACCAAATGATTAGATTAGGAATCTAGATAAAAACATGTTTTGGACATATGGCGAAAAGGGTAGATAAGTGTTAAGTACTTGTCAAAATACGACGATAGGAAAAAGACCGGCTCTGGTCAAAACTTAAAAGGGTTTGAATTTAATGTCCCTGAATCGGAGTCAGCTAGGCTAAGAAATATTTTTATGTCCACTTTCTTCAAAGAGAGAAATGGTCATGAAAAAGTTATGGGTTTATTCGTGGGTGTCCCTTGTCCGGAAATGATGAAAGAGGATTCTCCATATATACGGCAGCGCTTTGGGCCACGAGTTAGTTAGACTTAGTTTAGGTTCGAGGAAGGTTGATTTAGGCCGGAGCAAGTAACGACGAAGAGCGACCCATTAGCAGCCGGACATTGTTAGCTAAGATATATATATTTTTTTGCCAGCCGAGAGTCAGCCCGGAGTTGGTCGTCCACAAAAAGGTCACACGCCTTCCCTCCTCTTTTCGTCCTACCCAAGTTTGTAGTTGTGTTTTTCTTTTACCTGTGAGCTTGCCTCTCGCTCGTTCCGCCGCACAGAAATTCTACGACGTGGGGTCTATATCTTTGTGCAACGAGTTGCAGTGGTGGGTAGTCTCACATTGGCGCCGCTGACCAGGATCGACCTTGGGTTGCGCGCTAGTACGATAGACTTTGTGGAGGAAGGAGAAGGAAGGAAAGATCGAATCGTCCGATTAAACACTCAATATATGTGCATAGGTGTATGTGTATATATGTGTAAATGAGTGAAGACTTCGATAATCCGATAGACACAGATACGTGTGTATAAAAAAAAAATTTTTTTTTAAATTTAGGAAAAACAAAAAACAACCAAACCAAAACAAAAACAGACGAACGACGAAACAAAGACAGATAAAAACAGAGGAAAAAGGAGGAAAGGGAACAGTTAAAAAGAAAGTGACGCAGAGTGAGAGAGAGAAAGGAAGCAAGAAAGGAGGCACAGACAGATACACACTTCTTTCCCCCTTAGAGAACGGACAATTCAAGTACTGGAGATTTTTATTTTTTTTTATTTTTACTACATCTAGGAGGACGACTGCAATGAACAAGTAAACAAACACTAAAAAAAAAAAAAAAAAAAAAAAAAAAAAGGAAAGGGAGGAAAGAGAAAAAAAAGAAAAAAAGAAAGAAAGAAAGAGAAAAAGGGAATCTATTCCGGTCCCTGCAAGGTAGGCTGAAAATTTGTTCTTTTGTTTTATTTTTTTTTTTGGTCCTTGTTGTTTGTAACTAGTGTGTCTGGCTGGCATTTAATAGAAATATGGATAGGATAGATATAGATGTCCCATCGCGCTCTATTTTTAAGGTAGCCGCAAGTGGATCCAAGATCCCTATATTCACGGGAAAAGCCTGTGAGTTTCAGGCCTGGGTAGAAGCTCTGAAGAAAAAGGCTAGAATTTACCAACTTACACAGACAGAGTTGGTGAATCTGGCTTATGACTATTCGGACGGGGTGGTATCGGAATACATAGGATTATATTTAGATGATAATCCTGAAAGTAACTGGGGAGACCTTTTAGAACAGCTGACGAACCAGTACAGTGATTATACTAGTGCGACTGATGCTGCTAGGGCCTTAATTAAGATTAAGCAAAGGGAAGGAGAAACTCTCTCGGAACTAGCAAGTAGAGTTTTAGGATTAGCTAAGGTTGCATACAAAGACGCTGTTCAACGTGATGGGGAGGCGGTGCAGGCGATGCAGGCGCAGCTAGCTGAGTACTACACGGACGCTATAGAAAATGCGTTCGTAAGAGAAGACACAACAAGGGCGGCCCCAGCCTCACTTGCGGAGGCGTTTGCAACGGCAGGAAAGAGTCTTAGGCTCTATAATAGGCTCACAGCCTCCCAGGGGAGGGGAGGGGATAAGAAAAGGGATGGGCAAGAGAGACGAGAATGGGGTGGACAGAGACTCCTCCTGTTGCTTGGGATCAGGGGGAGCGTGGCCATTCGGGCTATCGTTGGAGAGACCACCCCCATGAAAGGGGCTGGAGAAGGCCACTCCCTGACCCAAGACAACCGGGGAGTGCGGACCTGGGTCACATACGGAGGGAGTGCCCCAGAAAGGAGGGTGCATCCGGAGGTAGGAGGTTTGGAAGGATCCCGGGAAACGTGGAGGGGGGCACCCAGAGGGAAATAAGTGTGGCCCAAAGTTATGGATTAATTGGTCAGGGCACTGAGTTAACTTGTGAGGTAGAGATAGTAAACAAAAAGGTAACAGCATTATTAGATACTGGAGCATCCATATCAATAATTAAGCGGGAGGATTTGTTAGAATTAGGGTTTATGAGCAAGGATTTAAAACCCGCAGACTTAAGGGTAGTACAGGCTGATGGCCGGGAAATAAAAATATCTGGTATGATATGTCTGCCAGTGATGGTAGAAGAGGTGGTAACTATGCAAACATTATATGTAGCAACCACTCTCTGTAGATCGATGATCTTAGGTAGAGATTGGCTGGAAGGAAACGAGGCGCACATTAGCTTCAACCCGGTTAGGCTGAAATTAGGGGGGAAGGAGATACCACTTGAAAACTGCATGAGCAAGGAATCTATGGTGGTAACCACTGAGGACATTGTTATTCGCCCTCGTACAGCTGTTTCTTGTCAAGGCAGGTTGTCTCCCACAGAAGAACAACGTGGGGTTACTTTTCAAATAACCCCCATAGATGATCCCATTCGTGAAGAGGGGGAGGTTACGCTATGCGAATCAGTGGTGGAAGTTGGTAAGGAAGGCCAGATTCCAATTATGTTGGCTAACACCACTAACACCACAATAAGAATACCTAGCGACAAGGAAATAGGAAAGGCGGTATCTGCAAGCATAAGGGAGAATGTAATAGGTAAGGCAGATTATGGAGATGGACACACACACACAGCAGTTAATGTTGAAGAAATAGCGGTACCAACTGAACACAAGGATAAGATAAGCAGTATTATAATTGAGAATAGGGACATAATAGCCAACTCGGATAAGGATTTAAGTCAAACTCAGTCAGTTCGGATGAAAATCAACACTGGCGACCATCCACCTATAAGACTAAAACCATATCGAACCCCACTGCACAAACGGGAACTAGTAGAAGGGGCAGTTAAAGATATGCTGGGAGCAGGCGTTATTGAACGTTTAGTGTCCCCGTGGAGTTTCCCAATAGTAATAGTCAGCAAGAAGGATGGGGGGCATAGGTTTTGTGTGGATTTCCGAGCCTTGAATAACATCACGAAACCTCTGGCCTACCCCCTGCCATTGATCGATGACATTCTAGCCTTGCTTGGCAAATCCACCTACTTTTCCAAGTTAGATCTGAGATCAGGATTCTGGCAGGTGGCCTTGGATGAGGCCGATCGAGAAAAGACTGCCTTTGCATGTCACGTGGGACTTTATCAGTTTAGAGTCATGCCCTTTGGGTTAGCCAATGCGCCTGGTGTATTTCAACAGCTCATGTCTGTAGTGCTTGGGGGATTGGAACAGTTCGCTATGGCCTACCTGGATGACATATTGATCTTTTCAGCCACTATCGATGAGCATCTCAGGCACCTGAGGACAGTGTTTGCTCGGTTAAGGAAGCATGGACTAAAGATTAAGTTACCTAAATGTCAGTTTATGAAAAAGGAAACAAACTACCTAGGATTCGTTATTGATGAGGGTGGGGTACACCCGGATATAGAAAAGGTTGAAGTAATCAGAGCTATGCCCCAACCACGGACTGTTAGGGAAGTTAGAGGATTTATAGGGGCAATAGGCTATTATAGGAGGTTCATACCAGCGTTTTCAAGGATAGCAACACCACTCATAGCATTAACAAAGAAATATACCCGGTTTAGCTGGACGGAGGATTGCCAGCGATCTTTCAATACACTGAAGGAACAGTTGACAGCCATCCCCTTATTGGCCTACCCGGATCTGAGTAGGCCAATGATTCTGTACACCGATGCCAGCGATCAGTGCATCGGTGCCTGCCTTACTCAACCATGCCCCGAGAGGGACAGCCCCATACCAGGTGTGCCAGAGGAAGTACCCATTTACTTCCTGTCCCATAAATTGTCTCCTACTCAGCAGAGATGGCCCGTGATTGAAAAGGAAGCTTATGCCATAGTTTATGCATTAGAAAAGCTGAACTATTACCTGAGTGATGCTACCTTCGTAATTAAGACTGACCATAAGCCCCTCCAGTATCTGTTCGAAGCAGACTGGACCAATAAAAAGATCCAACAATGGGCACTTAAGTTAAGCGGGTATAACTGCAAAATAGAATATCTGGCTGGTAGAGAAAATACATGTGCTGACTTATTATCACGGATTCCTAAGCAGTTGGAGCGGGAATCAATCAGTGTAATACCAGAAGTGGATGATCGAGCCTATCAGATAAATGCGATCAACTCCCACCGAATAGAAAAGGTGCCAAGCGTTGACGAGGTAACCTGTGATGCTTCAAATACTGCAGGACAGCACCATTTAATAGGACTAGAGTGCGAATACCAGACGGATGAGGAAATTAGGACACTAAAAGAAGCAATAGAGGCAGGGAAGGTAACAGAAGCATGTTCAAGTAGATACCTAATACAGGATGATCGGTTATACTACCTTTCTAATAGGGACGAGGAAGCTAGACCTCGACTGTACGTCCCCCGTTCACTACAGAATAAGATCCTGGAACAGTGCCATGATGCTATAGGGCACATAGGCATCGATAAGACCTACGAGCTCATTAGTAGGAAATATTACTGGCCCAGATTGTACAAACAAGTAACGACATACGTGAATAGCTGTGTCACCTGTCAGGCCAGAAGTAGCAGGTGTGAGACAGCCCCTCTTGAGGAGATGGATGTTCCAGCTTACCCATTTGAAAAGGTTAGCTTGGATATCTCTGGTCCATACGGTGAAACCCTGCGGGGAAATGTCTATATTGTTAGCTTTGTTGATTGGCTAACTAATTGGCCAGAAGCCTACGCTGTAACAGACAAAAAGGCTCAAACGGTAGCTAGTCTGATATTAACAGAGATATTTCCGCGCTATGGGGGCCCCTTGGAAATAGTGACCGACAATGGGTCTGAAAATGTGAATGAGATCATGAGGGAAACAATGGCAAGCCTCAATATAAGGCATGTAACTACGTCTCCATACCATCCACAGAGTAATACTAAGGTAGAACGTTTCCACCGTTTCTTGGGTGACATTCTATCTAAATCGACTGAGAGTGACAGACATAATTGGGATCTGTATCTTACTCAGGCGCTGGCCGCAGTGAGGTTCTCGATGTGTGAGACCACAAAATTCTCACCATACTACATGCTGTTCGGGCGTGATGTGGTCCTACCGGTAGACAATTTGCTAAAACCTCGTAGGAAATACATGGGTGAGGACCACCACCGTCTCATCATTGAACAACAGCATAAAACCTTCGTAAGGGCTCGGAACAGGATTAGACGTGCACAGAAAAAGAGGAATTACGCCATAAACAAGGATCGCCGAAAGGTAGAGTTAGATGTAGGAGACCCGGTCTATTACCGGGCTCACGATAGGCAGGGTAAACTAGATCAAAAGTGGAGGCCATACTACAGGATAGTCGAAAAAACAAGCCCCGTTACTTTTGTAATATGGGACCAACTAGCGGGAAAGGTTAAGAGGGTCCATGCTAATGATCTGAAATTAGCCGAGCTCAGAGAGTGGGAAAACGCACAGGTCGAAAACAACGGAAGGTCAATGAGGCAATCAACGTTAGCTGCACCCCCCTCGGAGCTGGAAAGTATGGCAGAAGATGATCACGACCCAGGGGTGGAGTTCTATCCTCCTCGACGGGAACCACATAGGTGGATTTCTGAGGATCAGATCCCCCTTGCAGAGTTGAAATTAAGATTAGCCGAACCCCCAGAGGAAGAGGGAACGGACGATGAGGAAGATATGCCCCTGAGTAGTATACAGGCCAGGTTGCGGGAGGAAAACTTACCTCAGGAGGATGGGACTCAATTTCGCCCCGAGGAAATAGATGTAAGAGCTCCACCCTCTCAGGGTTCCAACCTTTAGTTGTACATCTCCGGGGGATGGTTGCTGCTAAGAATAGAAGGAAGTAGAATGGGAATGGGGGTATAGTGTCGTTTTCTCTGCTCATCCCTAGTAACTCTGCTTCCTATTGCATTACAGAATGGCTGGAGAGAGGATCCTGCTACTGCTCATTCTGATGATGCCAATTGGTGCGTGGAGGCACAGTCAGAGCACCATTTTTAAAAAGTCCACAGAAGTGGTGATTACACGGTCGAAATGGATCATCACACTTATGATCGACCTGAAGCCCTATAACGAGCTATTGAAGAAGTTAGCATATGAAACAGAGAAGGTAAGAGTGATCGGGGATGAGATAGCTACGGATCACTATTCTGATGGATACCGTGGGATCATGTATTCCCTTAGGCAGGAGATCCAAGCACTAGAGTCTCAGTGGGAAGGGATGGGGAACTATCTGGGGGAATTGAAGCTGCTACAACCTAGAAAAAGAAGGGCCGTGCTTCCCATAGTTGGTAAAGCTCTTAATGTCCTTTTCGGGACAGTCTCAGAGACAGAATTACAGGCAATCAGACAAAAGTTGATAGCTATAGAGGAAGGTGAGAGGGTTCTGGTGCAGGAGGCAAAGAGCAGTTTGTCAATATTGAATGTCACTAGAGTAGACCTAACGAAAAACAGACAGGCCATCAACCGGTTGGTTAAGGTTGTCTTAGATGTGGAAGGAGAACTGAGGAATGTAACACAGTCCATGTCAATGGAACTGCGGCGACTGGGGGGCTTTGTGAAGCAGTTCCTGCAACTATCAATGGCAATCAGCAGGCTGCAGCAGACTTCACAGTCGCTGCGGTTGTCACTTGCACATGTTAGGGCACAGCTAGACATGCTTTTCCTGGGGCACCTATCGCCAAGCTTGGTGGGCCCTACTCACCTTCGGGACATCCTGCTCAAGATTCAAACTGAGCTTCCTCACCACCTTCGGTTGCCCTCTGATCCCACTAGGGAGCTATGGCGCTATTATAGCTCCTTAGGTTGCATAACTCTGATGGAGGAGGAAAAAACATTGGCACTAGTGCCCGTGCCACTCTTGGATAGGGATAGTACCTTTGAAGTCTTTCAGGTGATAAATTTACCAATCCCCTACCCTGACCCGAAACAAAAATTAGGCGTTGTAGCTAAGTATAAATTAGAGGCAGAATGTATAGCTCTTAACCTAGCCAGAACACAGTTCATGCTACTCACCAAAAGGGAAGCAGATAAGTGTAAGACAGGTGCACTGGGATCATGTACGTCCAGGAGCCCCATATACACCACCGGGGACCATAGACTCTGCTTGGTTGAGCTGTTTAGAAATAACAAGAAGGGTATTCAGGAAACTTGTCATGTGGAAGTGTCTAGGAGGGCCATGATGCCACAGGCCATAGGGTTGTCCGATGGGGTTTGGGCGGTGGTACTGGAGAAGGAGTTAGCCCTGTCTCAGGTGTGCGGGGGGCGGTCGACAATAACCATAAGAGCAGCGCCCCCTCTGACTGTTATCAGTTTGCCTATGGGTTGCTCAGCCTTCGGGGGTTCCATCACCCTACCGCCCTATTATCAGGCGGAGTAAGAATTTGAAACTAGGGACTCTTTCCTTGCTCTCTCAAACGTCTCTTCTAGCAAGTGGGCGGGCCTGTGGGAACCGCTGGTGAAAAAATTGCCCAACTTAACTATGGCTAAATTGCCCCAGCTGCTGGAAAACGTAGATAACATTAATCTACACAAGCTGGTGTATAAGTTGGAGACTGTGGGAAGGGAAATTCCTACATGGTACGATCAACCCACAGGCACCATAGCCTGGTCGTCACTAGGTGTGTGTGTCATGGTCGTAATTGTAATTGTAGTGATATTGATAATCCGGGGAAGGCAGTGGTTGATAAGATGTAGGATTAGAAATATGCCAGAAAAGAGACATAGTGACCAAGATGGAATGTCAGTCAGGATAGCAGGGACCAAGGAAACAAAAGACAGTATAGTTTTCCCAATTATGGACCAATCGGACACTGCATGCTCAGTGGAGTCACCACTTACAAAGCCGCTACAACTTGGCGTCATAAAAACGAATGACTAAAAAAAAAAAAGTAAAACTCGCCAAGCTTAACCATTGAAGGTGAACATTTTTTTTCTCTTCTTTTTTTTTTTGTGTTGTTGTATGTAGATGGTGTGATGGATGGCTGGGAAGTCAGTCATGTTGACATACCCAGTAAACACAGGGAGAGAGTTTGTGGTTTTGTACAGGGGGTAGTGAAGATCCCTGATGGAGGAGTGAATTCCACAATGCTTTCCAAAAACATTATTCCTGCTACGACACCGAAAGAACTGCGGAAATTATGATGTTCCCACGTCGTAAGGAAAAGGGGAGATAAGCCGAAAAATACTCCTGAATATTTGGATAGGGGTGGTTAAAATTCCCCTGTGTTTGTTGGGGGGGGGGGGCGAAATGTTGAAAAATTGAATGATGTTGGAGGTGAATCGAAAAGTCCTCCTGGATTGCGGAATAGGAATGAGTCAGGAGCCCCTCAAAATTGTTCACAGGAAAGCAAAGTGGAAGAACTGAAACCAACAATTTTTTTTCTTCCTCTCTCCTTATATGTATGTTAGTGTTGTAAGGGGTGGATGATCCCAACCACCCCAGTGCAGTGTTGGCTATGCCGTTGTTTTATTTTGTTAGGGGATGACCGAAACCCTTTGAAATTCTTGTAATTTCGGTTGTTGTTGTCTGTATATATATTTTTTTTTTTTGTGTGTGTTGTATATTTTTATTTTGTTTTCTCCTCGGCCGAGAATACAGTCTCATATTGTATTGTTGAAACCTGTTGTCCACCTCTGATGAGTGGCGATAATTGTTGTAAATTCTGTGGTAATTTGTTTTTGTGACCTGTACATTATTGTATTCTCTTCGGGTACGCCCGTGCAGGGTCATAATGTGCAGGGGGAGATGCAAAGTGTCTCATTGTTGCTGAATTCTTTGTGTAATTTATGAAATAAATGACAAAGATGATTGGGGGAGGTGTGTGACACTATGAGTTGGATATATGCGCACGCGTGTGTGTGTGTGCGCCCGCACATCTGTGTGTGTGTATATATACACCCCCACATCTGTGTGTGCGTGCGCGCGCACACATATGTGCGAGAAGATTAGTTAGATTTGACCTGGGTATCAAACTTCAAGACCAAATGATTAGATTAGGAATCTAGATAAAAACATGTTTTGGACATATGGCGAAAAGGGTAGATAAGTGTTAAGTACTTGTCAAAATACGACGATAGGAAAAAGACCGGCTCTGGTCAAAACTTAAAAGGGTTTGAATTTAATGTCCCTGAATCGGAGTCAGCTAGGCTAAGAAATATTTTTATGTCCACTTTCTTCAAAGAGAGAAATGGTCATGAAAAAGTTATGGGTTTATTCGTGGGTGTCCCTTGTCCGGAAATGATGAAAGAGGATTCTCCATATATACGGCAGCGCTTTGGGCCACGAGTTAGTTAGACTTAGTTTAGGTTCGAGGAAGGTTGATTTAGGCCGGAGCAAGTAACGACGAAGAGCGACCCATTAGCAGCCGGACATTGTTAGCTAAGATATATATTTTTTTTTGCCAGCCGAGAGTCAGCCCGGAGTTGGTCGTCCACAAAAAGGTCACACGCCTTCCCTCCTCTTTTCGTCCTACCCAAGTTTGTAGTTGTGTTTTTCTTTTACCTGTGAGCCTGCCTCTCGCTCGTTCCGCCGCACAGAAATTCTACGACGTGGGGTCTATATCTTTGTGCAACGAGTTGCAGAGGTGGGTAGTCTCACATCGGTACTGACCGGTCGCTTCTCGGCTTCAAGGCTAAGATCACGGTGTAGTATCTGTTCTTAGATTACTCGCTGGACGATCGCCTTTTGGCTGAGATTCGATCTCTGATACAGGTCGGTCGCAGGGATTCGTCTGCGGGGTTTCCCTGCGCTGGTAGTATCGCGGCTACGTCTAACTAGCTATGACCAGCTTTGACCAGCTCTGACCAGCTTGGACAAGCTATGACCAGCTAAGACCAGCCATGACCTGCTATGACCATCTATGAACAGCTTGGACAAGCTAAGACCAGCTAAGACCAGCTAAAGACCAGCGACTCGAGTGGAAACACTCGGGTCAACCCCCACTCCCTTCCCACATTAAACCCCCACCTTGTGCCACAACCTGGCCCTGTGGGAGGTCAAGTAAATCCACGGTGCTGACCGGTCGTGGTCGGTACCGATCGGATCGCATCTCGGCCTTTTGGCTAAGATCACGGTGTAGTATCTGTTCTCAGATTACTCGCTGGAGGATCGCCTTTTGGCTGAGATTCGATCTCTGATACAGGCCGGTCGCAGGGATTCGTCCCTGCGCTGGTAGTATCGCGGCTACGTCTAGCTATGAACAGCTTGGACAAGCTATGACCAGCTAAGACCAGCCATGACCAGCTATGACCAACTCTGACCAGTTTGGACAAGCTAAGACCAGCTACTCGAGTGGAAACAACCGGGTCAACCCCCCTACCTTCCCACATTAAACCCCGACCTTGTGTCAAACCTGGCCTTGTGGGAGGTCAAGTAAATCGACGGTACTGACCGGTTGGCTCTGACCCGGTCTGTGCACAGGCTCCTGGCCTTTTTTTTTCGTCTGCCAACTGGACGCAAGTTGGAACACACACACACACACTCTCTCTCTCTCTCTCTACACTTCTGACTCTCGTCATGCCGCTCCTACTTGCCGCCCGCACGTCGTCCACAACCTTTCCCTGTACACACTATTGTTAGTAATTATTACGGAAGGTTTCGATTGGACTCGACTCGGCAGACCCGCAACGCCAGCCACGACCAGCAGCGATCACCAGCCGACCGACAGCGATCACCAGCCGATCACCAGCCGACCAGTTCTTCGGCACTCACTTCAACCTCCAACCGTCGACACGAGCGGAGCAGCCACGCAATCATCAACCTCCAACCGTCGACACGACCGGAGCAGCCACGCAATCATCAACCTCCAACCGTCGACACAACCGGAGCAACTGCACTAATCAACAATCGTCAACCGTCGACACGACCGGACCAACCGCACTCATCTCCCTGAAACCGTCGACACGACCGGGGCAGCCGCACTTCATCAACCGTCGACCCGACTGGAGCATCCACACATCAACCCTCAACCGGAGCGTCCGCATCAGCAACGACCAACCGCCGGCATTGCCAATATACATCCTATTTTCCTTCATGTAATAAACCCCTGCTTAATTCATACTCACTTCAACCTCCAACCGTCGACACGACCGGAGCAGCCACGCAATCATCAACCTCCAACCGTCGACACGATCGGAGCAGCCACGCAATCATCAACCTCCAACCGTCGACACAACCGGAGCAACTGCACTCATCAACAATCGTCAACCGTCGACACGACCGGACCAACCGCACTCATCTCCCTGAAACCGTCGACACGACCGGGGCAGCCGCACTTCATCAACCGTCGACCCGACTGGAGCATCCACACATCAACCCTCAACCGGAGCGTCCGCATCAGCAACGACCAACCGCCGGCATTGCCAATATACATCCTATTTTCCTTCATGTAATAAACCCCTGCTTAATTCATACACATCTTCGTTCTGTTGTCCATATTGTTTCACCTGGTCAGATCACAAAATAAAAATGTGGCGGGCTTTTTATCGGGCCATCGCACCACCCCCTACGGAGTGTCCGCAACAGTTATTTATGTCCGTATTGTTTTTGTAATGTTTAGAATTGAGTCACCAGAAGTAGTCTACCCTTACCCGTAGGTATGTAATATGTTCGATAATAGTATTTACTTAAATTGTAGTGAGTGTTAATAATTCACTTTAGATAAGTAAAGTCTTGGGAGTTTGAAGTTCTTTGTATTCACAGAGTAATCTTCGAGTCGAGTTTGTGGGTGAGTCAGTTGTGGTTTTTCGCGCGGGAAAATTATAATCGCAAGTTATGTGGATTAGATTAACGCTTCTCTGTGTTCGCTAGATTTGGTCAGTTGGAAATCTTCCTTATATAATGTTTTAGATGTCAGAATCGGCTCAACTAAGTTTTGGCGCCGTTTAACTTCCTCACGTGGAGTTTTTTAATTATCACGTTGCGAGCCAATAGAATTCGCTGCTTAGCACAATAAGGTTTTTGATTGGTAAAGTTGATTCACGTAGGCGTGTAAAATGGAATGTTCCTGTTGCTAGGGGTGATAAGGTAAATGGACGAGTCCACAATATGCATGGCGACTCTAACGAAATTATGATGTAGATGGCACTGTTCAGGTTTTATGATTTTTAATTTGTTGTTTCGTCGACATCAAAGCAATCATTTTGTTGGCGTCTTTTTCATCATGCTATGCTCTTTTTTTTAGCGATCTCATCTACGTAAATATGACCCGGGTCACTGACCTAAAAAATACAAGATTTTACCAAAATCTCGTACGTGCTAGAAAGCATTAAAAATTTAATAAAATAATAAAAAATACTTTGGTCTTTCCTCTTAATAACAAACATTTTGACGATAAAATTTGTTTTTATTACGTTTGAGGCCTCTAGTTGCCTTAATTCTCTCGAATATTTTTTGTAATGAGTATATTATGGCTTGTGATCTGTGTAAACTGTGAAATCTCTACCTTCTAGTCATGTCTGTGGAGTTGGAAGCAATTAAGCGTCACTGGAGTCGGTAAAACTATACCGACTCAGACTCCAGTTGAATTTACACTTGATGCAGTATGGAGAAATTATAGAATTTTAATTTTTATTGTTATTTCTTCTACTGTATATTTACTATTTCCGTTAAAGAAATGCATCTCAACTTGTTTTTTAAAGTTATTTTTGTAGTTATTTTGTATTTGCAAAACTATATATCAGAGTCAAAGGTTTTGTGTTCCGACTCCACAGCCCTGCTTCTAATATGCGTTGATAATTCTTGATAGCAAGGTAGATAGTTAAAAGTTCCCAAGAAAAGGTACTGTAGTTTCTCTGAACAGAAGTTAGTTTTGCCGAATAGAAAGAAATGGGTTGAGAAATATAATTACTAACCTGTTGCAGCACTGCTCCGACTGCAACTACTGCTGCATCCTTAGCTAGGGTCAGCTTGACAGTGTCATCAGTCCGTAAAAATTGTAGTTTGGTAAAATTGATTATAGTGTAGCGGACCGTGGGGGTGAAGATGTGAAGAGATATCAGAAGGTTAAACTTTCCTGCTGGCGGGTCCAGCTACATAAGAATGTCGGACTTTAATTAAGTCCAAAGAAGACAAAGAAAACAAACAAGACCGATATACATGGGTAAACAAATATATATTAATAACAAAACAAGTTAAACAAAGACATGGACTGTTACATAGAGTTTGTATGGAGAAATTATGTGTGTGTGTTGTAAGTGTTCGTACGTACGTGTATTGTTCTTAGCACGTTCCCGGAATTTGGGAAACGCTGTATCTGTGAGAGGTCACATATTGGTGTAAGTGGAAAAAGAAAGATTTTACCTGGTCTCCGCGCGAGGTAGCGGCCCAATGCCTGAGTCGGAAGAGAGAGAGAGAAAGAAGGGTCAGCCAGTATTTATAGCCAGGGAAGAGAGAGACCCCTGCTGAAGGATTAAAGAACTGAGGAGGAGCTAACTGCGACAATAGCGTGTTTGGCATTAAAGTTATAGCTTGAAGTTATTCTGCATTTAGAGAGGTTTTTGTTTTTTTCCTTTGAGTAAAGTTGTAAGTGGAGCGAGAATGTGTGAACATTTAGGTATGTGGTTCCTGTACAAATTTGACTGAAGTTGGTTGGTGGTTGCATCTATTTTTTCTTGAATAGGAGTAACGCCTTCTTTTGAAACTGTGTCTCTGAGAAAATTAAGTTTGTTAACACCCATGAGACACTTTTCTTAGTCCATACGGCGCAAGTCTACTAAGCACTTGTCGTAGATGTTGGTTATTCTATACTTTACTTTTGCTAGCTATTAATAAGTCATCCACGTAGGCGAAAACGAAAGGTAGTCCTCTTAAAACTTTGTCTATGAATCTCTGGAATTTTCGAGTGGCATTGCGTAGACCAAAAGGCATTTTAGTGAACTCATACAATTCAAAGGGAGTGATAACTCCAGTCTTGTGAATACCCTTGTCGGAGTTAGCTCCTTCTCAGTTCCTTAATCCTTCAACAGGGGTCTCTCTCCCTCTGCTATAAATACTGGCTGACCCTTCGCTTCGCTCTCTCTTTTTCCACTTAGGCCTTGGGCCGCAACCTCGTGTGGAGGTGGAGTAAATCAGGCTTTTCAACTAAAACACCAATATGTGACCTCTCACAGAGACAGCGTTTCCCAAATTCTGGGAACACGCTAAGAACAATACACGTACGTACGAACACTCACAACACACACACACATAATTTCTCCATACAAACTCTATGTAACTGTCCATATCTTTGTTTAACTTGTTATTAATATATATTTGTTTACACGTGTATATCGGTCTTGTTTTTTTTTCTTTGTCTTCCTTGGACTTAATTAAAGTCCAACATTCCCATGTAGCTGGACCGGCTAGCAGGAAAATTTAACCTTCTGATATCTCTTCACATCTTCACCCCACGGTCCGCTACACCCTCATCAGCGACTGGTACCTGGTAATATGCATGGACTAAATCAAGTTTGAAAAAAATAGTGCACCTGTGTAGCGATGTAGTGAAATCCATCGGGAAGAGCAGGGGTAACGGTCGGTCGACTGAGGTCACTTCATTTAACCATCTAAAATCTCTACATGTTGATTCATCCTTAGGGACCAAGTATATATGTGAAATCCAAGAACTTTTAGAAACGCTGAAATTTTCATTTGGCGATTTAACTTATTCGGCCTTATTCTGTGAGCCGTGGCCCATGTAGGTTATCCAGTGTTCCTTATGTGGTGTTTTGTTGAGTGTGTTAACGACTGTGTCAAGCCTGGGAATTGTTTGAATGTAGCTGCAAATTTATTATTTAATATAGCTCTAGTAATTAATTTTTTATTTGATAAAAATCCTACGAAAACAAAGAAATGTTTGAGGTAACATTTAATTTATAAGGACACACCACAATGACAGACCACACAAGCCGAGTTAAAAAAAAACAAACAAAGAAAAAAAACAGACGATAAATTTTTATTGTTAATACACAATAAATGAAAGAATTATACAAATTAAGTGCTTTGTGTGGCATTGATGGCCAATAACATGTACGTAAAAATAATCAATGCAAATGCAACATGCTTTTTGTACAATAAAAATGATAGTGCTTCATAAGGTCCTTAGAAAAGGTAAACAACATAGAAATAAAATGAACAAAGGAGAAAATACTTCTCTGAATAGTTTTCAAAGAATAGGTACAATTTTCAAAGCAAACTCCATAGTTAACAGCAAAGAATAGAACAATCACAAGCCGAAGAATTTTCTTTGATGTTCCTTTCAATTCTTTTCTGCTCTTCGTCAAATTTCTTCTGTGTTGTTTTTCTTCGTGGACCGGGTTAACCTGGGTTCATGCAGCAGTTCATGTGAGTCGACTTCTCAAATTCAACCCTTAGCCCTCTATTTATTCGTTCATATAGGCTCCAAATTCACTTCTTGGAATTTGGAGGGAAATCTTTTGATTGGTTCCGAATGAAAATCGGATTGTGACACTTATGCTTTTCTTAGCGAGTTTTAGTATCTTAAGTTGTGTTTCAGTAAACGGCTTTTGGTATCTTCAATCGATGTTTGTTAACTGGCCTTGGTATCTTCAATCGATGTTTGTTTGGCTTTGGTGGAAAAATCTAAGTTGGACTTCACTGAACTGTTCTTGGCTAGAAGTCTAAGTCGAAAGGCGTGGAATTCGTGCGGTCACCTGCTGCGAGGCTTATTCTTAACTGCCAACTGCAACTGTCGAACTCTCGAACTGTAACTGAATGAACGCCCGGGGACGTTCGTTTATATGGACGTCGACCAAAACCCGGTGTGGGGCCAGACGCAGTCTGGGTTCTTCGATAATTTCAAATCCCCAATAAGGATTTTCTTTGTTTTCGGACAGGAAAAATTATCACTTTCCATTTTTGGAAATCTATCGCTCTTTGTTTAGAGGGGTTCTTCCCCTTTCGTGCGGAGAGGTCGGAGGAGATCTACCCTCTTAAAACTCTTCCTCTTCATACCGGTACCAAACCCTTCAACAATTCCCCTCCTTCTCATATCCTCACCTTCTATGAGGAGAGGTCGGAGGAGAATCATCCCCTTAGGCTTATCCTTTCTCACATTGGTACCTCACACTAACCTCCTCGTGGGCGTCAACAAGTTTCTCTTTCTTTACCATATTTTTCACCTCTGCCTATCACTTCATGCTACCCTGGTGTGGGTGAGGCTAGGCTGGTGTTAGCTTACATTGACCCTCCAAGGGAAAAGAAAAGAAAGAAAAAGAATTATCCTTTTCCCGTGGCCATTCAAAATCTTTATGAACGCCACATTGCCATAATTAAAAAAAAAATCCTTTCTGTTATCAACAGAATTCTTTTAGACCCCACAGAGTGTGCTCGTAGAATTCTTTTATCTTACTTCAGACATCTGGTAATCATCCAGCACATTTATTGCTGACTTTTTAACTATTGTAATCAACTTTTAACTGTGTGGTTTTCATTTGATGAACAAAATTCCTTTTCCTTTTCTCGTTTCAACTGTTCAGGTGACCATTTCTGGCGACAGATATCCTTCGTCGTATACACAGTTTCTGTCCATATCAATATTCCGTCTTTCTTGTTAACCGAATTCTGTTGACCCCCTTTTTCCACACGCAGTTGACCGACATTCGAAATCTCGAGTGTCAGCCATACGTATGGTCAAAACTTATCAGTATATTAATTAATGTTGACAGACCTGAGATCCGCTTTCCTACGACTTTCCGCTTTCCCGCATTGCAAACGAAAACAAATTAAAAAATTTTTTTTACCCATTCTTTGTTTGTAAAAAAAAACAATAATGTCGCTCAGTATGTCTTTCGATCTATCTATTGCTTTAAGTAATTCCCGTTATTAATTTCTGTGATTAATTAATTAATCAATTAACCACCGTAGCTAAATAGTGTTACAGATCTTTTTTCCGCTTGTGGTGTTAGTGTGGAGGTCTGGTAGTGTCTGTTCATTTTTTATGTGTCGGTATATAGGAAAATTATTTCCCCATATGAGTCGTAACGGAGGAACAAAAGGACGAGACAGTTTAAAAATTATACTTTATATAATTCATTATATAATGAGAAGAGAGTATTGCTAAACATATTCCTTTAACAGTTAATGTCGTGGTATCAGGTATTAAGTCCAAATCTTTTTAAATGAAACGTTTATCTGAAATTGATCATATTTCTTCTTCCGGTGGCTTGTTTATGCATTATTCAGGTTTGCTTGTTGCCAGCATCGCATGTTCTCTGGAGTAGGCTAAAATGCGTCCATTCCCCTCTCCCCGTTGGCGCCTAAATTTGGGTCTTACTCATTATTATCAGATAAATGAACTCATCTTCCCTGTCAGGTTTCTTATCAACCAAGGGGAGATAACATATATTTTTCATATTCTCCTAACACAGAAAAACATGCAATACAGCTTTTCATTGCATATTGACACTTCATAACATCACATACAATATTTGGTATATGACCATGAAGTCAGTTCTTTTTTTAAATACAATATTTTTTATATAACCATAGTATCAATACTTTTATTAATACAATAAGCATTTTTACAAATTCAACAGATCAATAACAAAAAAAAAGAAAGAAATTGTTACTCTCAATATGTTAGTGTGACAGTTTGGTGTTTACTTGACAATTAACTTTTTTTTTAGAATAACTTCACTGGGTGTAAAATACCAATAACATGATTATCATATATCCTTCGGCATTATTATGATCTATTACTAGTGAATGCATGTATAAATGTCCCCGCCATTTTTTAGTAAATTTAATTTAAATCAATTTGAATTATACTCCTTTTAGTGGCTAGGTCTAGATTTTTAGCTTATGTGTTATGTACACAATAAACATTTATTAAACAATAAATGTAATATTCTACTCTTGTTAAAGTATTTCAAGTATTAATTAGTTATACCAATTCATGACACATTTTGCTATTTATTCAGTGTATAGTTTAAACTTTAATTATATTGGGTGGACATTGTCCATGTCGATGGGGGGGGGGTTACTGGTTGATAGTTGCCGATATTACCGTGAACAATAGTTCCTTTAGTGTCGTTGCAATTTATGTGCCCATCGATCGAACGGAGCGTGTCTTGTTTTTCCGTTCCTGGTGGATTCGTCGCGCTTTGCCTTAGTATGGTCTCGTCGATAGATACCGAGTCGATCACCCTAGGCGGGAGATGTGGATGTGGGCACGTAAGTGGCCGTCTACCCGGGTAGCCAGCTATCTGGATAGAATGTTAGTGAGAAGGACCGATATAGACTTATAGATTGTCTCACATTCCAAGCTAAGCAAAAAAAGAAAACTTCAAACATTCAGCTAAATTTTGTATCAGTAACCTATATTTCTGAAAGTATTGTGGTGATCACCATCAGACCAATCAAATCGCCTACATGCGACAAATCTGTTTTCCCGCGTACTAAGGTTGAGCCGATCACGTGATACACCATCTTATATAAACAAAACACGAGTGGTTCTCTCTCTCTCTCTCTCTCTCTCTCTCTCTCTCTCTCTCTCTCTCTCTCTCTCTCTCTCTCTTATGAGCTCAGGTACAAATATTTCCAAATCTAAGAGACATAACTCTATCAAACCTTCAGCTTATTTGCATGTACATCAAACACTAATAAATTCAATTGTTATGTTTTAAATCATTACATTCTGTCTTGTATTTTATACCATGTGCTATTTTACGTCATATATAAATTGCATTGTGACCGCCGTATTGGATAGTGACCTCCAGCATCTTTGCATGTCCTTAATCACGCCTTTCCTAGTCAAAGTAAAATAATTGTGGCGGGACCCGCAACATGATTAGCGAAGCCCGCTACAGCATTATTTGATTTTTAAATCTATTTATTGTTTGTATCTTATTTGTTTGTTTGTATTTAATTTATTTATTTCTTGTTTATATTTAAATTGTTTTATTTATTCATCACAATTATTTTATTTATTCATCATTTGATTATAATTTGTTTATTTAATTATTGTTTGTTCCCTAATTCATAATTCAGTTGTTACTGTATTTGAGTAATAATCTCTTAATGATTACAAAATTGTAACTTTACAGAATAATTATTAAAATTGAAATAAAAACATGCAAATTAAAACAATGCTGATTATGATTTTAAAAAATTTTCAAATGTGAAACAATAAAAATCATGAACGAATTTCAGTCTTAAAATTTTCTGTCTGTAACCTACTTTTCTATAAGTATTATTTGAATTTTAAATCTCATTTTTGTATCAAATTTATTTACTTGTTTATTTGTTTCTTATTTATCATTTACTTGTAATTTGCTCGTCTGTTTATATTTCATTGTTTCTTTGTTTCCTAATTCATAATTGAGTTGTCACTCTAAAATAATAATCATTAATGTTGTGGAGTTATTTCCTTAGTGGAAACTGTATTCGGACTAAATGCGTCCTAAATAGGTTAAACGTACAGAAAAGTTAGGAACTTGTAATAAAGTGTTTCGCAGAGTACTGACTACTTTTTTTTCCTCGACTACTACTGACTCCTACTTATAATAGATGGGAGACTCTATTATCTAGACAAGGTGTCTTTCACTATAACAATTAATAATTACGATATTGTGTTGCAGACTGGTGAATGTGTTTAAATTAATCAGAAGGAATTTCGAGGTCGTGTTCTACAACATTCGTCCACAACAATTATTTAGGACAGATACTTGGAACAAATCATGCAAATAAAGTTGAAAACAAGACAAAAGTTGAATGCATAACAATAACATCAATTTATATACAATTTAAATATACAGTGGATTTGATGAATAAATGAGGATTGGTGTATTTAATTGTATATTATGTTTTTGTGAATGTTTGGATGCGTTTGAAGGTGTTGTTTAGATTTGTTCACAGAATTAAAGTGTTTGTTTGATTACATACAAAAAATGTTCGGTGTTGAGGTCCAATCGTTAGTGTGTGTACGTAAGTGTGTTTACACAAATATTCAAAGTTGTTCAAAGTTGCGTACCTTTAACTGCTTGAGAAAAATAGATTGTTAGTTACTGATACTTGTTATGTAGTGAGAAATATCACTTTGAAAGTATAGTAAGTGAAGTTTGAGAAATGTTCTAGAGAGAGATAGAGTGTGCCCGAAGGTTACTGTGACAGAGAATATTTTTGCGCGGCAAAGTCAGAGATTTTACTGGCGTGGAATTGATGGGCATCTCTCTAGGTGTGGAGTACTGACAATATTTATTACTGTTAAAACTACAGCAAATGTGGCACAAGGCCAAAAGAGGAGATGGGTAAAAAGGACAGTCATCATTTGTCTTAATTTTAAACTTAGCTAGCCACAACCACTGACCCAATCATACAAAACAATATTCCTACCACCAAAACAACACATTCATACTTACTTTTCTTACTACATCCACCAAAATACCCCATTGTCTCAATAAAAATCCTAAATAGACCCCATATGTACAAATCTTTGTCTGGGGGGGGGGAATAAAAACAACAAGCTAAAAACACCCCAATGATATATGTACAGTATGGTAATAACCTATTTACAAGAAACTAAACAAAATCATGTTAGTAATAAAAAAAAACCCACAAACCTTAAATGTGGCAGAAAAATCAGTTAAACTAGACGAAATCGATGCGGGACTTTAAGAAAATAGAAAAAACATTCATCCATCCCAAGCACTCAGGCAGACATGCACTCAGGCAGACATGCACTCATTCTGACACAACAACAAATACGAAAAACACGCACGCGAAACGAAAGGCGCCCCTCATCCACCAGAGAACTGAAATCACTGACCACCTAACGAGGGAGGGGATGGGGAGTTAAATTAAAGGAAAAAAATGGGGACAGAAATAAAAGGGGTCAATGAGCAAACACACCCTAGCTAAGTTTACTGGAAAAGAAAAGAAAAATTAAACAATCAAAAATCTATTCTAGCCTAAATCCAGGAACGGGTTACTTAAGTTCAAACCAGGAAAACAATATCCTGATGCCTAACCTCCAGGTCAGCCCCTTTTACTCGACACATACGCGCAAGATTCGCCCATCCTTTCCCAAATTCTGATGAGGTGAGCCGCCGTCTTTCCGTCCTAATCTTGACTTTAAGCTGATGCTTAAAGAACAAGATCAGTTGGGAAGAAGTGAACTTCTCGCCCTCATAGAATTCCTTCTGACGCGTCGTCCAAATCACGACTCTCATAACACCTAGTAAGCAACAGAACACATAATATTCAGCCTTCGTCATCTGCGACACCACATTGTTACAAACAGAACTGGCCCCAAGGACAAAGAACTTTCCCTGCAGCATGCGAACCATGAGGCCTTCTCATCCGATCCGCGACACATTCGGTCTAGAAAGTTGATGCGAAGCATATATTGACGAATCTCAATGCTAGGCATATCCAGACCGCCCTCAGAGGGATGAAGGCAACAGATCTCACGAGATACCATAGCGGATTTGTCTCTCCACAAGAAAGAGAACTTACTAATAATATTAGTGTGGAGAAGAGGGAAGATAGCTGTAAAATGGAGGTGCTCAGAAGGCATATGGATCCCTAAAGAGGAAGGAGAAAGTACAGTAAATCAATTTAGGTACATCTCCCTACTGAATGTCGAAGGGAAAATATTCTTCAGTATTATGAATCGACGCTTAACAGATTTCCTCTTAAGGAATAAGTATATCGACACCTCTGTTCAAAAAGGAGGCGTTCCAGGCATGCCGGGGTGCATGGAACATACAGGGGTCATCACGCAACTGCTTAAGGACGTAAAAGCACATAAGGGCGATATGGCTTTTCTGTGGCTGGATCTTAAGAATGCCTATGGCTCTATCCCACACAAATTAGTAGAAGAGTCGTTAAATCGCCACCATGTTCCTCCCCAAATAATAGAGACCATAACAGACTATTACAAAAATTTCAAAATGAGAACAGCAGCAGGAAATACAACATCTGCATGGCACATATTGGAAAAAGGCATTATAACAGGCTGCACTATTTCAGCTACCCTCTTTTCCCTTGCCATGAATATGCTCATAAAAGCGGCAGAAACAGAATGCAGGGGCCCTTTAACAAGATCTGGTCTACGGCAACCGCCAATAAGAGCATATATGGACGATATGTCCATAACTTCCTCGTCTGTGATTGGCGCCAGGTGGCTCTTAAAAGGTTTGGAGAAACTCATCTTATGGGCAAGGATGAGTTTCAATGCTGCCAAATCAAGGTCATTAGTGCTTAAAAAAGGAAAAACATCAGATAGGGATCGTTTCAAAGTGTCTGGCGAGTATATCCCAACTATAAAACAAAAGTCAATCAAGTACTTGGGTAAACGTTTTGACAATACCCTGAAGGACGCTGTCGCAATACAAGAAACGAAGGACATCCTAGAAACATGGTTAGATAAAGTAGACAAGTCTGGCTTACCCGGACGTTACAAGGCTTGGATTTATCAACATGTCATTCTTCCCAAAATATTGTGGCCTTTATCCATATATGAGTTCACCACCTCTACCGTAGTACATATTGAAAAAAAGATTAATTCCCGCTTACGGAGATGGCTGGGTCTGCCAAAGTGTCTAAGTAGCGCCGCCCTTTACGGAAACTCCAACATTCTTCAACTTCCTTTCAAAAGCCTTGTAGAAGAATATAAAGTCGCTAAGGTTCGTACAGTAATACAATACAAATTCTCCAAGGACCCAAATGTAGTAGGAGCAAATGTTGAGGTTCTAACTGGGAGGAAATGGAGCGCTGTAAAGGAGTTGAAATTGGCAGAAGAAACGTAAGGCCATCCAAACCATTACTGAGACAGCAGAAAGAACAGCTAAATGGTTGTGGCTAAAACGAGCAAGTGCATGGACGAGCAAACCAAGGAAAATCTAAATTAAATGTTAATCCATTAATTTTATGCAAAGCCGTAGTCGGTTTGTAAATATGTATACTTATAATTGAAAACAGTTTTTTAGCCTTTTTTTTTTTATTTACACGTTTCGTTTAGTCAGCCTTTGTAAATAATATATACAAATCTTCAAAGGAAAGGTGGAAGGAAAGCGTTTTCTTTTTATTCTACTTAGTTAATTTTTTTTATCCTATTTATTATCTCTTTTTCTTCAATTCTCGCGAAATCAGTTTGGCTCTTTATTTACACAAGTAACATACGCTATTTATTTCATGTTATTTACTTATTATTTACGTTCATTCTGCGTAAATGTTGAATTATATCGCATAACCATTGTTTTTTTTACTTGCCAATATATTTTAAACGATTTTCATTATGATATTTATATGTACTATCGGTTTAACTCGCTGTAAATTATTTATCTTAAACGTAAAAACTAGTAATTTAGTCTTTTAATGGCCGAATTTATTTTTTTTTTATTTTTTTTTTTTTTTTTGTAAATAGTAATATATTAGATGTAAAATGAAACTTGAGGGGAAGTGGATAAAAACGGAAAACATATTTACCTTTTAAGTATCCGACAAATGGGTGTATCGTAATTTTTTCTTTTTATAATCTAAATTTAAAAATTTATTTTCGATAGATTAAAGGTTTTCTTTTAACTTGTCAATATGTTTTAAACATTTTATTAATTATATCTATTTGTACTCTCGGTTTAACTCGTTGTAATTTATTTTATTCGTCAATAAGTTTTTAAAGTCCTTTTAAGGTCGAATTCCCTTTTATTTTTGTAAAAAGCAATATATTAGATGTACTAAGTATCTTACTGGGATGTGGGTAAAACGGAAAACATAATTACCTTCTAAGTATCCGATGAAAGGGTGTCCACTTAAAAAAAAAATTTAAAAAAAATTCCCCGCAAACAACTTAAATAGAGCACACACCATTGTGATTGGCTATTGATCAACTACCAATCAAATGCGTGATGACGGGGTATATTATAGAAGTTAGTGTCTGTAAGCATTTTTAGAGGGCGTATCAGAGTCCGATCAGCTCTGATGGGGTCGACTTGGTGAGGTCAGTATGATGTTTGAAAGACCCGAAACTGCCCAATGATCCAATTCAGAACATCACTGACGACGCCCTCTAGCGCTAAAGAGCGTATATTCAAAGCGGTATGCATAGGCAGAATACCTGGCTGAGGTTGTAGCCCCAGGCAAGGAAATTCCGCGTAGGACAGGATTCGCGTTTAACTTGCGAAGGAAAGGTTCAAACGCAAGAACGTAAAGCAAAGGCGAAAGCGGACAACCTTGACGAATGGAGCGAGACAATATGAAAGGCTTCGATCTTATCCCATTCACCTCCACCAGCGCACCGGGGGTCGCATACAAAAGTCGGATCCAGAAGCGAAAGTCGGCTCCGAAACCGGCCGCCGAAAGGACAGACTCCAGAAACCGATGGTCAACCCTTTCGAAGGCCTTGGACTGATCTAAATTGATCAACGCGGCTTCACTGTCGACTTTTTCTAAGATCAAGCGTACCATATGCAGGTTATCCTGAATGGCCCTGCCCTTCACAGCACAAGTCTGTTCGGAGCCAATCAGACTAGACAGGACAAGATGCAAACGGCTGTCTAAATCTTTAACTCTGTGTTTAACATATTCAAAGGGCGAAAGTTATTTAACCCATTCCCACCGTTCTTGTCCTTACACAGCAACTTAATCACACCACTGGTGAAGCGTTGGGGTATAGACCCCTGCTTCATCCAGTTGTTGAAGATCAGTTCCAGCAAAGGAACAAAAACGGGAGACTGCCTGAAGTAAGGAAGACCATCTAGTCCCGGAGATTTATCCAGGCCAACCTGTTTCAGCGCTTCCCAGATTTCCCTCGCACCCAGCCGCTTCAGCTGCCTCGAGGCAGGGAAAGTCGGCCAAATAGGCGTCGAACCGAGCAGGGCTGAGACCAGGCTCCCTGGTGAAAAGATCCTGAAAGTAATCCCGAAAGGCCTCACATATGCCCGCGTTTGTAGTCACGGTCCGATTATCCGGCAATGTGACGCACGCGATATGTCGCCAAGCAGCGCTCCGATTTTCCTCTGCACGCAATTCAGCTGCCATTATCGTCGCCTCAGAGGACATTCTTTTCAACCTAGCCCTAACTACCAGAGCTTGATCCTTCTTGATAAGCAAGGAGGACAACTCTTCCTTAGCTAAGGCTATTTCCCCACTATTACGGGATTTCACTGCCCCATCAACTTTTTCTTCTAAAACCGTTTGTGCCGCTAATCTATCTAGATTGAGTCGACGACTAAAATCGGCAGCAAACGTTCTAATTTTGGATTTTAAATTATCCCACCAGGCGTTCCCTAAAACCGCCTCCGTCAATTCCCTCTGTATCATTAGTAGCAGCTGGTCCCGGAAATTCTGCTCACCAAATAGTGAGCAGTTTAATTTCCAATACCCAGCCAACCTAACCTGAGGTTTATCTAAGTTTACACGGACCCGGACAAGCTTTTGATCCGTATAAACTATATAATGGAACCTTGGACACCCTAAGAGCCCTACATTGACTCTCCTAACTAAAACTCGGTGATGTACTTAGCACGACCTATTCGGTCGATGCAGTCCTCCACACGGGGAATTGGGAAACAATCCGCTTTGGTCACTGCGTTCACCTTCCTGTAGTCCGTGCAAAATCTCATAGTCCCATCCTCTTTTCCTACCAGTACACAGGGTGAAGCCCAAGCGCTATCACTCGGCTCCATGATCTCGTTTTCTAGCATGTACTCGATTTCTTCCTTCATCAGCTTCATCTTCCGCGGGTTTAGCCTATAAGGATGTTGTTTTATCGGCGTTCCTTGAGTTAGTTCGATGTCATGCTGTATCATTGTTGTTTTTCTGGGGACATCTGAGAACAGTCCTGGATATCCCTTTATCAGTCTTTCCAAATCATCTCATTTAGAACCTGACAAATGATTCAGCTTTTCTTCCAGGTCATTTAGAATCGCCGAGTTCTTTAATTTAAGGGGTGGATTCTTCCCTGTCTGTCCCTCCTCTTTCGTCTCGACATCTTCAACTGACCGGTCTTCACTGGTTATCGCTAAGACGGGTTGACTCTCTCGGCGAATATACTTTTTGAGTCTATGTGGCATACCTGCGTCTTCTTCCTTCCTTCGGAAGTGTTAATTCGGTAATTTCTCTCATCTATCTTCTGTGCAATTGTGTACGGACCTTGGAACTTTCCGTCGAAGGGTGAGTCGTTATTGGATGACAATAACAACACTTCTTCACCCTTCTCAAATTCTCTCCTCCTTGCTCTTTTATCGAATTTCTCCTTCATTTTCTCCTGCGCTTGTGACAGATTCTTCCGCGCTAATTCTTGCGCTTCGGCTAGGTTCTTTTTCAGCTGATCCACGTACGCTGATGCTTCTTTGGGCAAGTTTTCTTGTTCTACCCATCGCTCCTTTGCTATCTGTAACGGTCCTCTCACTGACCGTCCGTACAACAACTCAAAGGGGCTGAACCCTAATGATTCCTGTACTGCGCTCCTCGCAGCGAATAGCACAAAGGGTAATCCACAGTCCCAATCCTGCTTCTGCTCCGCACAATGTGCTCTTAACATGTTCTTTAGGGTGGAATGAAATCTTTCTAGCGCTCCCTGGGATTGAGGGTGGTAGGCGCTAGACCGAACATGTGTCACCCCTAACTGCTCCGTCACCCTTTTGAAGAGTTTCGACGTGAAGTTGGATCCCTTATCGGTCTGTATCGTCTGGGGTAGTCCGACATTCACAAATAAATTGATTATCGCTTCAACTACTTTCCCTGTGGATATTGTCCTTAACGGAATAGCCTCTGGGAACCTAGTTGCGGTGCACATTAGCGTCAAGATGTACTTGTTCCCTGCTTTCGTCTGGGGCAGTGGGCCCACGCAATCCACCAGGACCCGGCTGAAGGGTTCCTCCATTGCTGGTATCGGCTTTAATGGTGCGGGGGAAATCTTCTGGTTTGGCTTACCAGTGCTTTGGCATACCTTACATGACCCACTGAACGCCTTTACGTAGCTTATCATGGGTCTTGGCTATGCCCAGATGACCAGCCATAGGTACCTCATGTGCTAAACTGAGCAACTCCTCGCGGTCACGGCTGCCCTTTTTGATCTTCATCTCCTCACTAGTATTCCATCCTGAAGATAATAAACATTGGAGAATTTATTCCCGTCGGATTTGCCGATTTGGTTATACAGCTTTTTCAGACTTTCATCATTTCGCTGGCGGCCGATTAGCTCCCTTCTCGGCTTTCCGAGGTGTTGGAGCTTTATTTCATCCTCCTCCACTTTATCGGTCTGTGAGCGACTTCGTAAATTAAATCGCTGTCTTGGCTCTGATGCCCCTTTAATTTCCCCGTTCTCAGTGTCTGGCTTGGTCACCCCATTTGGCTGGCTCTTTTCTGCCCTTATTTCGTTCCGGAGTAGTAGGAAGATGCCCCTCATTGGTAGTTTATCCACTACTCCGACCTGGATTGGTCCAGTTCTACACTTTGACTCCAAGATCACCTTGCATAGCGGGATTTTCATCTTTCTCCCGCCAATGCCTTCGATTTGCACCGTTTCTTGTGCGGCTTCTAGGACCCCTTTCGGTACCTTTTTTCTCACCAGCAGTGATTGGGACGCTCCTGTGTCCCTCAATACCTTTACTTCCACTGGTTCTTTATCAGGACCCCTTATGATCCCTCTCCTCGTCTCATTCGCTCCGTTTCTCCACGTCGCCTTGTATCTTTTTGGCGTCGCACCACTTATTTAGCGCGCTCTCCTTGTTACGCACAAATTCCACATATGACTGATTTTCCCTTTTCCTCTGCTGTCGGAATTTCTGTCTATAGGTTTCTGGAACCAACTCAAAGCTCTTCAGGACTGCCGCCTTCACTAATTCATAATCGGCGCAGGGTCGCATACATATTCTGGGCCTTCCCCGTGAGTACCGCCTGGAGCAGCATGGACCAACATTCCTTTGGCCATCCGAGATTCTGTGCTGTTCGCTCGAAGTGTACGAAATATTCGTCGACATTGGCCTCGTCAAATTTTGGGACTAGCCGGACTTGCTTCGCCGCATCGAAGGCTTCATGGCTTTCCCTACGTCCGCTCCCCGCCAATTCGATTTCTCGTAGTCTCGTTTCCTGCTCTATTCAGGCTTTTTCCAATTCCATTTGGGCTTGGATTCTCGCCTTTTCCAGTTCTATTGATCCATCCTGAAGATAATAAACATTGGAGAATTTATTCCCGTCGGATTTGCCGATTTGGTTATACAGCTTTTTCAGACTTTCATCATTTCGCTGGCGGCCGATTAGCTCCCTTCTCGGCTTTCCGAGGTGTTGGAGCTTTATTTCATCCTCCTCCACTTTATCTCTCTCTCCTTCTGACACAAAGATCCGATATAGCCTGGCCAGGGCCTAACTTCTTTACGTAGTTCCCCCCCTTTTTTTTTCTAGGATCCCTCTTTTTTCAACATGTTCCTTCCTTTTCTTTGAAACATGTGCATCCAAAGGTCTTCTTTTTTTTCCTTTAAAATAAATTCAATCATCAATGTTTCGTTCGTCTCTATTTTCCTTTTTTCTTTTTTTTTTCTAAAGCCTTTCAACTTTCGAAGAAGATATGATTAAGGAAAGAACGGTACTTATCTTATCCCTCTTTTGGGGGGGGGCTCCTTTCTTGCCGGTGAGTCTTTTTATGAGGATCTGGGTCTTGCCTCGGAGTTATGAGAATTTCATCCTTTCCCCAGCGAGTCTCGGCTCATAACTAACCTTAAACTTCAACAATTGCCCACACGTGGGTCCCTTTTTGGCGCCACTGTCATCCCCTCTTCCGGTTGACCTCTATACACGCACTAACACAACTGGATCCGCACCGTTCGTTAAGAAAGAGTGGAGATTGTCGCTCTCTCTTCATTCACCTAAGGTTTGTATGGAGACGACATGGTAACTCTTACCGATCCTTTCCCCTCTCTTAATGACTGCGATGTTACTGTGATTTCCGCTTTCAGCGGCCGACGGGTTGAAGAGAGGGTGGGAGTGTCTCTCCTCCTCACTTTCTACGATACCTCGTCACACTCTCCACACTTCCAAAATACTGGTTTGCGGCCGGACACAATGACCTGCAGCTTCAAGCGTCCAACATCCGAACAGTTGGGGATGGAGCGGAAGGCTTTTTCGTACAACATGATTTCAAAGCTCCACCCCCGCCCCCGTTCAGTCTATCGCAGGAAGCGCCCAAAATTTCGCCATGCTGGGACAAAACGCAGCGAGATGTTCCCCGATAAGCTGAGGAGTGACCTCATATACTGATACTGGTCCTCCTTCGGCCTTCGTACTCCATGCGCAAGATCAAATCTTTCGTTATTAAGTCACAGGTCGATGCCGCAACGCAGTCTTCCGGCGTGGGTAACAATACGTCCCACATGAAAAACCGGCTCCCGTAACTATTCTGAGGACTCCAAGGACTCCAGTGCTTTCAACACTGTGGTTTTCGCCGAGCGACAAATTTTGCGCGTACGCTTGTCGACGACGAAAACCGACACTATTCTTTTGTCAATTTTTCTCAATTCTATGGAGACTTCTAAGAGTCCACCTTCTACGACAAGGTGAGCATAACTCTTATCTCGCTCCAAGAACTCCGCTAAATTGATAATACAGTTTTGAGGGGACTTCCAACAAGAGGGCGATTCCCCGGCCTCTGAATTGTCTTTACTCATGTCTTTGTTTGGGCTTCTATTAGCCACCATGATTTTCTCATTATGGCCATTATTGGCCTCCATACTTTTTGGACTTTAGCCATTTTTGGCTTCCATATTTTTTTTACCCAAGTCTTCATTCACAGCTGTATCTACTAAGACTGGGTACTCCACCGGATCATCTTTATCAGGTGTTTTTTTCTTTATGGGAAATAAATGTTTCTTAACAGACTTCTTAAGATCAGCTATGATAAGCTTTTTCTTTTTAATAAGGAAGGATGTTACTTTACTTTTTTTCTTTTTTTCATTTTTTATAAAATTTATACAACGGGAAGGGAAGGGGAGGGGTAGTAAGAAAGAAAGACCGCCTATAGGCGGGGGAAAAATGCTAAATAAAGTTCGCCTAGTAGCGAAAATTTACAATGACAACGAAAATAAAGCAGTTAAAAAAAACACAAAACTAGCCCGAAAGCGAGACAGCAAGCAAAAAAATTAATTACAAAAACAAAGAACAGGTAAATACAAAAATCACATGACAAACGAGAAAAAATAAAACAAGGTTCACCTAACGGCAAGAAAAAAATTTAACACGTACAAAAATGAAAGAACAAAGTTTGCCTAACGGCGAAACAATAAATTTAAAAAAAGAAAACACGAAAAGAAAAAACGAAACGCTAGACAAGTAAACAACAAAGAAAATACGAAACTTACAAAACTAGACGGAGCTAGTTACAAAAACAAAATGGCTGACGCCAAAACAAATAAACAAAAGAAACTAGACAGAACAAGGGTTATTACAGAATAAATAGACAATACAAAAATGGAAACGAAAAACAAAACACAAAAAACTTAAAGGATATTAAAAGGAAAGAAATACAGAATTAACGGTTAGTCAAAAAAATTAAGCGAAAAACGAACATGGGTTACAAACAAAAGAAAAACGAAGATATAATTAAAAGAGAAATTAAGGAAAAAGGAAATTAAAAAGAAAAAACTGGAAAAAGGAGCAAAAATAAAGGGGGTAAAATTAAAAAATGTGGAGGAAAAAAAAGGAAAAGAAAAATTCAAAATTTTTCAAAACAGTCGTAAAAACAAAATATAGTAATAATGTCAAAACTTAACAGAAATAAAGTTCAAACACAATAAGGGTAATTTCCAAAAAAACGGGTGGCAAAACAGCAGTCAGAAAAATTGTCAACAACTTTTTATGCGAATTACTGACTAAGGAATGAAAGTCTGACTGATTGAAATGGTTAGAAATTCTTTATTTGTAGATTTGAGAGAGGAAATTTAGGCTCAGAGACGATCGAGCGCCAAAAAGATTTTTCACGTGAATATTACAGTTTTTGAGGCTTTTGACCAATGAGAAACTGAGCTTGCCAAAATTGGAGTTCTGATTGGATGGAAGGTACGTGGGTGTAAAATGGATTGTTCTGAAAGGGGTGAAAGGATAACGTGGATTATTCCGCAAGTCCATAAACACATCAGACTGATGCCTAAAGTTACCACCTTGCCTGGTTTAATGGACCAATTTTCCATGATGCAAATCTAGGGTCCACCTTACCTCTAGAAATACCCATTGTATATTCATAAAAAGTCTTTGGTCACAACTAAGGGTATCTGCATTTTCAATTTTGAAAATAGAATCCAGAGGACAACCAACAGCTGAAAATGATATATGGGGTAAATTATGGTAATCATTTGCACGTACCCAGTGGACCATTTAATGTGGCAGGGTTTTTGTGGTACCATCTACTTGTTTAAAAAGAGCTCTAAACGGAAGTTTATTTTGGTGCAAGGAGCAACCAATAGTGTGAAGGTTTCTGTTAAGTTTTCTTTCTAGAGGTGCAGCAAATCCACCTTCACAGCCTGAATTGGCATTAGTGTTTGTCAACAAGGATAGCCTAGATAGTGCTCACACTGTTGAATTCATGCAAAACACCAGCCACTTGCTCGGCAAGAACCACACCAGTTGCACCAATATTAGGAAGAAGACTATGTGTCAGATATTCACTTTCATATGTCATCTTTGTGACAGTCAAGTGGCGTTCTGGTCGCTTTTTTTCAGTCTGTAGCGGACCGTGGGGGTGAAGATGTGAAGAGATATCAGGTTAAAATTTCCTGCTGGCGGGTCCAGCTACATAAGAATGTCGGACTTTAATTAAGTCCAAAGAAGACAAAGAAAACAAAGAAGACCGATATACATGGGTAAACAAATATATATTAATAACAAAACAAGTTAAACAAAGACATGGACTGTTACATAGAGTTTGTATGGAGAAATTATGTGTGTGTGTTGTAAGTGTTCGTACGTACGTGTGTGGGATATCACGCTATCCCACCTTCAATTTGACACACGCGCGAGTTTTCACCCCTTCCTCTCACTTTCGGCCGGTAATAGTAGTAAACCGTTGTTCTTAGCCGAAGATGAGGAAGGTAACAAGCTGCTACTGCTGTTCATTTTTCGCGCGCTTTTCGCTCTGACGTCACGGACAAATTGGCTTTTCAAAATCAGTCGTCCCAGGTTCGTTTGAACCGGGTAGACGACTCACTTATCTCTCGCCGGTCAACCATATATACCCACAGGGATATTTTACCGGCAAACATTGCCTAGACCTCATGGCTCGTCGCTGTACCTTAACACATACGACACTGTCGTCACATTACCTTTTACGATGACGAATTTTCGTCCTGAAGCGAACATCTTTTTCGAGTCGCCTACTTCCAGGAAACAGGGAACTTTCGAAACCTTCGACATGAAGAACAAAGCATTTTTCACATTCTTCGAAATCTGTCCTTTCAGAACCAGTTGTGACACCCAACCCTCCTCTGTCCTGGTCAGGGCACCGTTTGTGACACCCGTACTAGTCGCGGCGCACTTCTGACACCCGACTTCTTTTTCAGTCACGACGCCAAAATGTGACGTCGATCCTTTGTGACGGGCTAACCCTGGGACATCGGTTGAAGTCTTGCTGGGTTCTAGCACCAACTTGTCGTACTCGGCTCGCTTCCAACGCCTGGTCACCGAAGCAACTGCTTTGATCTCGATTCAACCTACCCACGTTGTGATTTGATCTTAGGTTGACGAGATCAATCAAACGTCGGGCCGTAGTGCCAGGTGATACTGCACAATAAATGTAAACAAAAAAACAAAAGCACAAACAACAACTTCAAGGCAAGCGACTGGTTAGGAATAGTGATTAATTTTATGTCGGTTTGTTGAGTTACAGGAGTGCGTCTCTCTCTTTCTCTCCCAGCCCGAAGAAAAAAAAATGTGGATTGTAACACTTTTGCGTTCCTTAACTAGTTCTGGATATCTGTATGGAGAATATAAGTCAGACTTCTATAATTTGTTCTTGGTTAGAAGTCTAATTCGGAAACTTGTTTTGGTGGGAAATCTAAAGTCGGTCTTCAACAAATCTGTTCTTGGTTAGAAGTCTAAGTCGGAAGGCATGGAATCGTGCGGTCACCTGTGCGAGGCGCGTCTCTCTCTTACTGTACTGGCTGTACTCTTCTGACTCACTGGTTGGACTCGACCCGACTCTCCGAACTCGACTCTCCGAACTCGACTCTCCTCTGTGAACTCGACGAACTCTGCGAACTCTCTGAAACACCCGTAGATGTTTGCTTATATGGACGCCGATCAAAACCCGGCGTGGGGTCGGACGTGGTGTGGCCACCACGTTGATTTCAAATCCCCAATAAGGATTTTCTTTGTTTTCGGCCAAAAATAATTATCATTTTCCGTATTTGGAAATCTTATTCCACTCCCACCCTCTTCTGCTCTCATATGGGTATCTCACCATACTTTAGAGGGCGTCAACGGTTTTCCCACTTCCTCGCAGTAACATCTCATACCTACCCTCTCAATGGGCGGTGGCAGGCCTCCTCTCTGCGTCACATGATCATCTCCGCCTGGCTATTCGGCCAATAGGCGTCAACTGATAATCTCAATTTTTATCCAACTTCACGGGATATGTTTTTTCTCAACCCAGTTTCTCCGTTAACATGGACAATTCTTCTTGGCGAAACTGGGTTAATTAAAATACCCTAACACAGCCTTCGTTATCACAAAATGCAGATGTCCTGTCCAGGCGACATCTCATTCTAGGGTTCTGTGTGCGGTCGGCAGACGACCCATCAACTACTGATAACAGCCAATGTTTTATCTGCCCAGAAGTTCTGGTATCCCTCAAAAAATGACCATCAGAATTTTCCTCAATTCCACCACTCAAAACAACATCGCTTTTGTGGGTGGCATTCTTTCCTTCTCTTATCATCTAAGTTGTTAAGTCTTGTCCCTCTGTTTCTTTCTCTTTTTCCTTCCTTTGTCCTCGAAGAGAATTTGGCATATCTCAGCATCAAACTTCAGCGAGAAAGTAAAGTGGTTATCTTGAATTCGCACTTGAAAATAACAAAACGAAAAATCCTTTTTTTTTTTTCACCGATACTCTGTTTGGGAAAATAACAAAACAAAAAAGAATATCGCTCAGTATGTCTTTCGTTATATCTATCGGTGTAAGTAATCGCTCAGTATGTCTTTCGTTATATCTATCGGTGTAAGTAATCGCTCAGTATGTCTTTCGTTATATCTATCGGTTTAAGTATCCCCGTAATTAACCTCTGTGGTTAATTAATTGATTAATTAACCTTCCGTTCCTAAATAGTGTTACACAGTTACCTTAAAAAGAATTACATTACACTCACAATTACAAACTCTCGCAGTGAGTATTTGTCTTTGCCGTGTATGTTTATTATTCATTGTAAACTGACTTTCTGAACTCTCTTCCTGAGGAACTTTTCCCGCCTTAGCCATCTTGAATTGCATTTTTGGCGCGGAACCTTACCTATCTTTTGTGACTACTTGACACGGCCTTTCCATTGATTTCAAATTTCCAGTAACTTACTGAAGGTCTCGACTGAAGACAATCTACTTGGCCTCTTTTTCAACTACATTTCCAGTACATTTACTGAAGGTCTTCACTGAAGACAATTTACTTGTTAAACACTAATAAAATTTTATATTTGTTCCTTTACCTTTCGTTGTTTTGCCTGTCTATTTCTTTTTACTTCGTACGTTTGTACAGTAGAAAGAACACGTCTTATATATTTTACTTTTTTTTACTTTGAGGATTCGGTAGTCGTGTGCGGTGTCTGGCACAAGGCCTTATTTTCGTAAGCCAGATCTGCACCGCTATCGGGTCCGCAACACGTGTATTGTTCTCAGCGCGTTCCCGGAATTTGGGAAATACTGTATCTGTGAGAGGTCACATATTGGCCTAAGTGAAAAAGAGAGAGAGAGAGAAGTGTCAGCCAGTATTTATAGCCAGGGGAGAGAGAGAGATCCCTTTTGAAGGATTAAAGAACTGAGGAGGAGCTAACTGCGACAAGTCTTCTCTCCATTTTCCTCCACTATTTCCTTGTACATTTAGTGTGTCTTTGTCAGTTCTCTCATCAACTCAAATACAAAGATTTTCCACCTTTTCATCATGCTGTTGATGGACATTTGTTTTCACTTTAGCCTTTGCTCTATCAATTTTACATTTATCTATATAAATATCTTTTTATATTAATATTGGGGATAAGAAGGCCCATAGCCCTCAAATCCAAGAGCAATGCATTGGCAAGGCTGGCTCCAAGATTGGAAGATACATAAACCCTGATCAACTCAACAGCATACGGTGGAATTTTGATAAGGCCTTATCAAAATTCCACGGTATGCTAGGGCCTTTGGGATCCTTTTCCTGTCATTTATAAAATATCTGACAAAGAAAATATATGTATTCAGAAGTTACACAAAAATATTTTTCAGAATAAATTGGAAAATAAAGTTTGAAATGCATTTAATTAAAATGTTAGTTCCGGCATTTGCTTGTAAACAGGCTTTTTAATAAAGCACTAAATTTTGAAAATATAAACAAATTACAATAATTATAAAAGTTGTATTTTTTTAAATAGTTAAAGTATATTTTGATAAAAAATAAAATAGATATTTAATTTGTGCTAATTAAAAGCGTAAACGAAACAGTAAACAAAAATAAAACGAGCTTGCAAGAGGAGGTAATTACCACCGGTAAATACCGAAAAAATATCCAGTAAAAAAGATGCTGTTCATAAGTAGTTATTTGTATTCTAAACTAAATATTTTAGTGTGTTTTATTTTTTTATTTTTAGAAATTTTATGTAATTTATTAACAGAATAGATAATAAACTCAAAAATATTCATTATTAAGCGTTATTTTCTTCTGTTTTTTTCGTTAAGACACGGTTTTAATTTAACATACACATGTTTCCGGTGACACCGATATGATGATAAAAATTGCAATTTATTTTGTCTTTAAGTTCAATTCCTCAAATACATTCGAAGTTTTGAAGAAAAATATTTTTTATGATAATTTTTGACGTTATTTTGCAACTTTCCAAAATCGACCTACCCTTATGAATACTAAATATATATGTACTTACATAAACATATGTACATACACACATATTCATTCATATGCATACCTACATACACATATATTTATTTACAAGTATATATATACACATATATACATATCTACATGTATATATATACACATATGTATTTACAGATACATATGTTGCGAGACCGATAAGGATGTCGCCCCCGCAAGCGAAGAAAAGGTGAGAAGCAGCTAAGACAATGAGAGGACAAAGGCGGAGGTTTATGAAACAATAAACGTCGAATTTATTTTTCCAAAGTGTACAAGAGTGTACTTTGTATCGGCGTCGGGTTCGGTAAGACTGGTTTCCTTCAGGGAAGTTGGTTCGGTTGTATCGGCGACACGGATGTAGAGTTGGTCGCGGTGGTAGCTGGTCGACTGCCGGATGGGAGAGTTGGTCGTCAACGGTAGCTGGTCGACTGCCGGATGGGTAGAGCTGGCAGTAGCTGGTTGGTCGAAGACGTACGAAGGTTCGGCAGGGTCGGTTAGGACGAGTCCCTAAACAGCGATACGACTTCCCGGGCGGATCAACCGCGGAGTCGGGATCGCGCCGAAGTGTAACACTTGAAGCTGGAGTCAGAGATGAGATACGTCTTCCAGGGCGGATCGACTGCGGAAACGGGATAACGCTGAAGAGTATTCTCTCGACGAAGGCACCGCAGGCTCACAAGGTAGCGTGCTACACTTTGATCCTGGTATTTACTTGACACATATATATATATACTTGTACCTATATATATTGTTGTGGACCCGATAGCGGTGCAGATCTGGCTTACGAAAATAAGGCCTTGTGCCAGACACTACACACTACTACCGAATCCACAAACAAAGTAAAAAAAAGAAAAATATAAAGACGTGCTCTTTCCACCGTACAAACGTACAAAGTGAAAAGAAGTAGACAGGCAAAACAACAAAAGGTTAAGAACAAACATAAATTTTATTAGAGTTTCAAGTAGTTTGTCTTCAATGAAGACCTTCAGTAAATGTACTGGAAAAGTAGTTGAAGAAGAGGCCAAGTAGATTGTCTTCAGTAAGGTACTGGAAATGTTATAGTGAATGAAATTTAATTGACTTGAGTGAAGACCATCAGTAAGATACTGGAAATATGGTAGTTGACAAGATAAGATTCCGCGCCAAAATTCAAATCCAAGATGGCTAAATGGCGGGAAGGAGTTCTTCGAGAAGAAAGGTTCAGAAAGTCAGTTGTAATGCATAGTGAACATACGGCAAGGAAAAAATACTCATTGCGAGAGTTTATAATTGTGAGTGTATGTAATTCTTTTTAAAGTAACAGGTTCTGAGAGGACAGTTCGAAGAATATGAAAAATTCTAGTTCTTCAGGTTGGAAGTTCTTGAAAGTTCCTGGAAGTTGGCAGCTCGGTAGATGTTCGCTTCTGTCATGAAGGTGGCGACCGTGTCGTAGGTATTAAGATAAAGCGACGAGCCATGAGGTCTAGGCAAGGTTTTGCCGAATAAAATTCTCTGCCAGTATCTATGGGTTCACCGGCGAGAGGATAAGGTGAGCCTGCCCGGCCAGGTCAAAGACCTAGGGGCGACTAATTTGAAAAAGCCAAATTTGCCGTGACGTCAGCGCAAAAGCGCGCGAAAAATAATGAATTCTTCCTCATCTTCGGCTAAGACAACGGTTTACTACTATAATCGGCCGAAAGTGAGAGGAAGGGGTGAAAATGTCGCGCGTGCGTCAAAATAAAGGTGGGGGTAGCGTGAATCCCACAATATATATATACATATAAATATTTATGTATATACATACATATACATATATACACTTGTGTATATATGTCCTTGTAATTTTTTAATGTACATCGCGAAGCACACACGCTGGGGAATTGAACCTTTCTTAGCGGATACGGTATGTCCATATTTGAAGTGGGTGAACGGGAGTCTTTGTCTAGTATTGTTGCGGTGTTGAGATTTGAAAGAAATGTCTTTACCACCAGTTGTGTTCCGTTGCAGAGCCTAGGTGTTTCTATTACGAAACAACATTACTGGACATCCAATTTTGTGATGATGATCGTGAGGTGGTAATCCTGAAGGCTCTAGTGAGTGGAGGAACTTCGTAGGGAAGTGAACAGCTTCATCGTAATCTGTGACGGAGTCGAAGGATTTGTACATTATGAGATGTCCTGGGGGGGAATGCAAGAGGTCGTTGTTGATTGAAGTGTCGAAGGTATTTTGTGGTGCCAAAATTGCCATTTCATAAAGCCAAGGGAGGTTTGTAAAGTTGGTTGGTAAATCTGGGAAAACTGCAGACATTAGGGCGCCGACATTGGTGACAACGGTGGAAATAGAAGAAATGGAAATATCTCCATCTGCGTCAGTTTCCATCGTACCATCTTCAACTGTTTTCAGGGGGTTTTGAGAACTCGCCATGGATGTGTATTCTCCTGTTTGTTTGGAGTTTTTTGTGTCTCTTCCACTAAACCGGATGTTGACTGCTCGACAACCAATGGTAGAATGCGAAAACACGTTTCTGCGTATCATGGCTCGATGCATGTTTTCGGTATTAAATGAAAAAGTGAACTTTATATATTGGCCAGTAGAAATAACTCCCGGTAAAAGACCCAGACTGTGATTTGGAGCCGATACGACGCATATAAATTCCCTGATTTAACACCGCAGAGAGAGACAGAGATCTAACTTAGATGTCGACACGCAGTCAAGAACGCCGCAGGCAGACTGAACGCGATACTTTTAAACTTTCATCCTTCGCCGCCACCGTCTTCACAAAACATCAGCCGACAGCCATGACAAACACTCTTTCTTTTTCTTTTTTCCTTCTCCACTCTATCGCCTTTTACAACAGCAACGGGTAGTATGCTGGCTTTGTATATATGTGAATAAATTATACATTTATTTATCCAAATACGATGTATTGCTTTTCCTTGAATTTACGTTTGCTGAGGCGAAGAAGGGAAGAAGGCTTGATGCAGGCTCTAACAGCTCTGGTAACTTTTAAGATGACTGGAAGGGTTTGTCTGAAGTCGCCTGAAAGGAGAACAGACACCCCTCCCATTGAATAGCTCCAGCCCCTTATATCCTTATGGCGCAAAGGCCTCAAATGATCCCTTATGCGCCATTGTGCATTCGTCCCAGACGGTGAGTTGGCATCTTCGTAAAACCTCAGCTTTGTCAGAATCCTTACTGATGTTGCAGGTTGCCGAGTCGGGTGAAGTTGCATTGAATGGGAGTTTAAATGCTGAATGGGCCGCTCTTCCGCCTGGCAATAGTGTTGCAGCAATACACGAAGAAGGAACAGCTAACGCAATTCCTCTGTGCTGGCGCACTAAAGCGAGGAGAAGCTTGATGACGAAGGTCTTTCGTGTCCCACCTGGTACGTCCAAGAAGAAAATGCCTCCACTGTGCTCGCAGTAGACTGTGTTGAATGCATGTTACTGGTCCTCAAGCAGTTTTGGTTCATTTTCGTTTATGTATTCTTGTAGAGTATCGACGTCGTAGACTGCTTCCTGAATAACACCAGTAGGAATTGCATGTCCGCCTGTTCTGTCGTTGGAAGGAAGGCCATAAACAGAGAGTTCATCGCCACCCGTAAATCGAAGCCGGTCCTCAATGTTTATTAGCACTCTGTTGTAGAATTCATCGCTTAGACCAACGTCGATGTTCGGAAGTAGCAGCTGGCTTTTAGTCTTCTGAGAGATCTTCCTTGAATTTTTGCCAGAGGGTTGCAGGGTTGGATATCTCGCATGATTGAAGCAAAACAGAGATGAGATCACGAAGTCTTTTTGCGGAATGCATGGAAGCAGCTTCGGTCATCGTAGAATCCGATTCGGCGTCATCTTTCAATAACCCACGGTGCAAGTATGCGTCATGGTATATTGTGTGGGTATATCTATCGACGGTTTTGAGATTGGCGCATGATGTGGGTCTTCGCATCTCGTTCAGCAGTAGGCGGAGGTAAAAGCATTCCTGTTTGCGAGGGGTGATTGTGTAGACTGCCAAAGCAGTGTGATAAATTGATGCTGGGATGTCTCTCAAAGTGTTGGCCTTGTTTTCGCTTTCTCCAAACGCCGTGCTCTTTGTCCCATCAGAATTATGACGGCACTTCGGGATACTAGAGTGTCCGGGCAAAGGGCTCGTTTTGACACAGTTTAAGGAAGAAGGCAGTAAGTGTGGTGTTTTTTGGTTGTTCTGCTATTTGTGCGGCAGTTTCAGTTGTAAAATAAATGCGTTGTCGATTTTCAAGGTGCACCGTCAGTGGTATAATCGTAAGATAGCTTTCGTGAATAGGGAGGCCGAAAAATCTCCAAAAAGCCTCATTTGTGCAGAGATAGCGCCACATAGTGGGATACTTCGTCGAGTTTATTCTCTGCTCGGAGTCCGAAAGAGGCGTCATTGGACCCTTTGTGGACGTACTTGCACACATATTTAATTGACTTCACTGAACTGCAAAATTGGACGTTGATGTGAGCGTTGAAAATTTTTAGGAGGAGTGGACAGTAAGGCACGATCCATCGGTTGTTCACTTGATGTGCATCGATCTGCGCGGTAAATACTCCCTCCCCTTGTGCTCTCCGACGGTAGAGAAGGTAGCCATCACCACCTGTCTGGGTATTTGGAAGGAATTGTCGGGGGAATCTTTTTGAACACATCCTATCTTTGAGGTAGGGTGGAGTCGAATTGGTATCACATGTACCATGTGCACAGCGACAATGTCGTAGAGTTCCTTGACGTCTGGATTTGCAAGTTCTGCTGAAACTATTTTGTCGATGTCTGTGGCTTTGATTTTCGCCGACAGCTAAACAGTAGATGGGCATGGGGGAGTCCTCTCTTCTGCCACTCGACGGAGTAGGTGTATGCCAGCACGTCACCGAACACTTTACCCTTGAATATCAGGTCCACCAATTTCTTCAATTTCAGTCGGAAAACTCTGGCAAGAAGGTCATGTCTGTCGGCCGCACGTTGACCAGACAGAGCCTCGTGGATAATTACTGGCCATTTTGGGTTGCATGTGAAAGTAATGAAGTAATGCCGAAGTGTCGAACATAGGCCATAGTGTTCTGTGCACGTTCGTGCATGTATCGAGGATCTCCAGTGTAAGAAAATGGAAGGATGCTAGCTTTCCCGAAGTTTTCCGGGAAAAAGTCATTGTTTAATCCATCTCTGAAATGGATGTAGTTGTCGGATCGAAGGCGAATTTGATTGGTTTTGATGAAACAGGGACGTTCTGATTCCATCTTTGGGCAGGCGTCGACAGCAAATTGGTGGACAGGCGGGACTTCCAGCAACAGCTAATTAGTTTAGTGCAGCGGGAACTAGTGGAAGCGGTTATTGGGAATAGGTGGTGGGAGAGGCTTAAGGATAGGATTAGCTCTAGAGGATAGTCTGTCCCGGGCGATGGCTGGTGGGGATTCCCTAGAGATAGCTGTAGCTAGGCAGGCCCTGAAGCGTGAGGTTAACAAGCGCTATCAGGGTCAGGTAGTTAGACATAGGTTAAACAAGATGTCTAACGAAGCTGTGAACATGGACGCAGAATTGCGCAAGAAAGAGATCCATTGAGGTTCCGATCGTTACATTCGGGAAGTCATTACCCTGGAGGGGCGTTCTCTTCGGTGGACCGAGGACATGTGCGAGGTGTTTCGGCGGCATTTCGAGAGCCGTTTTACCAAGGAGCTTGGTCTCAGTGGCGATGAGTTTCGCAGCTATTTGGCTGACTTTCCTCGGTTTTCGCCGATTGAAGCGGCTAGCTGCGAGGGTGAAATTACGGAGGGCGAAGTTCACTTAACATTGAGGAGAGTCGGCAGTGGCAAGTCTCCGGGACTCGATGGTCTCCCCTACGAAATGTACTTGAGGCTGTCGCACATCTTTGTCCCTATTTTGACAGTGGTGTTCAACAACTGGTTCCGACAGGGGTCCAACCCCACCGGATTTCCAGGGGTGTGATCACGCTGTTGAAAAAGGTCAAGGATGTTGGGAGGGATTTAGACGATTACAGGCCCATAACTGCTAACACAAAGTTAAAGATTTTGGCCAAGATCCTGACAGAGCGTTTGCAGTCAGTTGTCGCGAGCTTGTTGGCACTCGAGCAGACTTGTGCTGTGAGGGAACGAACAATTCAAAGCAACCTGCATCTGATCTGCACGATCATAGAGGGTGTAGAAGGATCGTGAAGGATCCTCCTATGTGACCGGCTCGGCTTGTCGGCATCAGAATAGCGCTATTTTTGGTCTTGGGCGCCAGAGGTAAATTATCTCAGCAACCCCGAGTTTTCGCTTAGCTGGCGATTGATGGTGTTTTTCAAGTTGCTAGTCGTGGCAAGAATAGTGGTATGGACGTCGCGAAAGGAGGGAATCTTACGGGATGAACGTTATTAGCATCAGGATCTGGTTCTTTTCTTTAAACATCAGCTTAGGATGAAAATTCGATCTGATTGAAAGCGTTTGGTCCCGACAGATTTCAGCGAAAGGTGGGTGACTGTGGCGAGCTTGGTTCGTGAGGATGGGGCTAGCCTTGATTTCCTATTTTAAGTCCCCTTGATGCAACAGGGCGCTTTCCCGTGGACATCCACCCCCATGGTTAAATTAGGCACTATTTTGTTTCCTAGTTAATGTGAATAAGTGTTATTCCCCGGCATTGTCTTCTGTTATGATCCATGTCGAGATTCCCAACTTCCCCAGTTTGTTTTTGTCCCCTCTTTAAATCTCGGCTGGATCAACCTTTGTTTTTTCCCCATTCAGTCATTTTCCCCTCTCCATTCTATTAGTGAGTGTGCTTCTTGAATCTGCCTATCGGCAGAATACAGCGGCCACTCTTATCATTTGGAGGGGTGGATGGTTCCTACTGACATTTGTCTTCTTTTTAGTTTTATTTGTGTTACATTTTTAGTTTGTTTCTAGCTTCATCCCCTCCCCATCATTTCATGTATTATGAAATTTTTATATATTTTTGGATTTTATGGACTTCAGAATTTTTATGTCATGGGGTGTTTTGTAGGTCCCCTATGAATATGTGGTATTTTGGTATATGTAGGATTGAGAGTTGATGGATAAGTTCTTGTGGTGAATTGCAATGAATGAATGGGTCGTGATTCGGATTAACTAGTACTAAGATAGCTAAAGATGCGATTATCAGTGTTAACGGGTGTATGGAAGGGCCCCCATGCATGCGTGGCGCCGCTGGCCGTAGAATTGATTACTTTCTCAACTGTTGGGGAGAACCCCAACTCGACTACAGAAATCATCAAATCCCCTATTACAGTTAGGACGGACAGAAAGGATAAGAAGTAAAACAGTACAATGACTGATTAAATAATGCAGAGTGTTGAGAACTCCAGAGAAAAAAATTGTGATTATTTTGGACATGAAATGAAAAAAAAGTATTATTGTGATTTCTTTTTGCTTTTATATAATTTGACATGAAACTGAAAAGAAAGTTATTGCAAGATATAATTATTTTTTCTATTCGACTCGGGTTGAATTGAAAAAGGAACTGTGAACATTATAACCCTGATAGAAGGGATTTGTTTTAATTAAATATTGGTGGCGGAACTTAATAAAAAAAGGAGCTGAAAGAGACTGTAATGTTTGAATCGATTTAATTGGATTGTACATTTCTTTTGAAATAATACCTGCATGCAGAAGGTATAATAGACAAATTGCATGAGTAGAATTAACTTTTGAAGCATTGGTGTCTACTACAAGTATTAGACAAAAGGGTTAAGGGAGAAATGTGGCGGGGGCAATATCACCCCCGAAATAATAATAATGATAATAAAAGAGAATATGCTGTAAAACAGAAAAAAGGCGCTTTCAAAAGAACCAAGATGTTAAAAATGAAAAAAGGCTTTGAAATGTAAATGTTACAGAAAGTTAATGTAGAACACGAAATACAATTTTTTGTAAGTGTACAAAGAATATAAGATTACTAATAGAAAATTACTGGGACAATGATAATTGGAACTTTTAGAAAAAGAAATAGATTTTGACACTTGAAGAATCGAAGTTAAAATAAAGGATGTTTTGATGTAGAATTTATTTTTGAAACCGGACTCTGTAGTTTACAAAGAGCAACAGAGTTATTGTTAGCAAGGTGATAACAATAGAGTCTTGCTGTGGACCTTGGAAGCCAACTGGTGAAAAAGTAAACTGTTTACTCGGAGGAGTGAAATTATACTTTGGAATTATGTCAGTACGCGCGCACTAGAAAAACAGATACGTCACCAGTTCTATATATATAAAAAGGCGAACCAACCGGAAGGATAGTTTTGGCTCGTCTGTCTTCGAGTGCAGTCGAAGTGAGGAAGTGACGTCAGAGATTGGAACAAAGCGCCTAGTAACATGTGCTGCTGATATAAGTACCGTTGCTCCTGCTACCACTAATATTACTACTTCTATTACTACTATTGAGGACGGGAACATCGACGGTTGTAGTAGTTGCGCTAAGAACAGACTAAAAAGGGTTAAAACGAAGTCACTTCTCTCTAACGAAATCACGCAAAGTATCTTTTGTTGATCATCGTTCATATACAGGAGACATTCAACTTGAGAATTGTATTATTTTATGTATTGTTGATATTATATATATATATATAACTTTTGTTCCTCTAAAATCGGACAGACTGGGCCATATTTATTTGCTGTTAACCCGATTCTCACCCAGCAAGCTTGCAGGTATACCATATACCAACGGAGAGCTTTCGGAATTCTACAACTCGCCAGGAATCAAAAATCACAACGTGGCTGGTGAGTGGTATCGAATCGACACTTGTGTTGAATACTGTTGCCATATATGGTTTGGTGTCCCGCTGTTCATATCACAGTTCTAAACAAAATCCAAAGAGGGATATGCAGTGTGATAGGTCCTGACCTGGCATCTCAACTCCAGTTACTTTCTCAGAGATGTGATGTGGCTTTCCTTTGTCTTTTCTACAAATATTTTCATGGCAACTGTCCTGACAAGCTATTTTCACTGGTGTCCCAACTGCATGAATTTAAGCATGCTACTAGGTTGGCATCTTGGTCCCACCCTTTCACTGTCGAAACGGTTAAATGTAACCATTTGTTCTACTCCAACAGCTTCTTCTCTCGCACTTCCCAACAGTGGTACTCCACTCCTCTTACTTGCTTCCTTGATAGCTATAATTCTTCAAATATTCAAACATAATGTCAATGGACATGTTCCGATGCCTTGACCTTGATCCCCATCCTGCTCTTTATCCTTTCCTCAAACACCCCTCTTTACTCTTTGTAACTCCTTGCATGCTAGTGGTACTCCTACCTTGCTTGGGGTGAAATGCTTAAGAAAAAAACATTATGGTTTTGAATTTACATAGAAAATTGGGGTTTTTTTTTTTTTCAGTATGTTACTTTATTTCGAACATTAGTCATTTTATTCAAATTTTGTCTTTGTTGATGATGACATGTTAAAACAAATATTGTCTGTGGTTTCTAATAACATACATAAATTAAGAAATAGCTGCCACTACACCATATTTTATCATGTAAATATGAAGATGCCATTTATACAAGCATAAACAAAAAAATTAGCAATAGGCCTATGTATTATCATTTTAAAGAAAAAAGTTATTTCATATGATGACTAGCCATTCCATTGACTGATTACACTATATTTTTTTGACTAAATCATTTTATCCCTGCAAAGTAAAAGTGTATTGGAATATCTTTAAGATTAATATTTAAACATATATCTCAAATAATGCAAAATTAGTTTGTTGTTTTTGTTAGTTTTCTGTTAAAAATAAAAATGTATCTTCTAAATTTCTGTTGATACAGCAAAAACAAAGGGTTACAAAGGGAATTAACTCATTAATTTCTATATTTTAAAATGTTTTCCTATGAAATCAGAATGCAACAAATCAAAATTAATTTCAACAAAAATTACAAGGCATTATTAATGCAAGACATTTTTTTTTTATTTGGGCAAAATAACTATAACACCAGTAAAGAAGAACATTAAATAATTTGAGATCACATTTTTTTTTTTATTAAAATGCATGTCGCAGAAACAAAAACAATTCATTCAAGTAATATAAAACCGGCAAAGAAATTTTTAAAAGCAAAGTATAAAAAAATTAAATGAAAAATACAACCAAGTGAAAAGTGACCATCATAATTTATGATGTAAAAAGCTTTTCTCTGCATTTAGAGAAAAAATTAAAATATTTTTTCTGAAATATTTTGTACAAGAACTCTGGAGCAGAGCTATTTTTGAACATAGTGAATCCTGTTGAATTACTTTTTAAAGGCTGTAGATGTTTTATTTATGTATTGTGTGTGTGCATAAATTTTGAGAATCTATGTAACATTCAGCAATAGGTAGTTACTCTTAATACAAGAAAACAAATTTTTAAAAAGCCTAAAAGTCAACCACCCACAGCAAAAATTTCCAACATATTAGAAATCTTCCTATTACTTTTAAAGTTTTAGTTCTGACAAAGTTCAAATCTTTGACAAAAGACATTTCATTTAAGGAAAAAGATTAACAATATCTCAGTCAAGAGACAACAAAAACCAGAATAAAAATCTTGAATAAAAAAAAGTTATAGAATTTGAGGTTCAAACCCTGAAAGCAAGTTATCACCAATAAATTTAAAAAAAAAAAAAAAAGTAGGGATATCAAGTCAATGTAGATTTTGACATCAAAACAGTTTTACTAAATTAACCCAAATTCATGTAACATTTTTCTGAATTGACAGATTTGTGATGAGAAATGCAAATTACCAAAAATTATAGAAGAAACTTAAATTTATAATATTCCAATTTTTATAAATCAGATGAAGTTTCAGTTTCTTTTGTAGAAAAATATAAACATTTTCAATAATTTTATTATTTATATAAATCAAACTGAAATTTCATTAACTTTTCATAATTATCAAAAGAATTACAATTTACTTTAACTTTAAACTGGACATTTTAAATTAATATTAGAATATAAAATAAACACACTAACTTACACAGTATGTGATTTGAAATCTGTGAAGCAAAGCTAACAAATACCTTCTTTTAAGGTTCAATAGATGTTAGTAATCTATAAAATGATTACCCTACTGTAACCACTTTAACAATCATAAGATGACTGGGTTACAGGGTTCATACCCTGTCCTTTTAAAACAATTATAAAAACAAAAACAATAACCAACAGATCCTTAGCAAAACTGTCAACTCCTTTGAAGAACCTTTAGGAAGGAAGCTGTTGCCCTAATAATTCTCAAAAGAACAATACTTTGAGTGACAAATCAATATAGAGCATCAGATGACATGGCAATATTGATTAACTGATTTATCTCAGATACACAAAATCTTAAAGAGAATCAGCATTTGAATTATTTTTATGCATTCGTCTGCAATTTTTTCAAGAAATACAGTGATGTTTTCAGTTGCTATTGATCAATTAAATAGCTAGAATTTAAATTAAACATTTGTTTTTGGTTTTATAACTGAACAAAAAAAAAAAAAAAACACAGAAACTTAAACAAAATGTTTGACTAAAGTTTTTAGAAAAGAAATTGGCATTAACAAAAGGAAGACCCTCAAAAATGAACTTGCTTTTTTTATGACACCAATTCTAATTCATGAAGAAAAAAATGAATGTATCAGCTGTTAAAAGTTTTAAAATCTATTTCAAAACAAACATTTTACTTGACATTTTTAAAAATAAATTTTTGAAAATATTATAGAGAAAAAAATAATTTTTTGAAATCAAATTATACTGAATGCAACAATAATGAAGTTTCTTAAGAGTAACGAAAGGAAAATGAAATGGCTTAAACAAAAACTGAAATTTAGTTAAAATGTAAGATAACCAAATGTAAGTTATAAAGTATTACTGAGGCATTCCATGTCAAATCAACAAGGGTCTGAACATCAGTAATGAGGATAGTTTTCAAATTTTATACACTTATAAAGCTTCTTAATATGAACTGAGTGGTGCCTATTTTACATCTCTAGGTCAAAGGGTTGCCGAGATATGACCCTTTAACCATTGCCAAAAAGGTGATTTTGGAAAATAGTCACAAAGTTTAAATATCAATATTTCAGTTGTTTTTTCATCTACAAAGCTAAATTATATACCATTTTAAAGTATTTGGATTGATCTAAAATGTGATCTATTCATTCTTTGGTTTAAACATTACATAAAATAATTTGACTGTGACCGTAATCTTTGATGGTAAATTTCTCAAAAAGCATTTCTTTTTTTTTTTTAAATTTGACAAATTTTTCTGACGGCAAGATATGTACAAAATTTTTTTGGTGGACCTGAATATGGCCTGGGCTACAAGAATTTACTGAGTTAGACCAAATTCAAAATGGCAGATTTTGGCATCTGCCACTATATGCTATCATTTTCATATCTCCAATATAGTGAATTTATATATCTATTGTGATTAATATTCACATGCGAACCATGGTCATAAATCAACAGAATTTGTGTTATTTGTGGTCAAATGTTGACCAAGTCAGTGGAAAATAAAACCTTAATTTTGATTTTGTTTACATTTTTATTATATAACAAATAGATTTTTATATGAAAATGTAACATAATGAAAATAATTACTTAAAAACAGTGTCATGAATTAATGTGAAGGTTACATAAAATAACATGAAAATATGCAACAAATATATGATTAACAGTTACAAGCAAACTCATTGTTCCTAATTCTGTCTAACATCTAAATCATGATTACTTGATTTTAGCTTTTTGCTAAGTTAAAATATGTGCTGGTCATAAAAAAACTTTTATTATGTCAATGTGAAAAAAAACAAAAAAAACTGACCTCAACTTAACTAAATGAGCACCTATAAACCTGGTCCTCTGAAACAAGTCTCTGGTAGCTTTTCATAGTTGTTAAGATTCTTCACCAATACAGAAAAACAAAAGGGTTGTGATAAGTAATTTTTAATCTCATATCCAGATTTTTTTGATTTTTTTTTTTAATTGTTGGTGTAATGATACAACATGATTACTATTGATAAATCCTCAGTGGGTGAAAGTTATTTACTGCAAAACAATGAGATCTTGAAACATTTTATAATTTTGGTCATTATTCATACTACTCATATAAAACTTGTTAATGATAAATAATCATATAAATCTTTGTTGCTAGAATATAACCATGAAAAATACATTAATATTTTGTACCTCTTCTGAGCTTTCCTTAGTAATTTTAATTGACTATTCTTTGAATGAATATTAAATTTACATAAATTTTTTTCAAAAAAGAAAAAATTATTTGCATTGTCTATAAAAATGTTAGAATATCACAAAATTAGAATAGGAAAAATTCTATTAAAAAGAGTTAATCTTCAGTTTAACACCCAAGGAGATAGAATGGGAGACATTTTACAATTTCATCAATATTTTCAAAAGCTGTTATGCTCTCTAACTTTCAGTTTCATTTGTTTTGAATGTTAGATTTTTATTTTTTTAACTCATTCAATCTGAGATTATTATCACAAATGGAAATAAGAAATTTATTTAAATTATAATTTTTTGCAAGATTTTCAGTACAGTCTTGTGTGTGTTCATAGAATATGTGATTTCAGGGAAGAGCATGTCAATTTTAGAAATATTTACTGTTCTGTCAAAGTTATTGTTATGAAATACTTCCCATTTCTTTTTTTATACAAAAGTTTCAAACTAAGATTTAATTCTTTTTTCCTGAGATGTTAAATTTCTACTTGTTGAATCAAACTGGATATATCAACAAGGTTTTTAGTGAATAAAACTCTTAAAATGCATTTAAAAAAAAATTAAAAAAGGATTAATAGAAATATCAAAAACATTTGCTGATAAAAATCAAGCTAGTTAAATTGATTCCTGGTTAGAAAAAAAAAAAAAAAAAAAAAAGTACCTGTTGTCAAATAAAATTAACAGCATTACCAGAGTTTTCTGAAAGTACTTCAACATCAACTAAAGTCTTCTAACATTTTTGTAGATAATGAAAATGAATTAATGAATCACCAAACAAGTGTCAAAAACTTGGAAAACAAACATGTTACAAGGAAAACAAAAAATTAGGAAAATTTAAAAGAGCAGTATCAAAGATAATCAAAGTAATTTTCACTAAAATATTTCATCGGGAATTCACCAGTGGAGAAGAGCACCAAAGCTCTAATGAAAGTTAAATTATTACACAAAAGTTAAATTATTACACAAAAGAAAGTTTTTCAGCAAAAGGTACAAATTTTAACAATACTTCCAAAAAGCTGGAGTATCCAAAAAATTCAAATGGAATTTGGCATCACAACATGTATGTCAAGGCAAGCTAAAAAACTCATAAACAAACAAAAGAAAATTGATGAAGTTCAGGAACAAAAATATCTTGTACTCTAACCTGAAACAGGCATACCAATTATTTAAATCAAAGAATCACAATAGCATTAGTTTTTTAAATTTGCTGAGCTCAGACCAAAAGAATGTATCATAGCAGGTCATACTGGAAGACAGTGTCTGCATTTGCACAATACATCAAAATATGAAAATAATGATTGTAGGGGCTCATCTTGGTACACTGACACAAAGTGAACAACAGATTACCATCGATGAATAGTTGCTGTTACACGTAACTAATCAACCTCTAATTGCTGCTTGGGTGACTGCTCTACTTGATGGAAGACTGTTTTATATATAGAAGAAATTCTCAAAAATTTAATAGACGATTTGATATACAAACAGTGGCTGTCAACTGATAGAACCACACTGCAAACTGTATCAAGAATTTATTGAAACTTTTCATGCAGATCTTCAAACCTTGAAGAAGCATGATTTAATTGCCAAAGAACAGTCAAATTTTGTTCTAATAAGTTCTTTGATAGATGGTGAAGTCATAGCTATTGCAAATTTTACTGAGAATTATTCATTTATTTTACAGGATTCTGCACAAGGCCCCTACATTATATCATTTTGTCTGTTACTACAGAAATGACAAAGAGCTGGAGCATATTAATTTTGTAATTATATCAGATTGTTTCAAGCATGACACAGTAGTTGTCCATTGTTCCAAAGAAAGCTTATAGAAATGCTGAAAAATCCCTTAATTTTAAAATAAAAAAGTTGATCTATTTTGATGGCACAGCTTCACATAAAATTTTTATCAATTTGTGCAACCATAAAGCTGACTTTGGTATTGACATGGAGTGGCACTTTTTTGCTACATCTCATAGGAAAAGACCATGTGATGGGTTATGTGGTACTGTCAAGAGATTAGCAGCAAAAACAAGCTTGCACCAGCCCTATGAGACCAAGAAACATTTAATTATGCAGGAAAACATTTCAGGCATAAATATTTTACATTCCTCAACAAACAAAAGGACAAATGAAGCAGAAATCTTAGAAGAGATTAAAAAATGCCTCAACTCTTAGAGGGACTCAAAAACTACATAGTTTTATTGCTGTGTCTCAGAAATACAAAACAGTGTCAACTCGGGATGAAAAAATAGTTAAAATTATAAAACAGGACAATATAGAGTTTGAAAATACTAAGGGATTTGTTACAGCAATCTATGATAAGAATTGGTGGTTAGGATGTGTACTTGAAAAATATCCTGATAATGGAGAGGTAAAATTGACATTTTTACAACCTAACTACTTTTCCCAATCTTTGATATTTTTTAAATATTCTGATATTCTTAGTTTAGTTGATCCATTAACTTACAATAGAAGAACTTATAAACTTTTGAAAATCGAGATGAAAAAGGCTTCAAAAGGAAAAAGAATTTCTTGAAATAAAATTTCTTACAATAAAAATACAAGTCTTTACAAATATTAACTTTTGTCGTTAAAACGAAATGGCATGTGGAAATACAAAAAAGAATTATACGAGAAAGGGAAAAAAAAAGTGAAATTAATGTCAAGCAGGGATTACAAAAATTAACAGAAAAAGGTTTTTTTTTATGTGACACTATTAACAAGTGTAAAAGAATCAGAAGTTGTTTGAATTGTCAGCGTTTTTTTCATTTATCATGTGTGGGATTGACTAAAAGTGCTTCAGTATATCTGGTTGTTTAGAATTGTTTGCATTGCTCGTCTCTCTCAGCTCCACAAGATATAGTGTTAACCATCAACATAGTAGATACCAGCAAGGTTTTGAGGGCAACCTCACTCTTCAGAAGGTACCTTTAAAAATACCTAAATCTGTCAGAATCCCATACTACAGCCATAGACCATGCGCTTGACATGAACAGGTTGTTTAACTGGGATCATCTTTTCTATTTTGCAACACTTGTGCTTTCAATAATGACCCTACAACATCTGTCTCATCTATTATAAAAAATAACATTTCTTATTCATCTAAAATAAATGCCACCAAATTTTCTAATCTTCCTAATAGATTTCATCCTTCAACTTTAGTCAATGATTCTAAGAGACTCTGTGCCCACATCAATACTAAGTTGATAACGGGTCATGTCTCAGCAAAAACTTAATTTCTTCCTGCACTGTCAAAGCTGGTGAACATTTGAAAAGATCCATGACAGCTCTTATTAACTTTCTCTGAGCTGAGATATCCAAACGTGACTTAATATTTTCAGCCAACTTAATGGCTTAAAAAAAAAAAAAAAAAAAAAAGATGGAGGTATCCACCCTATTGCTATTGGTAACATTTTTCATTGACTTGTGGCAAAAATCACATGTAGAGTTGTTGTGAAGGAGATAGGGTATGAATTGCGACCTGTCCAGCTTGGAGTAGGTATACAGAGTGGATGTGAAGCTGCTGTTCATGCCACAAGATCATTTTTCGAGAACACATCACCTGTTTCCACTTGTATCTTATTAAAACTGGATATGAAAAATGCCTTCAAGAGCATCAGAAGGGATCATATCCTAGAAGTTTGCCATCAATGGACTCCTTCCATATTTCAACTGGCTCATCTTTCGTATAGTCATCCAACTATATTGAGTCCCTCCAATAATATTCTCTGTTCTGCTACCAGAATCCAGCAAGGTGATCTACTTGGTCTGCTACTATTTGTGATGAATTATTCCTGCTCTATTTCTGCTTGGACTTCAGATTAACTCATCCAAGTCAGAGATAATAAATTTGAATTATAGTACAGGTGATTTCAAGGGTGCTATCCGAGATATTAAACTCATCCTTGAGGATATGAAAATAACTCCTAAAGAGGAATTACACATTCTTGGTTCTCCAGTCTTACCAATGGCCATTTGAGAGTGTGTAGATACTAAGCATGTCATTCTAACAAGAATGACTGAGAAATTGCAATTAATTGATGCACACCCAGCCCTCCTCCACTTGAACAGTTTTTCTCTACGTAGGTACCCCTACACTCTCTGAAGTCCACCCTGTTACCTCGAACAGGATTTCTTAAATGAGATAGATACCACAATTAAGAGATGCACATAGCGAAATTAATGTTGCAAATTAACTAACACAGGCTGGAGGCAGGTGAGTCTCCCTTTGAGTGAAAGGTAAATGGAGTGCATATCTAAATTTCAATCAATGGAAGATTTGGCTCTTCCAACATATCTTTCTTCACTTTCTTCCAGTTGTGAATTGATTGATGATATATTTGGATTGTCTCCATGTTTTTCAAGTAGCTCTTTCAAACAAGCATGCAGCATCTGGGCCCCAAAATTACTTTCTATCCTACAAGACACATCAAAACAGAAAAGCTGGGATAAAATAAAATGCAAGGACAATTTTACTAATTTGGGGCTCTCTCTGAATTTAGCACCATCTCGCCTGTCTACTATCTGCTTCCCAACCGAGCAGTGGTGACTGGCTCAATGCAGTGCCCTCTGGATGATGAGTGCACTCAAGTCAGAGTCACAATCTGTCTTGGGTTCAAATTATGTGAGCATCACAGATTCAGATGTGGAGCTTCCATTGATGAGTTAGGTTTGCATCCTCTCTCCTGTTGTTGTAGTGCTGGCCATTTTCCAAGTCACGCAGCAATAAACAACATCAGAAGAGTCTTGTATGCAGCTGGGCTCCCTTCCTAAATTGAACCCACATGTCTTGACCGTGGTGAAAAGCGGTCAGACAGGATTACTATTTTCCCTTTTAAAGGGGGGAAAGTTGTTGATTTGGTATGCAACCTGTGCCAATACATTTTCGACTAGTAATTTGGTCAGGCCCACAGTTGAGCCGGGTCTGTTGCTCAAGATGTAGAGATCAAAATAATAGTTAAATATTCTTCTCTTGCAGACAGATTTATTTTTACTCCAATAGCAGTGGAGATTTTTGGTATCATTGGTGTTCCTTCAGAAGGCTGATGGGATAGTGTCTCGATTAAGGGACGAGCCTCACGAAACGGAGTGGCTCTTGCAGTGTGTCTCACTGGCAATGGTTCAAGGTAATGCTTTTGCCATCATTGCAGCTGGCAGAGGATAGCAAAAAATAAGAAATAAACTTTTTTTGTAATAAAGTGTTTATTTTAGTAAAGAATTACCCACACCATACCCCATTTAATTTTATTTTAATGTTAAAAGACAAATATTGTTTCATGATAGAAATTTATAAATTAATAATGTTTTTTTCCTACTGGGGCAAGTAAAAAAAATCTTTTGTGAAAATAAAAATACAATCAAGATTGGTCATTACAAAACTTATGCACTCCATTTACCTTTCACTCATATCTAAATTTTTTATTTTTCTACCTAAACATTTATTCAAACAAGCAGTAAAATAAGTTTGCTTGTTAATCTCTTTATAATTGTAAATGTTAATCTTTTTTTAAATATTAATTTCACTATATCATATTTTCAGATCAAAACTTAATTGCATATATAAAAAATAATAAGCAAAAGCTAAAAAATTGACTTTTGTGTATTTAGCATACCATGTCAAAGGTCAACAAAAATTTCACCATTGATATCATTTGTTGCATATTTTCATGTTATCTTAACATTAATTCATGACACTTTTTAAATAATTATTTATCATTATATTACTTTTTTATATAAAAATCTATTTGTTGTATAATAAAATGTAAACAAAATCAGAAGGTTTTTTTATTTTCCACTGAATTGGTCAACATTTGACTACAAATAACAAATTCTGTTGATTTATGACCATGGTTCTCATGTGAATATTAATCAGCATTCAAATAGCTTTCTACAGATATATAACTTGACTTTATTGGGAGATATGAAAATGTTAGCGTATAGTAGCAAATGCCAAAATCTGCCATTTTGAATTTGGACCAACTCAGTAAAACCCTTGCAGTTAAGGTTACAGTCAAAAGTCCAAGAAATGTACATATCTTGCCATAAGGCAAATAAATTTTTAAAAAATAATTTGAGATACACTAATAGAGAAATTTAAAGTCAAAGATTAAGGTTAAGTTATTTGGTGAATGGTATATAATTTGGCTTTGTAGGTGAAATAACAACTGAAATATTGATATTTAAATTTTGTGACTATTTTCCAAAATTCACCTTTTTGACACAGAACAATATCACAGGAACCCTTTGACCTAGAGATGTAAAATAGGCACCATTCAATTTGTATTATGAAGCTTTATATGTGTATCAAATTTGAAAACGAAATCCATGTTGGTGATAGTCAAACCCTTGTTGATTTGATATGGAATGACTCCTGAAAAGGAAATGAAATCTTTGGACGTGAAGAGCATGTGTAAGAAGTAATTATTTTCATATAAAAATTGCATAATGAAGTGGATATAATTTTGTAAAAGTCAATAAAATACATACTAGCTAAGAGATGCCAAAGAAAAACAAATCTAATGGTTAACAATCTTTCAAAACAAACATTGGGTTCTGGGGAGAAATGTAATTTTTTTAGTATGAAGATTCCTAAATTTAGTGACATCAGTTTGTGCTGACATTTATTTAATATAAAATAATAATTCAAGTTTGAGATGTATTGTACTGATTTCATAAGGCATAACATTAAACATTAAAAACATGATGGATTTAATGATGCAATTGATATTGCAAAAGTAGCAATTATTTCACAGCAATAAAAAGTGAAATAGGCATGAAAGCAGATAAGGCACTCATTTTTTTTTTTTTAAATAATTATAACGTTCATTAAAATATGAAGAGTTACAGACATTAATTAATTTTTCATAAAATCCTACACCAATTATGAAAGATGAATGAACAATGATTGAAAATTAGTTTAATATCTTATTTATTTGATTATTTGGCAGATGAAAAGTTTACTTGTAAACAAAAAAAAATGCTTTAAATTTTAAAACAAACCTATTCAGTAGACTTTAGTTACTGAAGGTGAATAAGGAGAAAGCTTGTTATAATTGGCAAAAACTTAAAAGCAAAGTGCAAAATAAGCAAACTGAGAATGTTTAATTTGTTTTTAGGAAAGAGAAAAATTTTAATTTCCTATTTGCAACATAAATAACTTACAATAACTTTACAATCTAAAAAACATGTTCAAGAAATAATAGTCAAGTACAAAAGTAAAAATTTCAAATAAAAATTGAGTAAATTTGTTTAATAAATAATTAAAAAAAAAGAAAAAATTACTTGTTTTTTAAGATTGAATTTAGTTGAAAGAAATTGTTTCTGAGATTGCACTGATGAGGAAATGACAGGATGTAAATTTTGATTGCTGTGTGCATTTAGTGTAAATCTGTTGGGTAAATCTGCCGTTCTCCTTCAGCCAAGAATATTTTTAGTGTCTTGTGTAATAAATAGACACCCAGACGCCTTTTCAATTTTAGACCCCAAGTGGCAGTGAGGCCATAAAAGTCACCTCGTTTTTGGTTAGTTAGATTGCAGCAACCTGAAATCATAAAATGAAAAGCCTCATAAATCCCACAAAGTAAAATTTCAGATTAAAACTGATGATCATAAAAACAAAGCATTTATGCCATCTGTTCAAATTAAAATCAGCTATATTTTGTAACAAACAGCAGATAAAATAAAAAGCAAATAACACAAATCTACATCACAAAACAGTTCTGTATATATCTTAGAAATGAAAAAAATCTTTCTACAAACTGAACATCTATTAGATTTTATGATTTAAGCCAATAACTGTAGAACCTGCCAATTTTCTTTCCATGTTACATGGACAAATTCAAATTAATTTGAGTGAGTCATCTTTGAAATGACTGAGAATAGTTTTTGTTATGAAAAGCTTTTGATAGTTTTATTTTTAAAGTGGTGAAAATTTTATACAACGATAATTAACTTTCATACAAAAATCATTATTTTGGTAAAAAAAAAAAAAAAAGTTATTCTACCCTTTTATTATAATAGTTTTAAAAATGGTTAAAATGCATAGCCTCTAAAATGTAAATAATTAAATATTTTTCTATAATCCTAAATAAAATTAATTAATAAGAAAAATTAATTTATATTCAATTACAGAAAATTTAAATGACATGAAAATCTCTAAACAACAAAACAAAACAAGGTATCATATCCAATGCATTTAAACCACCTTACCAGGAACAATTCACACCATAACATGAAGTAAAATAACAGCATTTATTATAATTTTTTTTAATAGTCATTATTCAATTTCTTATGTCCCTCTTCCATATAGTTTTGAATACCATACATTTTTGTTTATACAATGAAATAGTGAAAATGTTTAATCTTTGAACATATTGAGCATTTATTAAAATAATTTACTGAAAGGTTTTTAAAACTAAAAGTGAGATTACAATTTAATTTTTGTTAAATTGTAATATCACTTTTAAATATTGCAAATTAAATTTACATATTTTTGGAGGGTCAGTTGATACATTCTTTTAAAACTGATATGATTCAAAACAGCCAGGAAAAAAGTTTGGCAGCATGAAATTAAGTATGACAATAAGAATGAAATGAAAAGAAAACAATTGAGAATTATTGTTTAATCAAGGTATTTTTTTAGAAAATAGAAATACTAATATGCTAAAAAGCAAAAAGGTTTTAAGGATTTCAAATAGTAAATAATATTTACCAATGGCATCCACCATGCAAGCTTCTCTAGAATAAGCTTCAACTGGAATCACATTCTGAAAGCAATGCAGAGAGACTACACCATAGCCACTTTTCCAAATGTCAATAATGTGTAAGATTTTCTCATTGGCCTAAAATTAAAAAAATGTGAAAGTGATTAAACAGCAATGTCACAATTTCTTGGTATATAAATAAAATAAGCTTAATTTCAATTTTAATGGAATAAAAGTATCAATATAAATTAAGCCTGACAGTTAAAATATTGTGATCAGTTAACCTTTTGAATTTTTCCATTCTTTTTGAATATTTATTAAAATATTTTAAAATTTAGTTATCAAAACATTTTTATAATTTTATTTAATTTTCTAGTTTTCTCATTGTTTTATTGACATTAATGTTGAATAATTTTAGCACAAACTCATTTATATATTTTATTACTATGGCTGATGCTGTGCATTCAGGTTTTATAGGATGTAACAAAAAAAAAAAAAAAAGTGATGGTCCATGTTTCATTTGAATTGAATGAAGACATCAGACATTTGCACATCAACAGTAGAAAATTGATCTCAATCATTTACAAAAAATGAATTTTGTATAATAAGTAAAATTTTGAACAATTGCTGGATGCAGATGAGAAGATTAAATACAACAAAAACAATTCTTAGAAGTTGATAAGGATATAAAATCTGTGAGGATAGGTTGAATGAACAACTCCACAACTTATCAGGTAAACATATCAGATAAACAAATAAAATTTACCTTGGCAGTTTTTCTCTCAGAATACTTAATGGCTTCATAAAGGTGTGCATATGGTCTGCTTCTCTTGCCTTTGCCAATATAAAATATGGCCTTCACAAATGCATGAAATACCTCTAAATTGTCACCTGATAAAAAATAATAAAAATTACAATTAAAAAATGGAGTAATATTTAAAAATGATTTTGAAAGCAAAATATAAAAAAATATAAATAGCAAAATATCAGCAATGAAAAATTTACAATCAAATTACTTACCCATTTTTGAAGCACGGCTTGGAAGATTTTTTGTTACTCGTGGATCCAAAAGCAAATAATTAAATGATGATTTTTCATTACCTTCTCTCCATTTACGACTATTTTTAGGATTATCAAATTTTTTTATCATTTTCTCTTCTAATTCAATCATTTCTGTCCAATCAATTTTTTCATTTAGTGCTCGGCAAAGTTCAGCATTGTAATCTAGAATGTCAGGGAAAAGTTGATTAAAACTTTATCAATTCTTTTTATTTTTTTCTAAATTTCAAATTTTATTTTATTTTATTTCTAATTTGCATTGTTAGAATTAGACAAATTATATAAGTTACTGATTTTTGTAATTTGTTTATTATTTAAAATTGGTCATAATTCAATAATTATTGAATCAGAGTAGTTTTAATCAATTCAGTGCCAGAAAGAGTACATACAACATATAAATGCTTTGGTAAGAAATATATTTTTTTTAAATCTTTTAATTTATACTCTCCACTTCAAAGTTTATGTAACAGTTTTCTACAAACTGTTACATAAACTTTGTTGTGAAGTGGTTAATACTGGTTGTATTCCAATACAAAAAGCTGATCTTGTGTGGAAAGAGTATTTAAGTTAGAAATATTTGGTTATGAAAAAAGAAATCCAACTATCATAAAATTTGTAATATATTTTTCATGGAACACTGCATAAAACTTATAAAACATTAATAACATGGTCAAAGATAAAATCTTGCAAATCTACTTCTTGCTGAAAAGTACAAATGATATTTTTACAGTTTTCAATATCCACACTTTAAGAGGATGAACCATATTTTAATCAGTTTGATTTTAAAATTAATATTTTAATAATAAAGTGTCTTATATTTATCATTTTGTTGACAGACATTAATAAGAACTGATATTGTAAATACAGAAAGTGATAAAATTAAATAGTGATTCTTCAAATAACATTGCTTTAAGAAACTAACTGCAGTCAAGTTATTCTTAATCAATAAATTAAATTTTAAAATGGCAGTTAACCAGTGAAATTATAGCAAGTACTTTTAATGATTTGAAAAAATTGACAATGTGAAAGAATATAAATTTACCTGGAGATGATAGAGTGCATCCCAGAGTGTAGCCACTAGATGCATTCTTCAAACGCTTCAGATACATCTGCCGAGTACCTTGAGTTATGGGGCCGGGATTAGGCATCCCATGATCTATCAATACCTGTCTTAATTCTGCATTACTTAAGCTACCAGGATTAGTAAATGGCTTTAACTTTTTGAGATTAGGCTTCACATTTTCAGGCTTCTCTCCACATGTTCTCCAGTAAAAGGACTTTGTCTCTTCTGGTGACACATCCTCAAGATCATCATTGACAGATTTACTGAAGGATTTCCAGTCATAAATTTCAGTATTTTCAGAGTCATCTGATTGCTCACCACATTGACTTTCCATTGACATTTGGCGCTCAATAAACTGAATTTGCATTTCTGGATCTATATGTAAAAATTCAATATCGCTGCTTTTTCTTTTTTTATCAGTTTTGGAGAGCCGAGTTTTGTATGTCTCTCCATAAATTTTTGTTTTTGTAGAAATCGGTTGATCTTTATTTATGCCAATCTCTTCATTCAAATTCTCGACTGGATGAGTGTTCAATTTTACACAGTCTACTTCATCAAAGTCATCCTCATTGGAATCCTCACGATATGGTGATAATAACCTTTCCATAGATCCAGAAGTGGCTCCTGAAGAACTACAAGTTTCTAAGAAATCAAATTGAGTTGCTTGTTTAGAATCCTTACACAATCCAGGAAGGATCGAAGATGGATATTTCTCAGAATAATCAGAGAGTTGTTCTGACAAATTGACAGAGAGAGAAACTTCATCAGATTTTATAATCTCTAAATGTTTAGATGTAGCTTCATAAAAGACATCTGGATCTGTTTGTGTTGCAGATGTATCTGTTAAAGGTGGTGATATCTCTTCTGACTTCGCCAGATGACAAGACTGGAGAAAACTCCGATTACTGTCAACACTAATAAAACCTTTATCACCAATTTTGCCTTGAATTTTTTTACCTGTGAAAAATTTTTTAAGTTTTGCCCAACCTTTTTGTGTTTGCTTTGCTTTGTTTAGTTCTTTGCTTGGAATCATCATTCCAAATGGAGGAGGTGCAAATTTGTTTGGTGGGTCAGGTGGGATTCTTAGTACTGGAGTTTGAGTAGAAATGGACTTAGTGATTCGGTGAAATTTGTTGACAGTGTTGCTTCTCATCAAGAGTGGAAGATTTGAATTTTGAGGCAATAATTTAATATTAGTATTTTCTTGCTGGGAACTAGCAGACGGAATAATGCCAACAGAACACATTTTTGTTGTCTTTTGAGTAAAACCAAATTTATTTTGAGTAAGTATATGGGTGTTTTCAGGAGAGCAATGGACAGGAGCTGGTAGCAGTTCTGGGTCACTACTAAAAGATACATATGCAGCAGAAGAAGCATTAAGAGCATGAGCTTCACAATTGTTATCACCATCATTACCTTTTAATTGTGATTCAGAAACCTTTAAAGGAGAATTTTGACATGGTTCAATCAGAGATGGATAGAGTGATGGATGCAGAGAAATATAATCGGAATTTGATAATCCATCATCTTTACCTCCAGAAATACCAGCCACAGCAATATTTGAAATACCTGGAGGAGCTGTAGGAATACATCTGGAACTATCAGAGTAATTTTCATCACTAATGATTTCTGATTGTGGTGGAGCTGATGGCTGAATATAGTGGCTTTTCATATTAGCAGCTGTCGCACCACATTTTATATATTTGTCAGTGTCAGAACTACTGTGTCCATTCAAAGCTGGGAGTATACTGCTCATGTCACCATCAAAATATTCCTGTATATTTGATTTGTAGATGCCATTTACCCACATACTTGTTCTTTTTTCAGGTGAAAACAATTTTTTGCTTTCTAAACAGCGTTTAAATTCATCCGATGATATTGATTCTGATGTCATTTCTTCAGAAGCTGAAGTGGAGGTCAAAGGAATTGCTTGAGGTGAATGGCTATCTTTCCTGGGGCTCCATGATATGCTTTCATCAGTGCTATCTACAAGAGCAGCATCAACTTCATCAAATGTGGAAATAGGATTCTGCCAAGTAACAGAGCGGTTGGGAACTGAACTTTTTGTAGATACGTACTGCCAACAAGATGAAGATGTGATATTATCAACAGCAGATTCAAAATTTGTTTTGTTTTGTTCATCTTCAGTAAAAGAATCATTGTAAACTGACTGTCCAGTTATATTTTGAGCAGACAAATAAAGTGATTGGTTACTTTGAGGAGGAGAAATGTAGCGTTTTTGTAAAGTTACAGGTTCACGGTGTGATTGAGAGTGAATAACTTTTTGATTTTTCCAAAGTTGTCTATCTATTAAAGTTGGAATTCTTGAACACTGTGAACACAGTTCTTTAATAGAACTGTCTACAGACACTTCTCTGCAGATTGGGGCATGGCACAACCTCTCTGGGTCTGGGGATCTCTCTTCACAGGCAGAGACATAACATGAGCAGTCTATAGCTGGAGAGCTCTCCTCATGGGCAGAGACATAGCATGATCGGTCCACAGAGCTCTTCCCACAGGTGGAGACATAGCACGAGCGGTCCGCAACAAGGGAACCTTCCCCACAAGTGGAGATGTAGCAGGAGTGATCTTCACCCAGAAAGCGTGAGTGGTCTGTGGCTGGGGAGCCCTCCCCATAGGCAGAGACAAATAATGAGTGGTCCTTGCCTAGGGGGCCCTCTCCATGGGTGGAGATGTAGCATGAGTGATCTGTTCCCATGGAGCCCTCTCCACGGACAGAGACGTAGCATGAGTGGTCTGCTGCTGGGGATCCCTCCTCTTGAGTGGAGATGTGGCATGAGTGGTCCACAGCCTGGGAGACCTCTCCTTGAGTGGCGATGTAGCAAGACCTGTTTACATCTTGGATGTCCTCTCCACATGCTGAAACATAGCGTGACTGATTGAAATTCAGAGAGCCATCACTGCTGACAGATTGCCTGGAATTTTCCAACTCCTTTTTAAGCAAAACATAGCATGAATGATCAGTCGATTCATCTTTGCATAACAAGGGGCAGTAAGACTGGTCAGAATCATGATAACCACTTACCATAATCCTAGGAAATGAGTGATTTTTCTCAGTTTTCTTTTGGACATGTTCCTTACATGCTTGTGACTCATTTTGTATGGAGATATGTGTTTGATCTTGGTCACATTTTGAAAACTTCTTTGATATTTGATTTGAAACTGTCATAGCATTTTGTCTCAAAATGCTCATTTTTTTGGATCGAGATAGTTTAGTACTGTCCAAATGTTTCCTAGTAGATACATTTCTTAATGGAGATTCATTGAATTTATCTTTTGTAGAATTATAATACAAGTGTTCTGCTTCATGTTCATTTTTGCCAAGTAAAACTGGTGAAGTATACAAATCACCTTCCTGTGCTGAAATGTAATGAGAATCAGTTGATTTATCTATTGCAAATTTCTGGCTTTTAACAAGCGGATGATTTTTTAATTCTAAACCAACATTTTTTTTTAGTAGTTTCAACATTTCGTCTCTTCCATTGTCATTCAGAAAACTCTCATCAGTGGTTTGTGAGGAACTCATTATATTTTCAGGAGGCTGCCAGCGATAACATGTCTTTCTTTGTGATTGAATGGCTTTTAAATCAGCTTTTTTTTTAAGTTCTGATAGAACTTTGGAAAAGTGAATAGAGTAAGGATTCCTGGTATCTTTAATATTTAAAATCTTTCCTGTCATATTTTCTTTTTCAACACAACTATGGTATAAATCAGGTTCTATTGGAGTTAAGGAACCCAACTCATCTTTCCTGGGATGTAATATGCCATCATTTTGGTTGTCAACACTGCTACTAATGCTAACAGACTGTTGAGAGACAGTAGAAACAAACTGATCATCAGTTGGTGGTACACACAAGAAAAAGTTATCAGAATTACTAAATTCTGATTTGGTGCTTGTATAAAAAACATCTTCAGAATTGTCTTGGCATGAAGAGCCTTGGGGAAAGGAATTACTTTCTGATACTTGTTTTAAAATTGGCAATTTGCAATTTGATGGAGATCTTGAAAGCAAAACTTGTTCAATTGCAGTTTCAAATTCTTCATATTGTTCATCTGTAGGTCTAACTTCTGCTTCAACTGTGGTTGTAGTATGAGAATTATTAATTTGAGCTGGTATATATTGTAATGGAGACTCTGATCTACCTAAATTTTTTTCTACAACCAGTTTATGTTTCCCAAATTGAGAATATCTTAACCCATTAGTAGTAATTAAAGATTTATTATGAGATGCTTCAACATTAGTAAAATCACTGTCATTATGGTTTTCTCTATCTATTATATGACCTGCTAAACTTGATGGGGTATTAAAACAAGTATCATTTAATGCTGATGTATTTGGATCTCTTAAATTGAACTCTGACAATGCTTGAATTAATTCATCCTTATTAAATTCAAATTCTTCAAGGTAGCTTGATTCCTTACTGCTTACAGCTTCTACAGAAGAGTAAAAAGGCCTTTTTCCTGCAGTCATGTATGAATTTCCAGGATTTTCTCCATGCGGTTCTAATCCATTTTCACAGGAATAGAAATCCTCTGTATCCAATTCACTCTGACACGTGTAATAAGTGTCAGTTGAAGTTACAGAACTCATGCTGGTGCGGCTTTTATTGCTAAAATATATTTTGTAAGGATCAATATTTGAAGGCGGTGATTGAGAATGTAGTACAGAATCTTGCTTTACAGTTTCTGGAAGTTTGGTAGCTTTTTCATAGTGGGATGCATGTGCTCCCTTTTGAAATGTCTCTACATCATTTTTGGGTTTTTGGTTCAAACACCCGCTTTGATGAAAAATTTGGTTTCCGTAAACAGAATTGCAGTTTAAATACATAGATTCAGATCTTTCTTTCATAAAAACCTTTTTTGGTTGAGGCTTTGACAAATCTTTCAGTTTATTTAACCGAGAAATTTTTTGACCATTTGTTTTAACCATAGAAGTAAAATTTTGTACTTCTTTTCTTCTAATAGGACTAGATTTCTCTGGAATGATTTCTCTTTCTAAGAAATGACTTGCTCTTTCATTAAGTTTAACATGCGACTGGGCAGTAACCTTTTCACTTATAGTGGAATGAGGATACAATTGCTTGTTTTGTCCTGACAATTTAGAGCTGTTTTTAGAAGTGATGTACTGAGATGAATTGACAGGTCTATTCTCAATGGGTTTGGTCACACAAGCATTCTTGGAGTATTCATTTGCTATTTCATTTGGATTTCTTGAACCACATTTGGCAAACACAGTTGGATGAATACTTTTATTACAAGCACTACCTCTTCGATTCTCATGTTGCAGTTGATCTGGGAAGATTCTTTCACCAGGATAAGAATATATCTCTTGTCTTTCATTTTTATTTTTTTCATCTGATCTGTAATACTCTTTTTTACTTTTTACTTTTGAGCTTTGTTGAATTTCTGGAGACTCTAATAAAACTTTTTGTTTATGACTTCCTTTGGTTTTATGTTGGAGTTTTGATTTTTGATATATTTGCAGATCTGTTTCTTTTTTATTTCTGACTTTGTACTTTATATTATGAGAATTACACTCAGGTTCTATCTGTATATCAATTACAGGTTGTCTCTTAGATTTTCTATTTTCAGTTTTCTCACCATCATCTCCTTTTCCCACATTCATTTCAACTGTTTGATGCTGTGAATGTTTGAATTTTCTACATTTCCCATTATCCAATACCACTTCTGGTGGTAATTCCATGCTAAATTTAACACCAACATCAGGATTTGAACCAAGCACTTTTTGTTGCTTCTGCTTTGAATATAATTTCTTTTTAGACGGCAAATTTCTTGAGTAAGCCTCTTTGCTTCTATTGTATAACTGGTTTTGTACTAGATTAAAATTTTCGGAAAGAAGAGGTTGGCTGGGCGTAAAAGGCTTAAAATTCTGAGTATCAAGTTTATTTAAGCAATTTCGTAATTGCGCAATTTTGTGTGTCATGGAATGTTTCAGTTTATCAAGATCTAAAGCATTTTGAGGAGATGTGCTTATGTGATCAGCAGATGCTTCGTTAACTGTAACATAAAGATCTGATTCTGAAGAACTGCTGCCTATCTCACTGCTATCTTCTGATTTAAAAGGCATCAGATTTGGTAAAGATTTTATTGGCGTTTCACACTGTATTTTTTTTTGATTGAATTTGTGTGGGCTTGTTGCTGTTGGCGTGAAAAATAATTCAGGATGATCAGGAGATGTCACATCAATGCTGACATCTTTCTCCCTGTCAGTATATTTGTCAATCCTCTGTTGTATGTTAGTTGTATACAGTGATCGACGTGGGCGTATAGGTGTACTGGTAGACTCAACCATAGGTTCTGTGTAAGCACGGATGTGTTTTGATGAAGGAAGATGAAACCGCATTTTAGGAGCTACATTTACACATGGATGATTAGGAGAGGTCACATCTAAATGGAAATCCTCTTCATTTTCACAAAGATGATTGATTTGATTTTGAATTTCTTTTCTGTAGAGAACTGAACGCCTTGGCTTCTCTTGTTTTACAGGAGATAAATGATGCTCTGGATCACTGTCGACAAACAAATCCTGACTGACATCAAAGTTTCTATTAATGCAGGTTGTTCTTTGAGGGCGACATTTAATTTTTGCACCTGAAAAACATACAATTCATTATGCCAGGATATTTTAATACTTTACAAGAAAAAAAATGCCTATTGAAGTTTATTTTTTAACAATTATATTGACAGATTAGACAAACTGTAAATTAAAATTATTTCTCCATTTTTGCCTTTGATTTAGAATTATGAATGTAAAAATATTCTAGATGTTATAAAATTTTGTTAAAAAAAAAAAAAAAAAAAGTCAAAAAATGTCAAAAAAAAAAAAAAAAAAAATTCAATCATTTTCACCAACCTTACTTTTCACATAAAATATTATTGTAAATAAACACTTTTTCTGTTTTAATTTCACACTGAATAAAAGTCTGTGTGCATGATGTGTTAACTAACATTTCTTTTTGCCTATAGGAAAATCCCCATTAAAGTGAAAATTTAATAATATATTGATTCTATGAAATGCATGGAGTATAAATTTTTCAGGAAAAAATAGGGGAAAATTGAGAAGCAGAGAAGGAAAGATAAGAAGCAGGAGATAAAAAAAAAAAAAATCTACACTGGTGATTTATTTGTTTGATTATTACTAATTATAGTTGAGGGTAATCCTAAAACTAAATAGCCTTATTTCATTAATCTGAAGCAAATTGAGAATCTCATAAATATATGTCTTTATATTTCAAAGTTATAATTATAAGATTAAGCTGAATTTGTGAAGACCTTAAATCATAATGTAAAATACACTATTAGAAACAGGCCATATTAGGAATAATTCACTTACTTAAAGGTAGATGGTGTCTTACTTTTCTTTTCTGGAGATTATGCTGAGACTCCAGTAGGTGAGCATGTCGTTTTAATATTATTTCACACTTTTCATGTTCATATTTCTTAGCCATATCCAAAGAGGTGAAGCCTTCCTTTTAAAATAAAAAATAAAAAATATTAATACAGAATTTAATAATCAAACAAAATTTCTTTAGGTTTAGACTGTCTTTGCACAGAATACTTTAATATACCATTCAAAGTGAAGAAAGTTTTGAACATAACAATTTATACAAACAAATATAGCTTCTTTTTTTTTTTAATTTTTACAAAATAAATTTAACTGAAAGACACAAATTTTAATAATCATTGTTAGAGATTAAATTCCTGTAAATGAAAAAAAAAATAATTTTTCATATTTAATATTTTATACTTAAAAAAGATCTAACTTTCTAAAGATCATAAATTTGTCGACTGACTGAATGCAATTCTAAGATTGTATCATTGATATGGTTGAGTTTTTGTGCATTCAAAGAAATTTATTTGATTTGTATGATAGACATTTGAAATAATACTGAACTAAAATGCTAAAAGGTAATATTCTAGAGTACCCAATATGTTAGATACTACAGAATATATTGGATATTCTAATAGAATGAGCAGCAGACAGTGAATGAAAATAATTATCAATAGCCACAATATGTACTTCAATAATTATTTTTCAAATTTCAATTTTTTGAAAATTATTGAAATAACTGAATTTAAAAGCTGAACTTCAAATATATAACAGAAACCATTAACATTTGTTTCATGATTTGGTGACAAATTCTCAAAAACAAAACAAAAAATCCATAAACTTCAAGTTAGATTTATGTATGCAATAAGTAGATTTTATGCATGAACAATTTTAATATTGAATTCTATTTGTTTAGACAATTTACCGTTTATTAGGATTTAATAAGATTACATAAAAATGACAAAATTTTAAGACAAGTTTCTTAAAAGAAAGATAAAGAAACTGTTGCAAATTTTATGCAAATCTGTGACTAATTATGTATCTATATGTTGTAAATATCCAATGAGAAAATTATTCAAATATACATCATTTATAAAACTGAATAAAAAAATATTAATTTACCAACATTTCATTATATTTATTGCATAAAATCCAACTTACATCATCACGAATATAAATATTTGCTCCATTGTACAGCAATAACTTCACAATATTTTTGTTCCCCCAAGTGGCTGCAATGTGCAAAGGTGTAATGCCATCAGAAGTTCTGATAAAGAAAGAAAACATTCAAATAAAATTATCTCCAAAGAAATGTGATATCCAAGGTTTAATTTTTAAAAATGAAAAATCTTGAAGCTTTTATTTTAGTTTTAATTCCAAGCTAATAGATTTAGCTTAATATTTCCAATAATCAAAATACCTTGCTGTATTTCAAACCAAATTTAGATTGGAATGAATTTGTTTTTTGAAATTGCTAAAAATAACTGATTTTAGCCTATCTACAATTCTCTCTGAACAACATAATTCTCTTTATTAAAAAATCTTTCAAAAATAAAAATATACATTTTTTAAACTTTGAGGAAGATTTGCTGATTTAAGTTTAATTACTCCGATTTGAAACGGATCCGAGTAATCGCTTTCCCAATTGACAAAGTCTCTCTATGAAAGAAGTACCATGTTCATGAACCTACTGACTATTCTCTCTCGCATGGTGCTTTTTATGCCTAGTTGATCTCGCCAATTCTCCTAGCTCTGAAACCGTGTCTTTCTTAAATTAAGGTGCCAGGGCAGCCATATTTCTTTTTCCTTTCACCAATCAATTTCGCCCCCAGCTTATTATCCTTCATTATGGTACTAGCTCGTTCTAACAGCTGGCTGACATCTAGTGTATCCATTAAAGAGGAAGTGCAAAGCAACCTCTTGACATGCTTAGGCAACCCTGCTACAAATGCACATGTAACTCCACAATCAGACACCCTACCATACAATTCTCCAGATACATAGTACTCCCAACTTCTTGATGTCAAATCTAAGCAGCAGGTTGAAACCAAGCAATTTTACATACCTGAGCAATTGGGTAAAGAGTCTACTTCCACCAATGATCCACAGAGTGATATCGTCTGTCACATATGGTGGTGCTAATCATTTTGATAGTGACGAGACAAAGCTGCACATTGCTATTTCTGTGACAAACTAGGCCATATATCACAGAAATGCCCAGGGAAACTGATCAAGAAAATGAACATCAGCACCAATATAATTCCCAGTCCAGATGTAAATGTGGCACTGTCTCTAGTCAATGTATTAGTTGATGGGAAATAGTGTTCAGCTCTCATTGACACTGGTTGCTCACAGTTGATCATTAGTGCAGATCAATGCCAGTCATGGACCAGGAAGCATGTGGATGCGGAGAGAATTGGTGGCAGAATGCGGGCATGCTGTGGTGTTGGTTGGTTGGTCATGGGTCATTTAAAGCTGAGATTCTTATATTTCAAAAAAACATTTTTTTTTCCCCACAATCATATGGTATCAACTACTTTGGTTGGTTGGTCGAGATATCCTTGTTCTTTCAAAGAGCTCCTTTATGTTGTTTATATTAAGTAGGTTTTCCTAGATGGAGCAAGAGCTGTACAATCAGTCAAAACATATTTTATGGTGTATACAGTTTGGCATGTTGGGCATATTGGTTGTTCTTCCCCTTTCAGTAGCAACAGTGTAATTCTTGTATGGCCAATGTGCAAGTGGGCTAATAGTACCACTTCTTTTGGGGATTTTCTGTATCCTGCTTTCCATTCTCCAAATATTGGCTTGATTTGTAGCAATTTATTTGGTGTACAGTTACTTTAACGTTGATATTTTTGTTTAATAAACTTGTTTATTTGGCTCTTCAGGTTTGTGTAAGGGATCTTAAAATTCAGGTCAATTTCTATATTTTCAATATGTTTAGCAGTTGCATCAGCTTTGTCATTTCCAATTATTCTACCATGACTTGGGATCCAACACATTACATCTATCAACACAGATATTAAATAGAGTTTATTTAGCAACTTGACTATTAATGGGTTGTCAAGTTTTTTTTGTTTTAGTGTTGTTAAAACTGATAGTGAATCAGAAAAGATTATAAATTTTGTTTTTATTTGTTGAAATGTTGAGTGCTAGATCTATGGCACAGGCTTCAGCATTGGAGATGGAGTTTTCATTTGGGAGGTATTTACTGCTTATTTTCTGGGATATTGCTGTACATCCTGTTATATTCCTGTGTTTGAACTCATCTGTAAAGACAGGTGTCTGCCTGAGATAGTTTTCTTTAATTTTTATCAAATTCTTTTTGAAAGTTAAGAGAATGCATATTATTTTTTGGGAGATTGTATGGTCCAAGGAGTAATGTTAATTATATTATCATGGATTGTGGCCAATTGTATTTTTGATTTCTTGATAAGGGGTTCCATTTGAAGCCCAAATGTTTTTATAGTTTGTTTTTTTTCTTTTTGCTAAGTTTCTGTGTTGTGGAAGGAATGTATTTTTTGTATAATACTGTTATGCCAGTTTTTCACATCTAAGATTGGGAGTTTTGTTGGCTTCTGCATATAAACTTTTAACTGGTGAAGTTTTAAAAACCCAAGCACCTGTTTTAACCCACCATGGATGGTAAAATCAAGGAGTTTTACATAGGATTTTCTTGACAAACTATATATGATGCTACCATAATCTAGTTTTCATCAATTTAGAGTCCTGTAAAGCAGTTGTAAAGTTTTTTGGTCTGCTCCCCATTCAGTGTGATGAAGGAGCTGTATTGGTTTGCTACATTTCTTGTTGAGATATTTCACATAGGAGATAAAGGTAAGCTTTTTGTCAAATATTATTCCCAAAAACTTATGCTCATGTACAACTGATATTTCATTCTCTTCTAGTCTTTAAGTAGGATCATTGTGTAGTTTTCTCTTCTGGCAGATGTATACACATTCAGTTTTCATTTTAGAAAACCTAAAACCATTTTCACTTGCCAATTTATTAATTCTATTAAGGCACAATTAATTCTATTGAGGCTGTAATTTTCTTCTTCCCATGTGCATTTGTTTGGATTTGTAAAAAATGAGGAAGTCATCTACATACAGATGTCCTACTCCGGAGGTTAAACTTTGGACTATTTTTATACTAAATAGTGTCACTGATAAAATACTGCCTTGGGGCACTCCCTAGAGAGTTAATCCAAACCGGACTGAATTTTTTGGTAGTAAGAAAACTATTTATGAATTTTGCTAATCTGCCCTTCAGGCCAAGGGCATGCAGATCCCTCATGATACCATATTTCCTTGTAGTATCATAAGCTTTCTCCTGGTCAAAAGTGCTCTTTTCAAACAAATGTATCTCTTATAGCTGATGCTAAGTAGATTAAGTGATCCAATGTGCTTTGTCTTTCTGAAAACACATTGTAAGTCTATAATTAGCTTATTTTTTTCCAAGTACCAGATCAATCTGTCATTTATCATCCATTCCATGGTTTTACACAAACAGCCGGTCAGTGAAATAGGTCTGTATTTTTCTGGGTCAGAGTTGTCTTTTCCAGGTTTTGGGACTGATATTATAGTAGTTTGTTTCCAAATATCCAGGAAATTTCTGTTTATCCATATATTATTGTATATTTTTAGAAGTTCTAAGGATTCTTTTGGTAATTGTCTTAGTAACTAGTAGTAGACATTATCAGGTCCAACTTCTGTGTTATGGCATCTTTTTATGGATGATTTCAATTCTGCTAAACTCAGTGGGTTTATGTAGATGTAAAACTGAGTTTATATTTTTCTGCATTATGTTTTAAGACTAGGAATTTTTGTTTGCCATTTTTACTTGAAGTAGTTTAAGTTAGTGTATCTGCTATATCCTTTTTGTTGGTTATGATACTGTTATTTTTGGAAAGAATAATTGGTGTTTTTTGGTATTTCCCAGCTATTTTCCTCACCATTTCCCATACTGATTTTGTTTTTGACGAGGAGCTTAGCTTTTTGGCATATTTTGCAAACATTCTTTTTTGGCTTCTTTCATAGCTCTATGTAACTTGTAATAGTTTTTGTAGGTTCTTTGTTAAATTTTCATAGAGATGCCTTTTGTAATCTTATGGCTTGCAAGCATTTACTATTGAACCAGGGTCTGATTCGTTTATTTTGCATTGAATTTTGGGGGATATATTTCTTTGCTACAGTGATTGGTATCTCTAAAGCATTCTGTTGAATCTATATTGCAGTTTTGTGTTAAATTTTCTTTACAAAGTTCTTTGAATTTGTCCCAATTTGCTTTGTTCATTTTCCAGCAGGATATATTTCCTCTACTTGGTTCAATGATTTCCAGGAGGTTCAGGAAGTGGTTGCTTTCATGGGTGTCATTTTTTATATCCCAAGAAAAGTCAAAATATACTGTTGGGTCAAATATAGTCAGATCAATGGATGAATAGTTTCTCCGAAAAAAGGTAATATATATGTATGAGCTCCTTTATTTAGTAGACACAAGTCATTTTCATTTATAAGTTTCTCCATGGTTTTTCCCTTTAGATCTACGTTTTTATTTCCCCATGCAGTGTTGTAGCTATTAATAGTCTCCTAATAAAATAAAAGGCTTAGATACTTGGTCTATCAGACTTTGGAGCACATCTTCATTTATGGGGTCTTTATGCGGTATATATACCAAGCATATGTTAATAGTTTTATGTAAGCTGGGTCTAACAGCAACTGCCTGAAACTTTGTAGTTATATTAATTTGGTTCTGGGGCATGCTATTTCTAATGAGGATTGAAGTTCCCCCACAGATCTTTTGTCCTGCCCTATATATATGGCTACATATCTGATAATTTTTTATATTTATTTTATCTTGCTTTATAAAATTTTCTTGAAGACAAACATCTGGACATAAGTTTGTTAAAATTTGCTTTTAGCCAATAGGAATTCCAATGAAGAACTTTGTGTACCATGGGAGGGGTGTGTGTATTTTTATATATATATATATATATATATATATATATATATATTTTGACTTTTACTGGATTTTTATGTGCTTTTATTGTGTATTAAGAATCCATATTTCCTTTCCATTGTAAGATTTTTGTTCTGTTAAGTTATGCCATCTTGTTTATGTGTTGAGGGTGTAGAATCCATTTCAATTTCCATTTGTTAATTTTTTCAGATTCCTACTTTGTCCTTGTTTGGCTATTTTTGACTTTTGTTTTTCTCTTGTCTTTGAAATAGGCCCATATTTTTCTTACTGATTTGTGTTTCATTCTTTTCCTTTTCTTCAGTTATTGGGTTCTGGCTTAATCTGAGAGATATTTCCATATTTGTTATGCTGGTTTTTAAGGCTTTAAGGAGATTTTCCAATTTGTTTATTAATGATGTTAATTGTGTTTCCGTTTTTTTGGGGTCTTTTTCACGTTATTTCTTAGATTTTAATTTACAGTTGGTGGTGTTTTTATGATTTTTGCTTAATTTTGTATAGAGAAAGGTTTCTATAAGTATTTTTTGCCTCTGGGAATGTAATGTTCTGAGTGATTTTCGTTCTTAATATTTCTTTTTCTTTTTCCCCAGGTCTTGTATTCTTTAGCATCAGCTTTGTGATCTCCAATGCAGTTGATACATTTTGCTTGATATTTAGATGCTGTATCATCATGATTTGGTTCTATTTCTCCACATCTTGCACACGTTTGTTTTCTTGCACAATACTCCTTTAGATGGCCATATCTTTGACATTTGTGACATCTTCTCAGATTTGGAATATATTTATCTACTTTGGCTATTAAATATCCAATTTTAATTTTGGCTGGTGGTGTCGGAGTATTGAAAATTAATATATGTGTGTTTGTATTTATTATCTGGTTTTGTTTTTTAATTGTTATCCTTTTGACATAAGTCACATTTTTTTTTTAAATTGCCATTATGAACTACACCTATGGAGATGTTTAATCTTTCAAATGGTTCTGCTTTTACACTAATGTTAGAGAATATTTTAGTCTTTAACGGTATCATTGCATGTTTTTTTTTATTTGGTATTTCTACCAGGATGATTCCATTTTTAAGTTTTTAATGGACTTACAATTAACCATTGAGGCTTACCACCTTGCAGAGGTGCAGTCAGGACTGTTAATATCTGCACAGACAGTAACAACTCAGCCAAGGCTGAAGACCTCATGGCTTTGACGTACTTGCCGAAATCAATGTGATAACTGCATAAGTGGCATCAATATCGCACAGACTGGAAACTTATGGTTCTGCAGCAAACAAACAAATATGTGCAGCAATCCTTATTGACCATCCTTTATGGAATTCAACCACCAGCAAAGGATCCGGACTGCAAAATGGAAGTGGACAGAAGGTGTGGTGTTGGTCCAGTTATGCAGCAGAGTGTCATAGTACCCCATTTCTAAGAATATTAAGGATGCTTATGAACAAGAACTCCAGACATGGATCAGCAATAGTTGGAAAATACCATATCCTGGGAAAAACAAAAACTGGGGCCACACAAGGAAGGCTTTAGTGCCATTAATGGCCGAAATGCAGCATAACAAAGGAAAGGTGTGCCCAGTGATGGACTATTGAGAGCTCAACATGCTGACATGTTCACTGCAAATGCAGATGTTTGTTCAGCCAAAATCAAGGACACATGGCACAGTGGATAAAAGCGTTGGTTAGATCCAGTGACAGGACCCAAAGAGTGTGATTTCAATACCCGGTTAAGGCAGTGGAGAACTTTCAGAGGGAAATTAACAGGAAATAACTGATAACTGACATCCATTAAACATGGCACTTGGACTAGAACAGTCTACCGCAGTTAGTGAAATAAAGGGTTCAGTTCGACATTCGAACCACCTGAAGAAGGCCGGAGCGTACAACGGCCGAAACGTTGTAATAAATATGGCGACAAAGATGAGGACAATAGTCCGAATAATGTAATTAATGTCATCCAATTTTTCATAAAATTGTTTGCATTGCTCATTTAGATTCTCACACTTCACTACATTCAAGAGATTCAGAATTTTTTATGATTTGGTAGAGTTCAATCATTTGTAAATAAGTCCTAAAAGTTTGATTAAAATCTGAGGCTCTATAAGTGTTCATTTATGTAATTGTATGACTTATGTTTAAAGTTTCATTTCCTTTAAGGTGTGTTTCCTGTAAGCATATGATTTCTGGACACTGATCCTAGGCTGCGATGAGTAATACAAAGAATTGACCTTCCCACCTCTTATATTCCATTGAAGTATGTTGTTAGCCATGTTTCTATTTTTGTGAGATCCTTGTTTGGGTGGATTAGATGTGTGGGTTCTATCTCTAAACATTAGAATTTATTTTGTGCAATTTCCATCATGATTTTTGGTCATAGTTTTGAGAGGGGGGGTGCTTGTCCCTTTTTTGTGGGCTTTTTGTCCTTTTCAGCTACTTCATCCTGGGTTGTTTTTTGGTTTGTTTGTTTGTTTTTTGTTATGCTTTATGTGGGTGTTTATTAGTTTCTCTTCTTCTGATGCTTGCTTTATTACAGAGTTATTATTTTTTTTCGTTTTGTTTATATTGTTCTGTTCTCTCCTGGTTTTGTTTAGTCCTTAGATGAGAATCTATAGTATGAGTAACATTGTTTTTTGAAAGTATCAGTTCTATTTCATTTAAAAATTTGGGTCACTCATTTGGTCCCAATTGTAGTAATTTTGTTACAAGCATCTCATATTTCGTATCTTGATTTTTGGCATTCAATATTGTTATTTTTGGTGATCTGCACATAGGTTTTATCTTTCATGTACCCTTCCACAATTTCTTCTGCTTCTGGAAAAGGGATGTTCTTTGCATATTTTATGTTCATTATCTCTTAACTTTTCCCAGATTTTACATGATCTAGCATAGGTTAGGTGGTCTTTACCACAACTTACCCAACTGCAGTTAAGTTTACAGTCATTGGTGGTGTGATTCAGATGTCTTTTCCTACATCTGCTGCATATTGTTTACCTATTACATATATTTTTGTGGTGGCCATTAGCATTTAAAGCAGTATAGTGGATTTGGAATGAATCATTCCACTCTTTCATTGTTTTAGCCTATTTTTATTTGTTTAGGGATGGTAGGTATGTTGAAAGTCATAACAGGTGTTTGTATAATTTGGTTTTCTTTTCTTATGGATACTCTGTGTTTAACCACACCTTGGTGCTTCAATTCTCTTGTAATTTCTTCAATTGTGCAAAGAGAGAGTTCTCTACTTCATACTACACCTTTTGAGGTATTTACTGTTTTGTATGGGAATGTGTTTTTTGCGTGAAAGGTGTTCATCTTCAGCAGAAAATCTGCTTGTTTTTTCTTCTCCATTTTGATTAAAATTGTGCTATTTCGTAGAGTTTTGGGGGTGATGTTTGTAGATATGGCCTTTTGTATTACAAAAAGTGACAGTTTTGCCAATGGATTTTTCTCTAATGATTCAAAAACTATCAATCTTAGAAATGTTTTTTGGCTATTTTCTGATTCATTTTCCATATCACTCTCTGATAGTATTCTGTTAGATTTTCTTTTATTTGTTACATTTCTCTTTATTGTGGTTGTTCAGCAGTCACGCTCCCCAGTCTCCTTGGAGCACTATATGGGTGAGTCAATGAGTGGGAAAATTCTATTTACCCCTCCCTCCAGGGATACATAACTGATATACTCAAAGAGGGAGTAATTCAAGCACCTGTGGTATTTGGGAATGTCCACCCAAGTATGGAATTTCTTCAATGTTTACAATAACCATGTCAGACTGCTTTATCCTTAGTTTGATTGACCCTACAGTCACCACTTACTAAGTTAGTTTTGGAGTTGGGTGGGGAGTGTGCTTTTTGTTTTGTTGGTCTAACTTAGAGCTTGGTGTGAGCAGCTGGTTGATCAGATCAGGCCCCACTAACCAACTGTCTAACCCAAGTAAGGGCCAAAGAAGTGTGTTGGAATTCAGGAGTGTTCTACCTAACTCCTGATGTCCTCAACTACTAGGATTCTGTCTTCAGTTATTATGGATCACTACCTACAGCAAACAGGCGACCTCATTGTGTGTGTGTGTGTGGGGGGTACTCTTCTGCTGAGGTACAGTCGGCATATTCTACATCCCCAGCCAACAGGGCATGTGATGATATAAAATGAGTTGATGATAGATATGAGTCTAGCAGTGACAAAGTCTAGATGTGGATGACGTTTACAGCTATGGGAATGGCTGTCAAGACTTTTTTATTTTTTAAATCAAGCTATTTTGGTGATTTAAAGAATGTTAGATAAACTGTTTAACTTCAGATTGATTCCTAAATCTGAAAGCTTGACAATTGGCCGAGCCATAATTGAATGAATGGAAAAGAGAGCTTGTGCGTAATCTGTGTGGAATGAACAAAATTGAGCTCTACCATTACATTTGATAGGTAGAGTAATTCCTATTTATCAACAGCTAAGTGGCAATGACAAAGCTGATATTAAGAAAATAAAGAATGCCCAGCAAAAACTCTTCGCATTGAACTAATTCAGAGCCTGTGAATAGAATGCAGCATATCCTGTCCATGGATATGTAACTTGCAGAAATGCTGGAGCTTATGCAAAATGTCCAGATGTGCCTTAGATAATTACTTGTCCAAAACAAGCAGTAGAAAAGGGCCACGTGTCTTCAGAGTGCCATATAAACAGGACAAAGGAAAATGTCGGTAGCAGTCTCCTCAAAATATGTATGAAGTGTTATAAAGGTGATTCTTAAGTTAAGGACCACCTAATGGATATATCAATGCATTTACAACCACTGCAGATATTTGTGCATAAAATTAATGGTGTAACAGTAACAAGGATCTAATGCCTCAATAATTGATTTGAGAAGGGTTTACCTAGAAGTGGCTGTTCCAAACAATGATCTTTAAGGGGCACAGGTACTGTCTTACTCTGATGGTGTTTGAACTCAATGTGAAACCATTAATAATGACATCAATTGTCACTACTGTGATGTTATAGAATGAATCCATTCAAAGTACAACATTGGCCTATATTGAAAATGCTCACAACACATGAGTAAATTTGGAAAAAGATTAGGTCAATGCACAAAGACTCAAATTGAATCGTAACAGAAAAATTGAAAACCAATTACAACTTACTGGTTAACTTCAAAAGTGACATTGAGAAGTTGCTTGACTGACAAAAGAAAATGAATATTGCAATGATTCTACATACACATTTGATTAAAGAAAAAAAAAAAAAAAGCAAGAAGTTTTTTTTTTTTTTTTTTTTTAAAGATTGTTTTATTTATTTTTCTCTTCAGTTCAGATCATTTCCCTGGTTTCCAGGCATTTTAAATATAAACAGACTGTCAAATGAGTTCTAAGCACTTTCAGCTTTTATCAAAGATTTTTTGTGGGTAAATAATTTTGTACCTATAGATATGGATTATTATGTAAAATATTACACTATTAAGTAGATTTCATATTTTTTTTTATCAGCATTATTAGGATTTATTATTGATTTTTTAAAAGAATGCTTAATATCAAAAGTAAATATATATTTACCTGAGATTTGGGTCACCACCATATTTAAGTAATAAACTGGTAATAGATTTACTGATTCCTGGGCCCAAATGGATAGGTGCAATATCTTCACCAGAAAGAAAGGCATTAGGATCAGCTCCACATTCTAACAGTTGCTCAATAGTGCTAAAAAAATAAGTAAAAAATTTTAAAAAATGATATATATTTCAATGTGAATCATCTTTTCAGTGGTATCAATAGAAAATAAACTGAATGTCTCATTGAAACTTCAGTTCTTTGACAATGAGCAGTTACTTCCTCCGCAGTTTAACATTTGTACTCCCCAAAGTACCGAATTGATCAAGATAGAAATAAAAAACAGGGAGACAGCATGTCAGAATATTTGAAAGTGGGAAATACTTTGCCATATATTATCTATCACATCTATTGCATTCTCAATTTAATATCACAAATGATAAAAACTAACATCAAAATATATGAAAAATTAAGTTACAGTAATAATTTCACCCCAAGCGAGGCAATAAAACCACTAAAATGCAAGGGGTCACAGAGTGTGAGAGCATGTTAGAAAAATAAAACATTAAGGAGTGAGAACAATAGAAGAACAGGAATTAAGACAGTAGATAATGATTGGCATTATCTTTAATTTTTGAAGATCAAAGTTGACTGGAAAGCAAGAAGCCAAAAACAGTTAGCATAGAACTTAGTTATATCTAGCCATTTCAACTGTAAAATGATGAGACCTTGCTGCCAATCTAGTACTGCACTAAAATTAATAAAGTCCAAAGGTACCAAAGAGGAAAACTCATCAGAACAATTACAAAAACATTTATAGAAAAAGCTCAGTGAAGTAATATAGCAGTGTAAAAGGGACTGAAGCCAATATGTCTAGTTAGGATCAATAACTTAGCAGATTCTTCTTTGAATTTATCAAGAATCTCTAAATACACAGAAGCACCAGACCAAATGTGGCAGCAATATTCAATGCATGGATGAATGGTAGACTTATAAATGTGTAAGATAGATAACTTTTCTCACCAGAATCCATCACGACATATAGGGGAATAAAATTTCCGGAATCACAGAATCGTTAGTCTTAAATGGAATTTGGGTTTTTAATGTAATTTTCAATAATAAATAACAAATTAATTATTTAATTTTTTTCAAGATTTAAAATTTTTTTTTTCAAAACTGTCTCTCCAATTTTGTGTAACATTTTAATAAATATAACATAACGTAGCTATTTTCTTAAAATTTGTTTTTACAAATCTTTGTAGTTATTTTCCTTATAAAACCCCCAAAAATAATTAAGAACAAATGTTTACATAAAAAAAAAAAAAGAAAAAAGGGGTTTGTCAATTTTCTGAGAATATTTTATATTTTTAAATATTTCATAACTTTTCTAAGAAACTGTATGTTGCAAATGAGATGAAAGTCAGGTCACAGCTTGGTCATGGCCACCAAGATCCATTTCTAAAGTGGAAACGGAAGACAGACATTAGGTGATGTCAAAATTGGAGGGGAGAAGGCAACGAAGATCAAACCAATAAGTTTAACAAATTCATTTCCTTTAAATGCGACCATCTGCCTAACATACAATTTAGAAATAAAGAAAAACAATTCTCCAAAAAAACACCATTCTATGAAACAACTGGCTTGTCTAAGCTTACCATCACAGAGCGATTCTCCTGGATTAATAACTGCATCATCTTCAGTGCTTCACCACTGTAAACAAATTTAAATTGAACAAAAAAATCCTTTACTAACATTAGCTATCAATGATTATTTTGTAATCTAAACCAGTTGCATGAATAAATAACAAATTGCAAAATGACTGAATCAAGTCAATATAGTGAATAAACCTCAAAAGTTGGGTCTTCTCTCAGAAAGAAGAAGAAAAAAAAAAAAAGAGACCCCAGTATCTAAAATTTATGCTAAAGCCAGAGAAGAGCAATTTCCTGATGACTTTTATGCAGAAGAAAATATATTATTTTGTAAATTCTATCTCCATAGTGTTGACATTTTTAGGGTTGACACAATCAAAGATCATATCAAAAACTCATTTGACAAAAAGGTTGGCTCAACTGAAACAGAAGACAATCACAACTTTGTTGAAGAGTAAAGAGGTACGAGATGATTTTGTCCTTGATTTTTTGAAAATGTGCACTTTGTCCAACATTCCTACACAAAATGAGGCCATTCGTATTAAAACATTGTAAAGAAGGTGGTGCTATTCCAAGTGTCAATTGTGTTAGGCAACTTCATCTACTAAAATTGTTTGTCACTTCACTGCCCTGAAAGCCAAGCTTGCTAATCAATCGGTCAGCATCATAACAGACAAAACAACTGACTGTCGTGACCACAGCATTTTGAATGTAATTGCAAGCATTCATGGGGAGTCATTTCTCATTAATGTTGTAACTTTGCAAGAATGCAATCATCAAACTGTAAGTCAGGCATCCATCCAAACTTTAACTCATGTGGATATTGCATTTGAGGACATTATTGCCTTTGTAACAGATTCTGCAGCATATTGCAAAAAAGCTCATAAGGAAGTGTTGTCAAATGTCTTTGTTAACAGTTGTCATGTGTTGTGCTTAGCACATATTTAAAATCTTGTTGATGAAGTATTTTCACATTGGCCAGCATTTGATAATGTTACCCAGCTCACAACTTTCATCAAGTCAGCCTGTTTTAAAAAGGCCGAGTCAGAAAAAGTAATATTTAAAATAGCTGGAAGATATTGGAAGAATTTTAGAAACCTATCTACTGCATGGCCATGGCTCTTTTTTTGCTCATGAGTGATATTTAGCCACATTAAACCAGGAATTTCATATAGTTGCCACTGGTACAGGGAGTAGTTTCACTTGTTCCTTAGGCAAGGAACCTTCCATGAATGAAATTTCCCAAGTAAAAAAAAAAAAAAAAAAAAAAAAAAAAATGGATTTTATCAAAAAGGGAAACGAAATCAAGAAAAATTTGAAATGGAAAATTAGGGGCCCTAGACACAGAACTAACTTTCCTAGCAGCAGATCTAGCAATTGATTCAATATAATCTTTCCACTCCATGTCAGAAGAAGGCACAAGGAGTCATTCTTTTGGAGGTTATCATCAGCCATGCTGATGGAAGGCAAAATGGTTCTCTCAGACAATTAAAAGAGAGCAATTTTGTTTTGAAGGAGTTACAATTAAGCCATTCCTTGGCTCAAGTTAACAGCAGGTGGAGGTGTTTGTTTTTTTTTAGATCAGCTGCCAATTTGACCTTTCCAAACAAAGCAGATTTACTATTAAGACAGGAGTAAATAGTTGTGTCATCAGCATAGATACCAAATTGAGAAAATCAGGATGGATGTTAATGAAAATTAGGAACAACATAGGTTCCAGAATAGGGCTTTGAGGGACACCTGCATCAATGCAAAAACATCTAGAAGAGTGGCAAACTTTCATTTTGTGATTTGATAAAATTGAATCAGTTCAAAAATTCACCCAGAAATACCATAACCCTTGAATTGTAAAGACCAGCATGCCAAACCCCTTTGAAATATCCAAAGCAACAGTCAACCATTCATATTTAAAGCTTGATAGACTATTAGCAATAACTGTTAATACATCATAAGCTGACAGGGAGAAACAAAATCCATATTGTTTATCCGAAAGAAAACTGTGAGGTGAGATGCTTAACCAATTCAGAATAGATTAGAGTCTCTAGTACTTTGCCAAGATGTGGTAGAAGGCTAATAGGCTGATAGAAGGATCAGACAGTTTGTTAGAGAACTTAAAGGCTGGAATTGCAGAACAAAAAGCAAGCAGCAAGGCATTTATTGTAGAGTTTAGAAAGAACAGGAGCCAGTTCAGGAGTACACTTAAGGGATACCATGAAGTTAACATGCTTTGTGGGGTCCCATCTTAGAGATGATAGCAGAAACTATGAAGAGGTGTTTATGCACATCACACAACAGAGACCGAGTTCTAGTTAAAAAAAGACACTCCAGATGAGTCAAGTAGAAATGGGAGAGAATTTATGAGCAAAGCACTCTGCTTTATCAGCAGAAGATGATAACATATCAAATTTACTGAAGAGAGGATGGCTAGAAGATTTACTCTTATCTAAACCACTATTACAGAGCCATGGGAATCAAACTTGTTAGATTCAATAAAGCAATGTTACATTTTTAATACATCTTATGGTTTGATTGTCTAAGATAAAAAGAAAAAAAACTGAAGGATGAGGTTACCAAACCACTTCTCCTGACTGGACATCTGAAAAAAAAAATGTTATAAATACAGGGACTCACCAGTCCCAGACCAATAGCCATAAAATAATAGAGAGGCATTGTATACAATGCCGTTCTATTATTTTATGAAAATTGGAAATATTCCCGATTAATTCACATGTTATACTAAAAGCAAATATTATTTACAGTGGAACTGAAGAGTACTTGATAACTGAAGGGTAACCAAAATTAAAACATCAATATATAAATGATTTAACTTTATTTACAATGTAATTGTTGCTTGCATCTCAAGGATATTTTAATCTATTTATTTAAAAAAAAATTAAATATGAGATTCTGCAAGATCATTATCAAATGAGTGTCTAAAATCTGTACGTTAGCAATACTAAAATAGATATTAATTAACAGATGCTAATCAGATATTAAAAATAAAAATTTTATCTTTTCTCTTTTTATGAAAGACTATTTCTTCTCATTATCATAATGACAACAATTTATGAAGCTGTATATTAAACATTATATTACACTGTGATTTAACAGAGTTACTGGTTTGGATTTTATAATCATCACTACCCGGTATTTTTATATGGTTGGAATAAAAATTAACTTAAGTTCATGTGAAAAGTATTTAATTACAATAAATTGGATTAGCACCCAGAATTATCCAAATTTGAACTCGTGACTTAATTGGGTTTAACTAGTTCAAGGTATTAGGATCAGGTAAAACAAAGAACACTCACCGCTCATCCCCACTTATCACTAGAAAAATGCCAGTTGAACTTGATAACTTTGCCAGAAAGAATATTGGCCAAAATTCAATAAAGGAATGTTATCATTTTTAATACTACATCTTATGGTTTGATTGTCTAAGATAAAAAGAAAAAAAACTGAAGGATGAGGTCGCCAAACCACTTCCCCCGACTATGTGGTAACTGGACATCTGAAAAAAAATGTTATCATAAATACAAGGACTCACCAGTCCCAGACCAACAGCCACAAAAGAGTCACAGAAAGCAACAGTGGGTCACAGAGAGCAAGAAAGTCAAGTAGATGGGATGCAGCTTTTGACCAAAGAAGATGCCACTTTTTCCATTACTCCTTGTGAAATACTACCTGAAAAGAATTGGTCAACTGAAGAAATTTTTCCTGGCCTAAGAAATTTTTGTTTGCAGTCTTGGAGTCAAACTTTTTGCAGGCCTAAAACCAATTTCCCTGATTTAAATGTGTGCAGCAACTAAAAAGAAAATGTTTTAATGAAGATATACACATAATATACTAATACATGTATATAAACATATAAGCAAAGCACAGATAGGTGCTTGATCGAGTGTTTAGAACATTCGCTCTCTGACCATGAAACCCAGGTTCAAATCTTACTGTGGTTGAAGTGAAAAGGAAGGTGAATTCTTGATGTTGGCCTGAGGAGTGATTCCAGCAGGTGGCACCATGAGAAAGTGCCTGAAAACCATGACAATACTTACTGACAATTTAAAGCAAGAAATAATTAAGATTAAACAGTGAAAAAACTCAGAAACAAATAAAACAAAGGACAATAATGAAAGAAAGAACAGATTGAAAATAATAATTAAAAACCATAAAATGAGTTTGGAGAAAGCTCTAGATTTAAACCTGATCAAAACCAAGTGGAAGTCATTAAGATTTACTAAGACTAAATCTTTCCCAACTTAACCCATTCTCTCCAGGACAGTATGAGATAATTTATGATCATCTAAAATTTATAAATTCCAAAGATAATTATGCATTACAATATTCATTTGTCTTATCTACTCGTTAGATTTTTTTTACTTTTACATCTAATTTGTCTATTAATATTTTTTCATTTGTTTTAATTTTTCTGCTATTTCTTTACAGGCCATAAATCTTTGAATTTGTTTTTGTTCTCGTTGTTTTAATAATAATTATTGAATATTTTTTTTAATTTTCTTATGAAATACAGTAGTAAAAAAATGGAATTTGGCAAAGTGATAATGGAATAATGTAACATTTGTCCCACTATAAATACTAGTAAAAGACAGACTTAAAAACTTATCAAAAATGAAGGAAAAAGATTTAGAGTAACAAAAGTCATACAACCCAACATTAATAAGTTTAGAAAATATTGATTTATTTTTTTATTAGAGAAGTAGGTCATCAGAGGGAACTAATGAGAGGGGTTAAAATCTGATTTTTGGTATTAAATTACCAAAGAGATGAATGCAGCCTGAATATATTAAGTTAATATTAAGCACTTCAGCCCATTGGCTTCTGATTGATTATATCCCTAAAATAGCCTAAATTAAAAAAAAAAAAAAAATACTCCAGAATTAAATTTTTAGTTATATTTTTTTATTTAACTACATGTACTTTGTACTTGTATTCTTGATAACCAAACCATTGCATGTTTCTAAATTAAAAGGAAATGTTCTGCAATCATTTTTTATTGAACAACCTTAAATAAAATGTAGGAGTGCGGCCCCCATGAGAACACAAACTGTCTCCTTTGGCCCTCGTGGAACTGAATTTGACATGCCTGGGCTACAGCATATTTTATATGACACACGCACACAAAAACACATTTAGTAAATATGCTTGAAAATTTTTTATTTAATTCTTTAAGAAAATCTATTACAATTATTTCTGTTTAATGATGCTGTGTAAATCATTAAAATTTTTATATTCATCACTAATAGAATTCTGCAAAGCTAACAAGAAAAACATTAAAAATAAATATAAATAAAAGAAAGAAATCCCTTGAAATCTGTCTATATTTCCGAGATGAGGTATTATGTACATTATTTACATTATTCGGACTATTGTCCTCATCATTGTCACCATATTTATTACGTTTCGGCCGTTGTACGCTCCAGCCTTCAGGTGGTTGGAATGTCGAACTGAACCCTTTATTTCGCTCACTGGGGTAGACTGTTTTAGTTCCACGTGCCATGCTTAATGGATATCAGTTATCAGTTATCGCCTGTTAATTTCCCTCTGAAAGTTCTCCACTGCCTTAACTGGGTATAGAACTCACACTCTTTGGGTCCTATCACTGGATCTAACCAATGCCTTTATCCACTCCTTGAGGACATCTGTGTATAAATTTCTGGGTATTATAAACCTAATGTCTTCAGCAATCATTTTTTACCAGTGCTCATATTGCTAGGCCACAAAAATCTCCTGAGCCAACCAAGCATAGAAATGAATACAATATGGGAACCAGTAATAAGGAGTGCCAGAGAAAAGTGATAACAAAAGTTGCAATATGAGCTCTGGTAAAAACATGCAATGATAACAGCAAAAATTGTAATTATTATTATAAATAATATTGCAATATTATTGATAAGTGATAATCCATTAAGCATGGTACGTGGAACTAGAACAGTCTACCCCAGTGAGCGAAATAAAGGGTTCAGTTCAACATTCCAACCACCTGAGAAGGCCAGAGCATACAACGGCCAAAACATAATAAATATGGCGACAAAGATGAGGACAATAGTCTGAATAATGTAAATAATCCCTTGAAATATTTAATTGCAGTAAACTTAATTTAAATGAATACTCTACTTATCTACTCATGCGATTCATAAAAATGTGAATCAGATTCCTGTTAATTTCTCAATCTTTAATAAGGCAGTGGAGAGATTTTACATCAGTTGCTGCTTTTCATTAAAGCTTTGTGCTTTTTGGAGTTTGGTTAGAAAAGTTTTTTTTAAAGAAAACTAATTAAGCAAGTAAACTAATTCCTTTAAGAGTAGACAGCTTCCTTTATTGAACAGCATGCCAAAGTTTTTGGCAACTCCTATCCACTCTGTGGAGAGTATCTGAAGATGCTCAAATTCAAACAAATGTGATTGTGAATGTTGTGAATCTATTCATGGTCAAGAACTGTTTGTATTTCAAACCATGCAGTTGTGGCAACCTATATAAAGGACATTAACCACTCTTAAGTGATTTTCAGGAAGGTACATTGAAATCAGGCAGGGGTGATCATGTATAGAATGAAAAGGGTGGTCACTAAGCCTTGAGGAAAGTAGTCAAGATAATAGACAGAACAGCATTGGAGAATGACAACTGAAAGCATCAATGCACATGTTAAGCACTGAAAGCCTCCCTACTAAGCCCATCTGGAAGCCTCTGATTAAGAAGGAAAGAACACTAAAAAAAACAAAAAAACTCAAGGATTGAATGAAGAGTTCAGTTCAAAACTCCAAAAAGATTACCAAGTACAAAGACAAGTATAACAATCAAATGAGCATGCTGGTCTGCAGTTAGCAAAACACGTAAGTTCTCATCTCAAAAATTTCAAACAAAAATCAGTCTAATGGTGTTGCTAATATTTCAGTTTATTTTCAGTGGTATCAGTTAATAAGTTTCTGTACAAATCTTAATGTCTCCAGTTTCATGTATCTGATATAAATAATTTAAAAGATACCTTTTGTAATATTGAGAAGATTGGTGGATCTGATCAATAAGCTTGTGATAATTGGTACAATGAAAGATGGAGCACAGAAAAAGTTCAGGCAGATCATCCAAGCCAGGACTTCTTGATATGAGCAAATAATTGGTTTTAGTTTCTAATTATAGTGTCAGTTATCTGAATAGAGTATTAGAAGAGTCTATTTAGAATTGCCCAGCATTCTACTGCTTAAGTATTTTGACCATAAAATGGTGATAATAATGACAACTTGGTGATCAATGTTACAATCATATGTTTATCATCATAAATTTTTACAAAACTAACCAGATGAATAGTTTAGGGTATAAGAGGGAATTTTAGCATCTAACTAAAATCTGTTCTAAATACAATTTAAGAAATTTCTGTGTCTGTGCTAGTTTGCATTGCACTTACTTGATAACTGGTCACTGTATAAAGGCAGAAATATTTATTTCCCTTTAACCGTTATATTTTTTCAAAAGAAAGTAAACATTTAAGGCTTTGTGGAATTAACTGGAAGAGTCTTCTCAATTATAAAATCCTCCCAAACAGGTAGGGTCCCTAGAATGTAGTTGTTAACAGCCAGTCTTCCAAGCTTCAAGTAATCAATGCAGGCATCACTAAAATTCACTTCTTGTTCCAAACCTCTATTTTACATAAATGATCTGCCAAAGAGTATATTCCAATGATTTATGAATATCTATGCTGATGATACCTGGCTGGTCACATTCAATGCCTCAAAAAAACCAAACTAGAGATATTCCATCATCACTGAACAGACCCCAATGAACAGGTGTTCCTTTAGAGAGAGCCTGAGCCTTGATCGCCTATTGAGGCAAACTCAATCCAGACCTCAAGTGGATCCATCACTAAAGATGCTGGAAAAACAGTGTACTCCCTGTTCTGCTCCAGTAAGTACTAACTTCTCCTGCTATCCTCTACCTTTACAAGAGCCAGATCAGGCCAAAAATGGAGTATTATTGCTATATATGTGCAGCTGCCCAGTCTTCACTTTCTAATTTTGATCGTGTTCAAAATGTCTCCATTGTTTTGTGGAACCAACTCCCAAGAGGCTGCTTCCCCAATCACTACAATCTTAACCTGTTTAAGTCTAGGGTCAACTGTTATCTTCCCCACATAAACTGTGCCTCCTACTTTATAACTTTACCTAGAGTGGCTCTTGGGATTTTATATCATTGTAAAAAAAAAAAAAAAAAAAAAAAAAAAAAAAATCACTTATCCTGTTTAAATAGATTTGTTTATATAAAAATGTTTTTTCAGTTTATGACAGTATTATATACAAGCAGTTTATATAAAACATAAAATTGAATGTTCAATTTTACCAAGCAATTATCAACTTCAATGATTATCCTCCCAGCTTTTACTGTGGTCAAATATTTTGAAATGCAGTTTTCAAGTGACTCTGGATTTATAGCACCATTTTGTGTTGCACAATAGAATGCTAATTTTAAAATTACTAAAAGACATTCTTCCAATTTGAACTTGAGATATAGTTACCAAAAAACATTAATTTTAAAATCTTCAAGCGACATTCTTAATTTAAAAAAATTAAAAATCTGACTTGAAGATTAAATTTTAGATTTAATTCCAAGCTAATAGATTAAATTTAATATTCTCAATAAGCAAAATACTTTAGTATATTTCTAACTGAATTTAGTGTGATTGGAATATTTTTTTTTCTCATTATTAGTAAAATCTATAAATTCATGCATATTGACAGATGCTTGGATTTTGACAAGAAAAAAATGTTAGCCAAGGATTTTTGAACCTTGGTCAAGTTGGAATAACAGATGATGCTTTTGCACCATTAAGATTTCTTCATTGCTCATTTCTGCTTTTAAGAGAACCTTAAACTAAATTTCATGTTTTATAAAATACTAAAAAGGACAGAAACTGCAACAAAAAGGGTTTTCAATGTTATTACTGCTTAGCTGTTATCACAAGTTAAAATTAGCAAACCATTCTAAAGAATGATTTTCCTACTCTTAGTGTCTACTAAAACTTTGAAATTTGAGAATTGAATAAAATAGATGCCAAAAATACTTAATATGGGTGAAACTGATACCAAATTTCAGCTTGGCCATGCATTTCTGGAACTGAAGTTATGTGGCACCAAATATAGTAAAATTTTCCTCCATACTCATGGCATGAATCTCGGCAATTTCAAGAGTTGTGATGTCAACGAACACTCGCTGATACTTTTGTAATGTCAACAAGTACACATTGTCACTTTTGTAATGCTTGCTGTAGTAGAGATTTTGTAATCAGATACAACTATACTAGTGCTAAACGCCTTCAAACAACACTCGCACTATAGTACTTACTTGATAATACTCACTCAAAAAGTAACCACCATATAGTGATCCAAATAGTAATCCGTATAGTGATCACTTAGACACCACACTAATTCCCACATACACATTTCCTTTACCATCACGTGATCTACTTATTCAAAATGGGATTGCCTATGTTTGCTCTCTGGTGATCTGTGTTCAAACTCCAGTGTCAGCAGCAACACTTTATTCCCATATAACACCTCCCTTGTGAGATGACTTCCCCTGGAGTCTATACTTCTTCAGCTTCAGTTCAATAGTTAGAAATTCTGTTGGCATTCTTTTTCTTTTGGCATAAACCCTTAGTTTAGCTATTTTCTGATGCGTTCTGGTAATAACTTATTGAAAACGGACTTAATCTTCCTGGCGAACATCAACTCTGCAGGTGACATTCCAGACACAATGTTTGGATTTGGTGTTATTCTGTAAACACTCAGAAATCGCTAAATCATTATTTCATCTGACTCCTTTCCCTCTGACTTTTTTTAGTGCCCTTTTAAACCTATCAACAAACCACTCTGCTTGTCCATTTGATCTTAGGTGATAAGGGGGAGTTGTAATATATTTTGTTGCTAATGATTTGCAAAAATCTTAAATTCACTAGACGTGAATCGAGTTCTGTTATCTGAAACAATAGAGTCAGGAACATCGAACTTTACAAAAATCTTGTGTAGAAAATTTATCGTTACTGCAGTAGTATATTTTAATATTTCTGGTCACTTAGTGTAAGTATCGACTACCACTAAATAGTATGCTCTGTTTAACGGCCATGCAAAGTCTATATGTATTCTGGACCATGGCATATCGGTTTTTGGCCAAGGTTGAATTTTGATTGGTGGTGACGTTGCTGCCAGAGCACAACCTCTGCATGGTTTCACTAAATTTGATATCCTTATCCATTTTTGACCAGTAAGTATAATACCCCATTAAAGATTTCATTCTAGAAATTCTTGAATTTCCTGTGAAATTCTTTCAACATACATCTTTGCAACGATGCTAGTATCACCACTCTCTCTATGTACATAATACATAATATTTTTTCTTTTAGATCTTAATTTCTCCTTCATTTTCATGATAAAGTAGTTTTTTTCCACTTTAATTTTTATTTCCTCTAATGTTCTGGGCAGTTCTCTTACAGTATTGTATAATACATTATTTTCATTTTTAGCCCTTATCGCCGCAATTACTGTGTCTTCAAGTGATTGGCAGAATCTTGGTATTAATCTAGACAATCCATCTGCATGACTTAATTTTTGGGATCGTAGAAACTCCATTTTATAATTATAATTCAAAAGCATAGTGCCCCAGCACTACAGTCTATTCGTTGTATGTGTGGGAACACTTTTTGATCCATATCTGGACAATGGTCTGTCTGTGTAGTATGAATCCTCAACCATGTATGAATTTGAAACTTTTTCATGGCAAATATGATGGCCAATGCTTCCTTTTCTATGTGGCTTTAGCTTCTTTCAGCTGCAATTAATGATCTGGAAGCATGAGCTATTGGTTTAGTTGTTCCATCCTCATATTTGCATAGTATCACTACCTGAATCATTTGCATCTGATGCAACCACAATCCTTAAGTTAGGGTAAAAAATGAGCCAGTGACAAATCCGATGTTAAGACTTTCTTGATCTCTTTGAAAGCACTTTGACATTTATCTGTTCAATTCCATTTCACATCTTTCTTCAACAGGTTATTCAAGAGTGCTCTTAATTCCTGCATATTAGGTATCTATGTATGATAGTAGTTAGCAAACCCTAAAAATACTTGTAACTTTGTTACATTTGTTGGAGCAGGCATGTCTTTTTATTGCTCTCACCCTTGAAGGATTCAGTCATCTACTGTTTTCATCAATAATTTGTCCTAGATATTTAAGCCTGGACATAATTCACATTTTCCTTCACTAATCTTGATACCATATTCTTTGAGTCTCTCAAATACTTTCTTTACATCTTCTGCATGTTGCTTTCAGGTCTTACTTTCAATAAGTACGTCATCCAAATATGCTTGAGCACAATCCAAATTGGCAAGCATGGTATCCATTATCTGTCAGAATATGTTTGGTGCTACCTTTATACCCAAAGGAAGTCAGTTGAATTTATATAACCCTCTAGGAGTGTTAACTGTTAATAATTTTGAGCAGTCTTCATCCACTAGTACTTATAGGTAAGTGCCTAATTTAGAAAAAAATTTACTACCATTTAATTTGGCAAAAATTTCCTCTGGACCTAGCAATGGGTAGTTATACTGTTTTAAACTTTCACTTAACCCTGTTGAAAAATCAGCACATATAAGGATTTTATTATTTCTTTTTTTAACGCAAACTGTTGGTGATGCCCATTTGGAATAGTCTATTTTTGAGATCACACCTAATTTTTATAGTTTCTCTAATTCTTTATTAATTGGTTCTAAGGCCGCAAAAGGTACAGCCCTTTTTGGCTTGAATGTTGATGTTACATTCTCTTTTAACTCAAACTTAGCTTATGCTTTCATGCATGTCCATAGACTGAGAAAACTTCTGGAAAACTCTTTTTCAGTTCATTTTTCAAGTTTGCAGTTGCTGTATTAGTACCGGGGGTAACCATATTTATCTTGTTGCAAAAAGAGATAATTGGAAGGTCCCAGAAATCAAACAATGCAATCCAGTCTGTTCCAAACAAATTAGCAGTAATTCTTTAATACAAACACTACTGCTTTTTTGGTTTCTCCCCACAAAAGAAATGGGTAAATTGGCTTTTTAACGCCCAAATGCCTGTGCGCTAACATGCTGAACTCAAATTAACAATTAAATTATGAAGAAACCTACCATTTTGGAGTTATCGACAAGAAAAAAAAAATCAGACTACTGGTTGGTCATTCGTCTGCCCTTACTGCCATAATGTTCACTAATTCACTGTGGGGTACTTCCGTTGGCGTAACACAAACAGGATTAACAATGAGGTTGGCCAATCACTGAATTCAAAATCTTCTGGGTATAATGGCTGCTGAGACGCTACCATAGATTTGTTTTCTTTGGTAAATATGTATTGTTTGTGTCAACAATGCAAAAAACGCAGCAGCAGCAATAACAGACACATGGCATGAGAATGCTATAAAGGGTGTTTGGATCATTAATGGCAAAAATAGTTCAGAGTCAGGCCTACTCAAAATAGGAGTGAACAGTATTAGAGTTACCTTAGCTTATGTTGGACTACAAGGCATGTTTTTATGGTGTCAAATAAAAATTATATAAAACATCAGTATGAAGATAGGTACCTCCAATAATTCACTAAAAATCAGTATAGCATAATCATGAAAGGCTCCAAACTTAATAAAAACAAAGTTTTATCATTAAAATGTTTATGTTATTATTAAGAGGAAAGAAAAGTATTTTTAATTATTTTAAAAAAATGTTTTCCTTCTTTCTAACACATTCTAAATATGGGTAAAAAATCTGAGTTTTTTTTGTCAACTTTGTACTACTTGTGTTAATGACCATTTTAGTGTAGTAGTTTCTGGGGAAAACACATTTAAAAATTCTTGCAAAAATCAAATAATTGTCTGATTTTAATGAAACTTTCAGGACTTATTCAAAAACAAATGAATTTATTTTTGAAATTTTTATTTTGAGAAAATTTTTGGTAAATTTTTTTTTTTTTTTTTTTTTAAACATCTGTTACCGCCCCCAACTTAATTTTATGAAATTTTCTAGAATTTCAAACAGTTCGCAAATTGTTTTACATTACTTTTAAGCAGGACTCCTTGGAGAAATTAAATCAATTTTTTTTTTTTCACAACTACTGTCAACTTTTAAAAAATCTGCTCCAAATGGTAAAATAAAAACTGCAATAAAATTATAAAATTATCAAATTGGATAGACTTATTTGCATTTATAAATAATATACATTAAGGATATTATTATCTGAAGAAAAAAAAAAATTTCAATGAATAAATTTTTTTTTTTTTTTTTTTTTTTACAAAAATTGTTTGCATTTTTCTTTGTTTTTTTTTCCATTTTTCCTTAAATCTAAAAAATGTTTTAAAATTCTTCCAAAGGAAGTACAAGGTAGGTTATTAAGTTTTTAAGTGAAGACTATATTTACTAAGCGAAAATTAAAAGCTTAATACAAATGCTACCAAAACTTTTTACCATAATTAAAGATTTTTTTTTGTGCATCAAAATGATATTTTTTTTTTTTAGTATGATAACTCATAAGTGACATTATGGTTAAAAGGTCACATGTTTCAAGGATTATCTCCTACTTAGGGAAAGCCCTTTGACATATAAAGGGCTTCAGCTTATTTCACTCAGTTATTAAATTAAAAATTAAATTGAGATAATAAAATTATCTCATTTATCAATTTAAACAATAACTGAGCGAGATATTTTAATTATTAATTTTATTGGTTATTATCTCAGTTGTTAAATCAAAAATGTAATAATTTAATGTAATATTAATAATTAATAAAATTATCATTATCTTAGCTATTAAATAAAGAAATACCATTACAGAGGTAACTCAATAATGTAAGAATTTTTTATAGTATTTTAAATTATTATAAGAAGCAAAAAAAATAAAAAATAAAAATAAAAATAAAATCGTTATGTCAATTTTGGTGCACGGTACTGAACTGGTCAACACATTCAGCCATCAAATTATTGTTGGAGATGTGAAAATAACAATACACCGAGGTCAAGAAATGTTTGTCTAGAAAATTTTATGCTATAAGTGATATTTAACAGATTAATTTAAATTTGTTAATTTTATGAAAGTAATGTTCCAAAAATGTATATCTTATTTTAGCGGGATTTTCATAAAGGAAAAAATAAGTTTTGTCTAAATTTCTCTAAAAAAGTTCAAAATGGCCATTTCAATTGGTTTTTCAGAAGAATTGACTAAAAATCATTCAAATTTCTATTTGAAATACTCCATGGTATTTTTTTCTGGAATTGGAAAATTTAATTCTTTAGCTTTCAATTGAAGCTGGGGAAAACTTCAAAGAGAATTTTTCCTTTATGAAAAATACATTTAAACCTTAGGTATACAAATTTTTGGAGGTACCTAATGAAGCATCAACATTTTAATTCCAAAACCAACATACAGTTATAGTGAAAAACATATAACAAATCCATCCTGAGAGGCCTCAGCTGGTCACACATGTACATCTTCAGGTCAATTAATACAATGTATTTAGGAAATTGCCACAATTTATAAAAGAACTCTCTCTTTACACAAATTGTTTTATAAGAAAAAAAAAAAAAAAAAGAAAAAAAAAAGGGAAATATCCGCACAAAGTGGACTTTCATTGCAGAGCGGGAGGTTGCCCAAATTAACAGATATTCTGTCAAATATGACAGGAGTTTTAAATTCCAATGTAGAAAAAGAGGATGCAGCATGTGTTACAGCTGCATCAAAGCCTAAAATCAGAAAAACCAGCCAGGAAAAATGCCCAACATGATGGAATTGATAGAACAGGAGTCAGCAAAGATAGAAGAGAAGTTTGCATATGAAAAATGGAAGGTGTACATCAAGGAAGTTCACACAACGTTAAAATATAAGTGCTCTGGAAACAGCCTATATGACATGATGGCCACTACTAAGAAACTCAAGTTAGAAGTGGGAGAGTTTATATACAATTGCAGACCAAAATGACACCAGGCCAGAAAACTTGTCAGAATGTAGATGCGTGCACAGCTGTGATAGCAGAACTGGTAAAACTAATGGGACGACGCCTCCCAGAAGATGGAGAGGAGTTTGATGCAGAAGAAAAATGTAGGTTACACGCATATTTGGACTGTGATTACGCAATGTCTATATTTGGATTAACATTCTTAAAAGTCACTGTACACAGTCAACACTCTAATCATTCTTCCAAGTTACAAAGCATCTCAGCAAAAGGAGCAGAGGCAGTTGTGGAGTTGGCTGCAAAAAGAGCTGAAATAGAGATGTAACCTGTTATTGATGCTCAATGTCAACATCTTAGCAACCTAGAAAACAAACAGAATATGGAAATCATTGAGGCTAAAGTAAGAACCTACTCTATAGAGGGTCCACATGAAAAGAATGAGAGATGTGATTCTGTAAGCTATAAAGCAAGAAGTCAAGAATTTCCCCTAACAAGTACAAGAGACCTCGGAGGAATATCCATAAAATTGGAAGCTTCTCTATCACAAGTGCTACAGAATTCCATGTCACTTTCTCAACTTCCAGCCCAGGAAGCCCACTATGTTTTTCTGACAACCTGTTGAAATTCATTAAATGGAGCAACAGCTTCAGGGCTATAATAGAACAAAGGTGTCTTACAGAGACTATTTTATCTGCAAATATATACTGGTGAAGAGGCTAAGTTCATTCTAGAGGGTAGCTGTTATAGAAGAGTTGAAACTTATCAACAAGTTTGAGACAAGCTTAATTCAAGATATGGGCATCCTTTTATATTGAAGTGCGTCTTCAGACTGAAATTATACAAGTAGCCAAGAATTGATGCTAAAGAGTATGCTAAGCTGAGGGATTTTGTTGATTTGCTACAATCATGTAAAGGGTTTACAAATATTGAATGATTGTGATGAAAAGCAAAAGCTGTTGTCCAAACTACTAGATTGGGTAATGTCCAGAAGGGATTTATATACAACAGAACATATAGACACAGTTGGAGAATATCCTGGCTTCAGTAAATTCACAGCATTTATATGTAAGGAAGGACACATAGTATGCAACCCTATATCATCAGTCCTTGCAGTGATATATTCGGAAGGAGAAACAATTGGAGAGACAAAATGCTCAATGGCAGACACCCTCATTACTAATATGCATAAAACAGTCACTACAGAGAGTTTCAAGAGTTACGAACAACCACTTTACCCAAAATTGAAATGCATATAATGCAAAGAAAACCACTTCTTATACAAATGCCAGGAGCTGGCAGAAAATTCTGCCAAAGAGAGAGTTTGTGTTGGCCAACAAGCTATGTTTTGCATGCCTTAAAAAAAGGACATCTCCAAAGACTAAGAAAAAGGCCATGTGCAGCATCCAACATCCCTGCATGAAAATTGTCCCTTAGCAGCCAATCATGCAGCCTGGGAAATGAAGGAAATACTTTGTCATTCTCATGTTATGTGGATGGAGGTGGTGATGAGAGTACTTCCATGATAGTTCCAGTATTCATCTCATCACCTAGTACCTCCACTTCTGAAACCCTGGTATATGCCTTGTTGGACACAGAGAGTAATCACACCTTTGCTGACCAAGAGATATGCAAAGGATTACAGACAAAAATGGAACCAGTAAAACTGAGCTTTTCCACTATGATGAGAAGGAATTCAGTTATACAGAGTATCCGGGTCACTGGAATGTTGGTTGGATATGACTGCTCAACAGCATTAGCCCCATGGAAGGTTATCACAGGGGGCAATCATGAACCCTATGCTGTCAAAACTGGAGTGGAGCATTGTGAGAAATACAACATGCTGCTGGACTCGAGCATTACTGGTCTTTGTCACCGGATATCTATCAAGGAATTTCCACTAGCAAGATCATCAGCTGCTATCAGAGCACTTGAAACCGACTTTGCGGACACAGGATTGAGAGAGAAAAATGTTTTTCTGGAAGACATCCAGTTTTCTGAGTATTCTAAGGGCAAACACTCAGAAAAATGAATACGGCCATATTGAAATGGCTCTTCCATTTAAAGTTCAACCAAACTTTCCAGATAATAGGAATCTCGCAACTATCCACCTAAAATATCTAAAAAGAAAATGGATAGAGATCCTAAATTTAAGAAAGATTATACAGAATTTATAGAGGGTATCTTCAAGCATGGAAATGTGAAAAACACTGATGAATAACATAACTGGAAATCTGTGGTACATACCTCATCAAGGGGTCTACTATCCAAAGAAACCAAAAAGAAATCAGTAGTTTTCAATGCATCTGCCAAGTATCAAGGTATTGCCTTAAATGACTATTCCTTTACAGGTCCAGATTTAACAAATGGACTGACTGGAGTATTGTGCAGATTCCATAACCACCCACTTGCCATCATAGAAAAAAATGTTTCATCAATTCCATGTCAGTACAGAGGATCGAGATTACTTATGGTTCCTGTGATGGAAGGACGGAGATAAAAGTTCAGAACTTGAATAATACCACATGAAGGTTCACCTCTTTGGAGCAGCATCATCTCCAGGCTGTGCCAATTATGGCATGAAATATCTTGCAAATCAAACCAAAATAGAATACCCAATAGCAATTAATTTCATCTAGAAGCATCAAGCTGATGAAAGAATCTCAAGCTATGTGCACCAGAGGAAATCTGCATCTCCATAAATTTGTTTAAAAAAATAGAGATGTGCTTGCATGAATTGAAGTCACTGAATATGCCATTAACATAAAAATGTGTTCCCATATGGTGAGTACTAGGAGTGGAATGGAACACTGAAAGTGATACCTTCTCATTCTGGATATAACTTAGGGACAAAACAACAACTCAACATGGAATTCTTTAGATGGTTACCTCCGTATTTGATCCACTTGGACTCTTGACTCCATTCATTCTATTGGGAAAAAGAGTTCTGCAAGAGACGTTGAAGAATTTGGAAAAAAATTCAGATACCCAGATGCTTCAAACCAAAAAACTTGACAAAATTCAAAGTGTTGAACTGCACCACTTCTCAGATGCTAGTAATCAGGGTTATGGCCAATGTTCCTACATCAGAAACAAAGTACATTGCACTTTGATTATAATTAAAGCTAGGTTTGCACCAACAAAGGTTGTCACCATACCAAGATTGGAACTAACTGTAGCTGTAATTTCTGCTGCTGTGAGCAGTATAAAACAAGAATTAGAATTGACAGGGAGTATTTTTGGATAGATTCTCGAGTTGTCTTTTGTTACATCAACAATGAAGGTTCCATGTCTTTGTAGCAAATTGAGTACAGAGTATCCGAGAAACTACTGACCGAAAACAATGGTATTACGTGAACACAGCAGAAAACCCTGCTGATCATGCCTCTAGAAGCATGAAAGTGAGTGAGCTGATTAATTCCAACTGGTTCACATGGTTTTTATGGGACAAAGAAATAAAAGTAGAACAAGAGACCAGAGAGCTACTGGTAGGAGACCCTGAGGTCAAAGTAATACAGGTGCTTAAAACTGAAACTGGGAGGCAGGCTAATCTCCAGGAGTTACTGTCATGGTTCTCAAAACAGACAACAGCAGTGAGTTTCATTGCTCAAATTCAACATCTATCTAAGAGAACCACAAATACAGTCTTTAACCTTTACCACACTGCAGGCGACAATAGTTGCCATAGAATTCTTTCCCTTTGCTACTCTAGGCACATTGAATCACCTTGAGATGATTGCTATAAATAAACACTTGTCAACTGTTATTTCTGGTATTTTAAGCTGGAAATCGCCTACTATTGCTTTGGAACAAGGTTAGACTTCCATTTTCCAACACCATTTTGAATTCTTCTAGACTACACGAGATGTAACATCGATTAAACCCACGTTAATTTTTTTGCGATTTTTTGTAAACAAAAATGGCTGCATCAATATCCAACAAAGCCTTTATTCAGGAGTTTTTCTTTGATTAGGACTGATGATGATTTTGAAGGCTTTACTCAAGTGGATGTTGACAGTGAAGTGGTCAAAGATGATAACCATGCTAGTGATATGACGGAGAGCAATGATGACATCTAGCGGCTACTATCATCCATGCCCAACTAATTTTATGGAAGCTACTCGTGACAATTGATATATCTGACAGCCTTTCTGAAGGTAAATTATTTTGTCTATTTACGACGAAATAACTTTATTTGTCAATGAGACAAATATTTATTATAAATATGATAAGTGAAAGAAAGAGCAAACAAATGCTAGCGTCTTCATATGTAAACAAGAAAACATCACTTTTTGACAAAATGAAAGCCTTCTTAGTGATTTTGCTTCTTATTGCATTCCCTGAACTCCACAAGGAGTAATAAAAGTTAAAGTACGTTGAATTATTTATGTACTTTTTAATGTATTTGTTTTTTATTCTGTGTTTCAATTTTTTTGTTTTCAACATCAAACATGCATGCAAAATGTAATGCATTACATCAAAATATTAGTCATTCCTTCTTTTATTAGTGTACAAAAATTAAAATGTATACACACAATACAAAGAAAGTTATAACAATTTTAAAACAAGTGTTCATGTTTTTGCACCCTAAAAAAAAAAAAAAAAAAAAAAAAAAAAGCAGTGGCAGGGGAACAATTCTAGAAAGAAATTAGCGTGGTAAAGGTTAAGCATTGAAGAAAAAAGAAAGGCCAAGCTCACAATCATTAGACTTGCTCAGCAAATTGCCTTCAGAGAAAAAAATACACTTGCTTAGCCAAAAAGTTGGAAAGTTGCCTTGCAATCACCAACTGTACCAACTTGATTAGCTTTCTTCAAGACAATATAAGAGTTGGTAGGAAGTTGAGAAGAGCATCCACTCATCTCAATCTAAAACATCCAATAATCCTTCCAAAGGATGGAGTGGTCACAAATCTTGTCCTTGCTCATTACCAAGAAAAAATACAGCACCAAGGTAGAGGACAAATGTTGAATGAATTAAGAGCCAATGGTTACTGGATCTAAGGCAGTGTCTCACCCGTTGAAGATATCGTTGACTAACAGAAGAAAAGTGAATGACAGATCTTCCAAACGAGTGTGTCAGTCCTTCACTACCATTTTCCTACTGTGGCATGGACTGTTTTGGGCCACACCTCAACGGAAAGAGACAAGGAATATAAACAATACAGGTTGCTCTTTACATACCTCTGTTCCAGAGCAGTTCATATAGAGATGTTGAAAGATATGATAACTGATGCCTTCATTAATACCCTACTGTGTTTTATTGCAATCCATGGAGCTGTTAGACTAATTCGATCAAATCAGGGGTCTAATTTTGTTGGAGCTAATCATGAATGTGAAAGAGCTCTAAAGGAAGTTGAAAAAGGAAAAGTAGCAGGATACCTGACAGACAGGCAGTGTGATTTCCATATGAATACTCCAGATTCTAGTTATGCTGGGGGTGTATGGTCGAAGCAAATCAGGACAGTGAAAAATGTCCTTGCTTCAACTCTAGCAAGTAGTGCTTCTTTGAGGACGTTCTTATATGAGGCTATTCAATAGAAAATATCTGCTCACTCACTGCAGATACTACAAGTATGGAACTATTAACACCCAACCTCCTGCTCACTATGAAATCTTCTGTTCCATTGCCTCCGCCTGACAAATTTATTAAAGAATTATATGCCAAAAAATGGTGGAGAAGAGTGCAGTATTTAGCTGAAAAGTTCTGGAACAGGTGGAAAAAAGGAATATGTCACCAACATCTCACTTAGATAATGATGGTACACTCCAAAATGGAATGTATAAATTGGTGACATCATGATTGTTAAGGAAGAGGAGTCCTCTCGCAATAAGTGGAAACTAGCCAAGGTTTTGGAAGCCTATATAGATGATGATGATGATAATAGACTAGTTTGAAGAGTTAAAATACAGGTTGGAAATTGAAAGTAAAAAAAAAAAAAAGGAAAAAAAATTGCCTCCTCAACAAGATTTGCATTATAAACTGATCTACCCAGAAACTGTTGGATCCATAGACTGTACATATCATCCAGTAATACTGACATTCCTTTTATATATAGAAGATGCCTGGAAATTACACTTAATTTACCTTAAAAATATAGCAAGCAATACCAAACACATGGTTTAACACAACAAAGGGCATTTAGATCATTAACAGCAAAAATAGTTCAGAGTCAGATCTACTTAAAATAGGAGTGAACAGTATTAGTCACCTTAGCTTATGTTGGACTACAAGGCATTACATTTTTCATGGTGTCAAATAAAAATTATATAAAACATCAGTATGAAGCACAAACCTTTTAATTCCCAAACCAACATATAGCTACACTGGGTATGTATGTGTCAATGTTGCAGTCTGATACAACTGGCCATTCCTAATCCAAAATGGAACATGCTGCTTAATCCTATACTCCAATATCTGTGAGATACATCCATGTAACCAGATTCACATTGGCATGCAAAAAAAATAAATAAATAAATAAATGACAGAACTTTTATGGGTGAAAGGAAAACTATCTTTGCTAATGGAAGAAAAAAAAAACCTAATGTTAAACACCAGGTGCAAATTCACTATAGGAAAGCAATGAGTGGCTGAATTTGTTGGGAAAACTGAAGGCTGACATTATCTAATCAAGGTAATTTTAGATATATCAGGCATTTAGGTGGCATGAACATTTTATCAAAGTACAATTTTCTTAAATTTTTCCATGTCTGACAGGTAACTACTAATTGTAAAAACAAATTTGATGAAATTCAAATCAGAAGAATGCTTACTACAGGAGTAACATATTAAAGCATGATGCACTAAGGTGCTAAGTTAAATTGTCCTTTGTGTAGGACTAAGAGAATCCCAACTCAAAAATTATCTGTGAAAAGTAGGTTTGTGGAAGATTCTGGTAACAAACCCAGAATTAACCTTTTGCAACCAAAACAGCCCGGAAGGGGAGAGAACTATCAACCTCCCTATATTGTAAATAAGAGCAGAAAAAAAAAAAAAAAAAAAAAAATTGAAAAAAACCTCTAGAATGCCAGATTCATCAACAAACAGCAAACATAACATCAATATAAGATGGAGAGGTTTGTTTTGTTGAAATAAATGCTGTACATGAAAACTGACAAAGATATTTTGCCATCAATGGCACAAGAGGACTACTCATGGCTACACCACCCAATTTTTATATATTATGTTATTAAAGAATATGTAGAAGTACCATTATGTAGAATATGTAGAAGTACCATTAATTCAATAACAGTAGGCTTTGGAATGACTACCTCAACATAAGATATCAAAATAAATGGAAATGGTCTCATCAATCAGGACATTTGTGAACAAGTTCTTAATATCAAAAAAACAAAAAAAGTGTTTGCAGAATCAATGTTACGGTTTTGAATAAATGTCCATATTTAAAGTTTAAACATATTAGTCATCAGTATATCTGAACAGATATTGTTACAACAGATCCCATATACATACCTGAAGTATGCATACAAAGCATACATGGTGTCCTGGGTAAGACAATAAACTACATCCAATAGCAAGGCCTCTGATTAGGAGATTTTGAGGAGCACCACTTAATTGCTGGTGTTCCCAGGTCCAGTTTGACCCAGGATGGTAGCACCTGTTAGGGTCCCAACTATGGGCAAATAGTGAACTCCCAAATTGGGGTCAAAACACTATGAAAATGTAAAAATAGGTTTTAATACCAGCAATAAATTTTTTGAGGAAAAATTATTACCAGCAATAAAAATCTTGTTGGCATTAAATAACCCATTGAGGTTGATATGCTGTAAAACAAACCAAACAGACATGTTTTGTGTTAGAACTTGTTCATTTCTTTGGGCAGATTTATTTGAGCCTGATTTACCATCATTAAATTTTCTTCACATAATATTATGAATAGAAAAATTTTTAAAGTAAAGATTTAAAGATACAAACTTGAAACCAAATATATTCTTTGAAAGGTTTGATTACAGATGACAAAGTCTAAATCATTGAAACAAGTCAGCAGTGTCAAGGGTTGAATAATCTACTCTTGAAATTGTAATCGAAGCTGTTGCACGTATTTGTCCCTCTCTTTTTTTAACAAGTGTTTTCAACAACTGGAAGTGTGGCCACATTGTTAAAGAAGACAGTTACTAACATAGAATTAAAGGATTTGGTTATGGTCTTGATGAGATGGTTTCAAAATGTGTTGTAGTGAACAAAATGCTAGCACAATTTACTTGACTGTAGATGTAGAAGGAACAGAAACTGATACAGAAGCCAGTTGAATTGATTTAGATTAATCCAAGTTAACAGAGTGGGGCATTACTTTCATGTAATTGTTGTGAAGGTCACCAGATTCAAACCAGAATTCCAGGCCAAATTTATTCTTCTGCAACAGAGATCCAATAATGTAGTGCAAGTAAACAAAAAGTGGTCAGAACGTTTTGAGATCATTTCAGCAGGATTGCCTTCTTGATGCAAAAATGAAGATGATTATAGAATCCCAAAACTTGCAGAGATCTGAAAGTAATAAATCCACGTAGCTTAAATATAAAAACATTTGTTAATTCCAGAAGGGCACAAATGACCTCAGGAACAAAAAAGAACCAATGTAACAAATAGAAGAAATGGCAATTACAAGACGATAATTGAAAAACTGCCATAATTTATTTACCTTATCAAAAAGGATTCAGAGGATCTGTGGTCCAGACTTCAGGACAGCATTTAAAAGAAGTTTCAACCTTTAACTAAACTTCCATCAGATGAGAACATTACCAAGAAATGCATATGTACCAGGGTAAGCTGCCTTGAGATAGGAAAAGCCATAAACTATGGGGAGAGAGCTGCTATGGATATGTAGTGGTGAGGGAGATAGGGGTTACCAACTGCTGTACAGTTAAGATAATAGAGAACAATGAAATCGAAAGAATCAGCATACATATTAGGTTCTGATAGATTTCTTAGTAAATTTAGCAATATGCAAGTCCCTTATTAAAACAAACAAGCCTCAGAATTCCACAACTTTATTGCTTTTTGAGACAAGATCTGGAGGAAGATAAGTGGATGTTGTTATGTCATCAATTCCTAGCAAACTAATGAGGTATAGTTTAGATTCTGTTGCTTATTTTAACTGTTAAACATGTACAATTTTCTCAATGTTTATCAAACTTTTTTTTCTCCAACACAAAATTAAGTTTCTGAATTATCTAGTGACATTGTGTGTTACATCACAAGCTGTTAAAGTTATTTGACTAAATGATAGGTGACCAGATATCACTCAAAGACTTTAATATTTAATAGAATAGAGACATCTGCAGTTTTATGTGTTAATAATATAACTATGAAAAGTAAATTAATAGCTGATCAATTAAAATTAGGTACTTCCAAAGATTTGCTAAAAAAATGATCATACTTGATGAAAAAATGCACCAAACCTAATAAAACAAAGTTTTATTGTCAAAATCTTTATTAAGAGGAAAGACCAAAGGAGTTTTTGATTATTATATTTTTTTAATCCTTTTGAGAACATTAAAAATTTTGTTTTGCATCAACAGATAAATTACTATGTGAAATTTGAAAAAAGACTGCTTTGAAAATTCTTGCAAAAATCAAATAATTGTTAGATTTTAATTAAACTTTCAAGATCTATTCACAAATAAATGAAATTATTTTAGAAACTTTTTTGGAAAATCTTGGTAAAAATTTTTTTTTAAAATCTGTTTCTTGAAATTTCATAAGTGTGTGTTGTAGAGCTTAATGTTTATTAGTTATAAACACAAGTCCTGGGAGAATTTAAATCAAATATTTTTTTGGTCAACCTGACCCCCAGTTACAGTAAATTTGCTTTGAATTATAAAAGCAAAATGCAATAAAACTCAAAACTACAACATTTAACTAAAAAGGTTTTTAATTGTTTTAATGAATAAGATGTACATTGTTGTCTTAAATTGTTTTCAATGAATAATGAATTTTTTTTACAAGAATAGTTATTTTTTTTTAAATTTTAATAATTTATAAAGTTTTAATTCTTTTAAAATTCTGTACTAATTTGAAACAGTTAAGTGATACTGTTATTAAGTAAAAACTATATTTACTAATCATAAATGGAAAAGACCACTAGTATTCTGAATTTTTTGCATGTGTATATTATAAATGTGCTGATTTTTGTTAATGCAAACATTCATATACAACATTTTCAGAAAATAAGAGTGGTAACTATAGTAAATTTTAAATTTATTGATAATTTTCAAACATTACATCAACAAGTGTATTCGGAAGTAAGACTTTATAAAGCCCAAATACCTAAAATTTAACAAAATATGAGTACTTAGAATATTTTCCTAAATTTTTAAGATTACTGGATTATATGAAAAAGGGATTCATGCTGAATGCGTCAGGTAATTTATACAGTTGTGGGCACTTTACCAATGCCAAATCATTACATTGAGAAATCTGTCATAAAAAAAAAAAATCCCAATCAATTTAAATTCAGTTTGAATTACAGCAAAATATTTTTGTTTATTAGAATTCTTTCTTGGAGCTTTTATTTTAGTTTCAATTTCAAGTTTAAACAATTAAATTGAATAAATATTAGCTTTGAATTAAAACTAGGTACCTCCACTTTTTCGTGGAAAACGGCATAGTGTAATGAAAAAGGCCACTTAATAAAAATAAAGTTTTATCATCAAAATGTCTATGCTATTATTAAGATGAAAGACCAAAATATTTTTTGATTATTTTTTTGAAATTTTTTAATCCTTTCTAACACATTCGAAATTTTGGTTAAAATCTTTTGTTTATGTCATCAGGGTGACATAATAATTACATTGACTTTATTGCACTTTTTTTCATGGATTTGGAAATTCTTGTAAAAAATCAAATATTTATCGGATTTAAATGAAATTTTCAGGAATGAAATTATTTTCAAATTTTTTTTTTTTTTTTTTTTTACATGTCATCCCCCACTTAATTTCATGAAATTTTACAAAAAAAAAAAAAACTTTCTCTTTCCTGAAATTTTTTTATTTGTTAAAAGTAGGACTCCTTGGAGAATTTAAAATCACTTTTTTTTCTAAACTTACACTATTCTAACTGAAAATAGTCTCTGAATTGAAAAATAATGAATGCAATAAAACTGACATTATTCAATTAGAAAAGCTTTTAATTGCTTTTGTATATAACTTATATTAAGGACATTATTGTCTGAAGAATAAAATTTTTCTGATGACTAATGAATTTTTACAAGAATTTTTTAATTTTTTAAAATTTTTTAATTCTAATAGTTTAAAATTGTGTAAAATTCTGTATTGGGCTATTTCCTGGACGTAATATAGTAATTAAGTGGAAACAAAACTTACAAATTCTAAATTGAAAAGATTAATAAGCATAATTTCATTTTATTTTTAAAATAATTTTTTTTTTTTTTTTTTACTTAATTTGTTCGCTTTTTTCCTCTATGAAAGGCTAAACATGACATTATTAGGAAAGGTCATGCGAACTAAGAGTTTTTTCTCTTTACAGACAAATTAAGAAAATTATTGTTTTAATTTTTGCATAAAGCATCTTCGAAAGGTAAATAAAAGTCAATAAATTATTAGATAATTGCAGAAAATATGTTCATTTGTAAAAATTACTAGGTAGTTAAAAACCAAAAAAATGAATTCACTTAGATTTCATAAATTTTATGTTAATTCTTGTCAGCCATATTAGCTGTTATCACTTTGTCACTCAATCATGCATCAAATACCGCTTCAGATAAACAGCACCGATCAATAACAATATTACTTTTTTTATGCTATAAGTAATATTTATTTCAAATCAGATTAATTTAACTTTAAATTTTCTAATTTTACTCAAATAACATGTCAGAAATAGATAAATATTTTTTGGAAGAGTTTTAAAATCAATAAATTTGTTTGTTTACAAATTTCTTAAAATTAAGAAAATGACCGCTTTTATTTTAAGAAATCAAAATTAAATTTGACATTCCAATCTATATAATTTCTATCTGAAATACACCAGAATATTTTACCTACTGGAAATAATAAATTTTTAGCTTTCAATTAAAGTTAAAATGAAATCTTCAAAAATGCTTTTTTCATTTTTAAAAATTCATTTTTAATCCTTAGGTATTGAAAATTAATGCCGAAAAAGTGGAGTTACCTAAAAAACTAAAACAAAACCTTCAAGATTTTTCATCTTTCTTTAATGAATGAATTAAAAAATACCTTACTGTTAGATATCATTTTTTCTACTTCAAAATATTTAGACAATTCCAAAAATGGGAGTATAGAGGGAAAAAAATAGTAATTTGCAGTTTAAGCCCCGCGCTCAGTTTCTAATAAAAAATTGATAAATAGTTACATTTAGGTGTAAATTTACATGCTTAATTCGAAAATAAGAAAGAAATTTTGCTAAAATCTACCGTTTTGGAGTCATTGACAATAAAAAAATCGGACACATTCGCATCGGGTCCGTCCTCCATTACTGACGTTTGTTACTTACATTTGCCTCGGAACAATCATGAGCGGAAGCTTAAAGGCCTTTTTTTACTGATGATACTTGTCTCAATTACTACGCAAGGAGTAGGGTTTTAGGTAAATTTGTTATTTAGAAAAGCAGTGACAAGTGTTTTTTTTTTTTTTAAATAATAAAACAAATAATAATCAAATAATAAAACAAATTGTAATGCTAAATGAAATCTTATTTTAAGGTACTTAAATAATCATGCTTTGTAAAATTCCAAAATTAAAAAAAAAAAAATTGAACCTTATATTTGTTATTTCCTTTCTAGCATTTTTTATTTTGTAAATCATGCTCTTTTTAAATTTCGGGTAAAGTTTGCGCATTAACCAAAACAAGTGAAGCTTCCGCGAATGATTGCGGAGGCAAATAAAGGTAAACAACGCTAGAATGGCTGCCGTGCTGTAGCTGCGACTCGAATGAGTCTGAACTGTTATTATCGATAACTCCAAAAGTAAACGGTAGATTTTAGCAAAATTTCTTTGTTATTTTCGAATTAAGCATGTACAAATACACTTAAATGTAACTATTCTTTAAATTTTTATTAGAAACTGAGCACGGGGCTTAAACTGCAAATTACACAAAAAGAATTCAAATGCTAGTCTTAGGGATGAACAGAGAAATAATAAAATTGAAAAATATTGTCACGTTTATTTTTTTAGTCCATTTTTTCTATCTGCTGTTCTAAAGCATGCTTAACAGTAACACAGTGTGCTACGTGTGCAATCTTTAAAGCACAAATTTAAATTTAAAAAAATTAAAATAAAAAAGCTATTAATTATTATTAATACTTTTTCCCCTCGATATTTTTTTTTTTTTTTTGCGAGTGGGAATGTTGTTGTACTCGGTTTTCTTATCTGTTGAAAATTATTATGCCATGGTAAACTAAACACCTTCCCATGAACTTAGAAAACTTGCAACGGAACCCAGGGCAGGGAAAAGCATTGAGCAAAATTCAGTATGCTGTATGCATTATTATTTGTATTTGTATTATTTTTTACTTTGTCATTTTTTATCGCCTTTACTTTAAGAGTAAAAAAATAAAACAACTTATTTTCATTAGTCACTAACGAACGTTTTAACCACTAGTGGAAAAGTTTTAAAAAATGGAAAATTAGGCAAGCTAGATTTAAGCGATTTCTTTCTTTTAAAGTTATTAGTCGGATAAGTTAACAAAGAAATTGTAACGTTTTAGCAAATATTTAAATTCCGTAGGTTGACGGTGACAAAGTTATTTTTAAGACTGTCCTGCAAGCAAGCATCTCTAAGTCGTACGGTCGTGTAATAATCGTAATCACTTCACTCAGTGATGATAATAAATCGAAAGGATTGTTTACACTTTTTAAAAATTCATACCTGCCATTTTCGAAGTGGTCAAAATAAAAGTAGTAAATTGCTAGATAGTCCTACTTTAAAAAAAAAAAAAGCAAACAATTATTTTCATAAAACAATTCTATGTGTACAACTGTACGTATATTGACTGAAAAATACAGAACGAGAATTGTTAACGGTAAAAAACATGGACATTTTTTTCTTTCGTTACTTTGTTGTACAACTTTAAAAAAGAAAAGGATGCACAAGATAGGGTTTTACTTTTTTTTCTTCAACTTACCTTTCATCCTGTCTTTCAATTGCAGTTTTCAACTTTTGATTGAGGTACGCCATTAAATTCTACATGTGCTTTTTTTTATTTTATTTCTTTTTTTTTTTTTTTTTGTCCAGAATATTTTGAAAGAATAAAACTACTGCGGTTGGTTAGATCAGCAACGAATCTGATTGGCTAAAACCCTTTACATTTCGTGCCTCTAAGTCAGGTTATGCGCCTGAGTTTTAAACTTTTTTCCCCCAACGTACCGACTTTTCAAAGCTAATCAATTTGTATTAGTGTTTACTTTAAAGTTTAATACAATACATCTATTTTATAATTATCCAACCAAATACACAATATAAACGAATATTTTTTATTTTAAATTGATTAAAAATTTAATAATTTATTATTATTTTGAATGAACCTTGAACATCAGTATTTAAAATCTTTTTTTAACGATGTTCGAATTTTTATCTCTTGTAATTAAGACAAATAAGGTCAGTAAAAAGGGAAAAGAAGCCCGTTAACTACATTCTTCCGCGTTTAGCTTTCCGCAGCGAATGTATGCAAACGCCAGTAATAGCTGCCGCTAACGACGCGAATGAATCCGAATTGTCGATAACTAGTTTTTATCAAATTTATTTATCAAGCCAGATTCAAATGGAGCATGTATAATTACACATAAATGTAAGTATTATGGACATTTTAATGCGAACTGAGCGCGGGTGCTAAACTGCAAATTAACCTTACTTTTTTTTTTTTTTTACAAAAAAAAAATTCGATAAATTTGCTTTTTAAGCCCCGCACTATTAAAAAATCCCCAAAGTGTAAATGTACATGCTGAACTCGAAAATAACGACCAAATTTTGATACAACCTACCGTTGATAATACAAATTAATCGACAATAAAAATTCGGACTCAGTCGCGTTCATTCGTTCGCCATTACAGGACTTGTTTAACTACATTCACTGCGGAACACTTTTGCTCGCGGAAGCGTAATTAACGGCTTATTTACTGATTTCACTGATCTTACTCGTGTAAATTACTGCGCACTGTCAGAAAGCAATGACAAGTGGACAAGTGTTGTTTTATTTTATTTTTCTGTGTCGAAAAGCGAACAAATTAAAAAAAAATAATACAATAAACCCTTCTTTTCTGTGTCGAAAATTGAAAAAGAACAAATTAAATAATACAATAAAGCATTTTTTTAATTAAAAATAAAACAAACTACTTAATACGCAAACTTTGTACTAAAGAAAGAGCATGTTAATTTACAAAATAAAAATACAAAGTAAAAAAAGCTAGAAAGGAAATACTAAGAAGTAAGAACAGACTTAAGTTTCAAATGTATGTTGTTTTTTTTTATTAAATTTTGGAGTTTTAAAAAACATGAATTTAATTAATATATATAATGTAATTAAGCATGATTATTAAATTTGTTCTTAGTATTTCCTTTCTAGCTTTTTTTTTTACTTTGTATTTTTATTTTGTAAATTAACATGTTCTTTACAAAGTTTGCGTATTAATTGCTGTTTGTTTTATTTTTAATTTTAAAAAATGCTTTATTGTATTATTTAATTTGTTCTTTTTCAATTTGTCATTGCTTTTCGACACAGAAAAAGTGAAAGTGGTTTGTTGTATTATTTAATTTTTTTTTAATTTGTTCGCTTTTCGACACAAAAAAGGGGTTTTCAGTTAAAAAAATAAAACAATACTTGTCCACTTGCCATTGCTTTCCGACAGTGCACAGTAATTTACACGAGTAAGATCAGTAAATAGGCCGTTAATTACGCTTCCACGTGGAAAGTGAATGTAGTTAAACAAGCCCCGTAATGAATATTTACTTGACGCCCCACTGAGTCAGGATGTGACACAAGGTCAGTTTTAACGTGGGGAACCCGACTGTTTCCACTCGGGCCACTGGTCCAAGCTGGTCAGAGCTGGTCTAAAGCTAGTCATAGCCGTGATACTACCAGCACACAGGCCGGAGCACAGGTGTCAGGTACGGACTAATGAACGCGACTGAGTCCGAATTTTTATTGTCGATAACTACAAAACGGTAGGTTTTATCAAAATTTGGTCGTTATTTTCAAGTCCAGCATGTGCATTTACACGGAGATGTTACGATTTGGGAAATTTTTGAATTAGATTTTCTTTGAGAGGTCTATAAAGCAAATTTACCGATTTTCTAAAAAATAAAAATTTTAAAAATAACTTAATTCATTTCTGAATATGTCCTGAAAGTTTCATTAAAATCCGACAATTATTTGAATTTTGCAAGAATTTCCAAATCAATGCGTTTTCCTTGGAAAAAGCGCAAGATACTTTTTTTCTCTAGTTCGCCGCTGTCGTTAAAAAAAAAAAGATTCTGAACAAAAATTTTAAACGTGCTACAAAAGAGTAAGAAATTTAAAAAATAATAAAAAAAATACTTTGGTCTTTCCGCTTAATAATAACAAACATTTTGATGACAATTTTGTTTTTATTGAGTTATGGGCCTTTTTTCATCATGTTATGCTGTTTTTTACGCGACCTATTGGTGGTACCCACTTGTATTTCTTCTGCCTTGTTTCTAGGGGGTAATCGGAACATCAGTTCTACTGTTCACTTACGCCAAGTTTCTAGCACATTGTTGCTTTCCCAATCCATGTGGGACGTAGGTAATTCTGTACAGAAGCTCTGCCATATTGCAATAGTTTTCTTCACTTTGCAGTATTAGCCGCTACGTTTGCCGAAAGAGATTCCTCTGTGTAGAGTTGTGTTGCGTGTCAGATACCAAACCGAGTTAATCGTGAAAGAACGAAACGACTTCAACATTTATATACAAGGAGGGTTTCTCGAGCCGTACAACCTTTATCCGGTTTGTTTTGCATTGTTAACTGGTTCCCGTATGCCACAGGGGCAAGAACGAGTCTGGTCCAAGGGAGGCAACTCATATGAAGTTAGCAGAAAATACAACAAATACAAGAAACTGACGAAATTTCTACTAAAAATAGGAGAAATTGATAAAGTTATTGATTGCTTTCACTTTGATTTGTTTCAGACAAAATTGCTATAAAATTACAGCAGGCACATTCAAACAGCATGCAAGCGTTTTGTTTATCATATAGACTTTTTTTTTTTAACTATTCTCTAATATTTTGTTTAAGTACATCCATGAATTGAAATTGAAAATCAATAAAAAGAGCATAGCATGACAAGAACGGCCTTAAATTTGATGAAAAAAATCTTTTATCTGCTTAAGTATATATATCATTATTAAGAAGAAATACCAAAGTATTTTTTGATTATTTTCTTAAATTTTTACTCATTCTTAGCATGTTCGAAATTTTAGTTAAAAATCCTGTTTTTTTTTGTCAGCAAAAAAAAAAGATATCAGACATTTTTTTAAATTTTGTAAACTAAGTTAAAAAAAATCCTAGTTTAATATTCGTCCAAAAATCAATTATACGTTTTTCAAAATTTATTTCACGAAAATTAGCAAATTTAAAGATTTAATATATTTTCAAAAAAACTTTTACTTACTTTCTTCGAAGAAAAATGTTGTTTAAAATAAAAAGGAGGTGATATTAACATCGTTGGCTATTGACAAGTGATGGATGATTGCTGTCATCACATATCGACAGCTAACGTGTGATTCGAGTTATCATACGGAAGGACATAATTTACGTAACGTTTTTTTTACGTGAACCAGATTATGTAGTTGTAGTACCTCGTAATTACTAAAGTAAAAAAAAAACTTTCAGCATTCCAATTTCTTTTATTTATTTTTTTTTTTTATTACTGTAGCTTACACCATAAGTTTGTTGGTACTATTGTAGCGGGCCCCTAAACGGTGAGGTTTCCAAATATGTTGTGGACGTGCAATGTTGCGGGTCCCGACACAATTATTTTTATTTTGTCTAGGAAAGGTGTGGAAAAGGATCATGTCATTATGCTGGAGGTCGCTATAATGTGGTGGTCACAATGCAATTTGTATTTGACGTAAAATAGCACATGGTATAAAATACAAAACAGAACGTAGGGTTGAAAACATAATTGAATTTATTAAGTATTTGATGTACATGCACATAAACTGAAAGGTTTGACAGAGTTGTGTCTCTTAGACTAGGAAATATTTTTACTTGAGATCATAAGATTAGATTAATTATTAAACTGTAGTTTAGAGGAATGAGTATGTGTTGAATGTTTGGAATTGTATATTGTACAAGTTGGTAATAGTTCAGAATGTACTTGCGTGATTAGTTGTAAAGTTCTTTTACGTCTGACTGGATTAGTCAAGACGGGAGTTCTTTAAGGGTCACATTTTGGCAGCGGAGTTGAGACGCGAGAGAGAACCAAGAGAGCGATAATTACTCGTGTTTGGTTTTTATAGTATGTTGTACCACGTGACTGGATCACTTTAGTTGGCGCGAAAACAGACCTGTCGCGTGGGGGTGATTTGATTGGTCGAAACTGACCAATCAGCGAGCTAGATTGAAGGTGATTAACCAATGAATGCTTGTTGTATATTTTCTATGAATGATGGTGGTGGTGGTTACCACACTATCTGTAGAAATTATAAATACTATAAATAAATTAAAATACAAGTGCTGCACAGCTTTTTGAGGGCAACTATATCCCCAAGTCAATACAGATCTGCTATGATAAAACATTTCTATCCCAAGTAAAAATCATCACAAACATATCAAAAGTTATTTTGTTACACTACAACCTATTTGCTCTGAAAAAAAAATATTGAAAAATGACTATTGTCATCATCTGAACAAAACATCAAGGAAACTTTTGATCTGCACACCATGAAACTAGGTATTTCCTGAAAGCAAAGAATGCTCTTTCATTTCTAAGTGAAATTGGTTGGTGTAAATGATTATAACAGTTTTTTCTGGGGATAAAATATGAAAAAATAGTTAAAATTGCTATTCCTGAACACTGGAAACCAGGATTTTTTTTATATGTGTTTTTTATTTTTGTCTTTTTTAAGTCAGCGATAAGGAAAACAGTGTTGAAATTAAGCCAAAATTGACTTTAACATTGTTGGGTCAAAGGCCAGCCAGCCGACAATACCAAGCTGTCATCACCTTGTAAAAAAATCCCTTTTTTTTTAAAAATCTGTTTGAACAATGGCTTGATGTATTTTTATTTTTTAACACCTTTTGAGCAGGGTGATGACAACAACATTTATGGAATGATTATGAGCTGCAGGCAGAATTGACCGAGAACTGAGAAATGCTCAACATGTGTTTCGTGCGGAGAACGCTTACACTCAAGCCAGGCGAAGTTTTATTGGTTGTGACCTTCCGTACTTTTTAATTACAGCCATTTTAACGATTTTTATGAACACAAAATTACATTTCTTAATTACTGCGGATATCCTGATTAGTCAAAACGATACAATTTACAAAGCGCTAAAAAAAGATCTATCTCATAAAGACACTTAGGAAACCCGATGCGTCATTTAACTAATTTTATAATATTTTAACAACTTAAATGTAAAAATCTATTATAATTAAAGAAATAACAAATAATTGTATTAAAAATTCATTTTTCATCAAAAAATGTTTTGCTTTCAGAAAATATTGTCCATATTCATAAAGACAGCTAAAAGCAAATAAAAGCATTTGAAATTAATATCTTTGTTTTATTGAGTTTTGTATGTTACAATTCAGAGCTTTTCAGGTAGGTGGGGTCCAATTAAAAAAAACATGATTTGCATTCCTCAAAGGCAAAGCCTTGTGCTTTTTTGCTTTTAACTATTGTAATCACTAAACCTGATGCGATCGAATTTCTAGCGTTTTCATAAAATTAGTTGGGGGGGGGGGTTAATAAATATTAAAAAAATTATTTCTGCCATGACTTTAATAAAAAAAAACATATTTATAATAATTTCGATCATCTGTGAATAGTTTCTGAAAGTTTTTTTGCTGACTGGCGAATGTATTTTAAATGATCAGAAGGATCTTTAGTGTTGGTGTTCTAAAACCGTCGTCCACAACAATTAAAGAAAATATTAGAAACAAATCATGCAAGAAGATTGAAAGCAAAGACAAACAAATGCACAACAATAACATTGGTTTATTTAATTTATATACAATTCACGAATACAATTGAGTTTTGAATTGAACTTTGATGGATAAATGAGAATAGATGTATTTGACTATGTAGAATATTACTGTGAATGTTTCAACGTGTTTGCAATTGTTACTTAGATTTGTTCACAAAATTAAACTAAGTGTCCAGTTACGTACGAAATTGTCCTTTGTGCTTGTTCAATTATTAAGTGTGTGTACGTAAATTTGTTTGTATTATTGTTCAGAATTGGTAGGAGTTGCGTACCTTTAGTTGTGTGAGGATTTGATTGTTTACTAATACTTATTAAGTAGTGAGTAAAATGTCACTTTTTAAAGTACTGTAAATGATGTTTAGATAGCGTTCCTGAGAGAGATAGAGCGTGCTTGTGGTTTGTTGAGTCAGAGATATTTTGGTCAGAGTTTTGACTTGCGTGGATCAGTTTGGCATCTCTCTAGGAATGAAAGTCTGACAATATTTATTACTGTTAAACAGAAACTACAGCAAATGTGGCACAAGGCCAAAAGAGGGGGTGGGGAAAAAGGACGGCCATCATTTGTCTTAATTTTAAACTTAGCTAGCCACAACCACTGACCCAATCATACAAAACAATATTCCTAACACCAAAACAACACATTCATACTTACCTTTCTTACTACACCCACCAAAATACCTCATTGTCTCAATGAAAATCCTAATTAACCCCATATGTACAAATAATGTCTGGGGGGGGGGGATAAAAATAACAAGTTAAAAGAACCCCAATGAATATATACAATATGGCTTAAAATTATTTACATGAAACTAAACAAAATCATGTTAGTAATAAAAAAAACCACAAACCCTAAATGTGGCAGTAAAATCAGTTAACTGGACGAAATCGATACGGGACTTCAAAAATATAGAAAACATTCATCCATCCCAAGCACTCACACAAACACGCACTCATTCAGACACAACAACAAATACGAAAAAAAAAACACACCCGCGAAACGAAAGGCGCATCCACCAGAGAACAGATATCACTGACCACCCAACGAGGGATGGGATGGGGAGTTAAACTAAAGGAAAAGAAAATGGGACAGAAAAAAGGGGCCAATAAGCAAAGACACCCTAGCTAAGTTTACAGAAAAATAAAATAAAAACTAAAGAATCAAAACCAAAAACCTATTCTATCCTAAATCCAGGGAAGGGGTGCCCAAATTCAACCCAGGAAAACAATATCCTGATGCCTAACCGGCATCAAAATGCCACTCCAGGTCAGCCCCTTTTACTCGGCACAAGCGCGAAAGATTCACCCACCTTTTGCCAAATTCTGATGAGGCGAACCGCCGCCTTTCCTTCCTAATCTTGACTTTAAGCTGATGCTTAAAGAACAAGATCAGTTGGGAAGAATTGAACTACTCGCCATCATAGAATTCCTTCTGACGCGTCGTCCAAATCACGACTCTCATAACACCTAGTAAGCAAAAGAATACATAATGTTCAGCCTTCGTCTTCTGCGGCACCACATTGCTACAAACAGAACTGGCCTCAAGCACAAAGAACTTTCCCTACAGTATGCAGACCATGAGGCCTTCAACAAACTTGCACAACGGCACTACTACCCTGCAATGAAAGGAGGCGTGACCAGTGGTCTCGACTTCCCCAACACAGCGACGGCAGTTTGGAGATTTTTCCAAGCTCGCTGAACAAAGTCATCGTTATTGAGACATTTCAACCCAGGCGCCCAAGGTCATATTGAGCGAGCCTCCTCCTTCGTAAGACCTGAACGCACCCCCCCCCGACTAACAGTTGATACAATGCCCTGGGAGACAACGCCTGGGCGTTGGTGAGGCCATCCGACGGCCGTAAGAGGCGTTTCAGTGCACGACGACATTCGCGGTAGAAGGAGCATTCGGCTCGGGGTGTACGGCCGGCCTCCTCCTCGCACGAGTTCACTCTTCTCAGGGATGGGAAGTTTCTACGGGCGTCTTCCAGAAGGCTCCCACCTCATCTGATTCACGACACATTCAGTCGAGGAAGGCGATGCGAAGCATATATTGATGAATCTCAATGCTAGTCATACCCAGACCTCCCTCAGAGGGATGAAGGCAACAGATCTCCCGAGATACCATAGCGGCCTTGTCTCTCCACAAAAAAGAGAACAAGAGCCTTACTAATAATATTAGTGTGGTAGACGGAAGTGGAAGTACAGCGAGTCGGTAAAGGAGAATCGGGTAGATGTGTGAAACACATACTTCCGCCCCGCCTCAAGGAAAGCTTCCTCTGAGATCACAGATTAACCGCGATTACGGCCTTCCCTTATACCTCCGACCAATTCATTTCCAACTGGAGATCAGGACCAAACCAGACGCCGAGTATCTTGATCGGACCATCCGTCCATAGGAAAGGTTCGGGAAGAGAAACTCCCTTCCACGCACCCAACCGCAAGCCAATAGACTTACCGCGGTTGATCTTGGCCCCTGTCACCATCTCATAACCACTTATCTCTTTACTGACTTCGTTAATCTCGGCTCCACTCGACACAAGAACCGAAACGTCGTCAGCATAGGCAGAATACCTGGCTGAGGTGGTAGCCCCAGGCAGGGAAATTCCGCGCAGGACCGAATTCGCCTTTAACTTGCGAAGGAAAGGTTCCACCGCAAGAACGTAAAGCAAAAGCGAAACCGGACAACCTTGACGAATGGAGTGAGACAATACGAAAGGCTTCGATCTTACCCCATTCACCTCCACCAGTGCACCGGGGGTCGCATACAAAAATCCAGGAGCGAAAGTCGGCTCCGAAACCGGCCGCCGAAAGGACAGCCTCCAGAAACCGATGGTCAACCCTATCGAAGGCCTTGGACTGATATAAATTGATCAGCGCGGCTTCACTGTCGACTTGTTCTAAAATCAAGCGTACCATATGCAGGTTATCCTGAATAGTCCTGCCCTACACAGCACAAGTCTGTTCGGAGCCAATCAGACTAGACAGGACAAGCTGCAAACGGTTGGCTCAGATCTTCGCGAAAATCTTTAATTCTGTGTTTAACATAGTCAAAGGGCGAAAGTTATTTAACCCATTCCCTGACGCCAAAACAAATAAACAAAAGAAAATAGACAATACAAAGGTTAGAACAAAATAAATGGACAAATAGACAGAACAAGGGTTAGCACAAAATAAATAGACAATACAAAAATGGTAACGAAAAGCAAAACACGAAAAACTTAAAGGATATTAAAAGGAAAGAAATACAGAATTAACGGTTAGTCAAAAAAAAAAAAAAAGCGTAACACAGACAGGGATTACAAACAAAAGAAAACGAAGATATAATTGTGGAATCTTCCACGACAGCCAGTTCACCCTGCTAGAAAATGCACTCTTCCTGTTACGATTTTACCAACATCCTGTTACGATTTTTACCATTACAGAAAGTAATCAACAGGCATTCATTGGTTAATCACCTTCAACCTAGCTTGCTGATGGGCGCTCCAACGCGCAAAATCTATTTTAGGCGCCAATTCAGTTTGAGCCTGTCACGTGAGAGAACATTCTATAAAACCAAACACGAGTGATTCTCGTCCTCTTTTTCGCTGCGTTCTTCGTCACTCGTACGTCTCAACACCGCTGCCAAAATGTGACTCTTAAAGAACTCCCGTCTCGACTAGTCCAATCAGACGTTAAAGAACTTTACATAATTCATGCAAGTATAATTCCAGCATCTTTTATCCAACTTGCATAATACCCAATTCAAAACATATTCAATCTTTTAAACTGCATTTTAATAATCAACTTATTCGTTATGGGTATAGGTACAAATATTACCTAATCAAAGAGACGTAACTCCGTCTCACTTTTCAGTTCAAATCTATTGAAATTATTACGGAGTCGCTAACTGGGTGCCCTGTGATTGGATGAAAAACAACCAATCACAGGCTACCTTTTTAGATTTTCACCAAACCCCCACGAGAGCGGTTTTTACGAACTCTCTTCCTGTTTTGCTTGTTGGGACCCTCAGAGACAACACGTTCCCCGTCTGCACTCCCCGTCATCTAAACACCATGACGTGTGAGGATTTAGACAGGAATAGGCTGGTTTGTTTTAGATATACCACACTTATTTTTGGATTTAATGCCAGCCCCTTCATTTTCGTCTGTGTTTGTGTTCCTTTCTTCTTGCCGGCGTTACAATATTTTTCTTTCCAAATATAATTGGGAAAATCCCAATAATTTGCAAGCAGTTGAAACTAGCGTTTTACGCTAAGAAAGTAAGAACCACGTGAAATAATTTAACACGAAATAGATTTGTGTAAATTAATATCAAAACGTGACGTCGCTTGAGGAAAGGGTATACGCGCCCAATCCCATTCTGGTGTTTACTACTAGGATTTGTAGGGGTCAAGTTTCGTCCATCCTTTTTTATTTCCTTTGTTCTTAATTTGTTTGTGTAGATATCGTTCGCTCAGCAGGATGAATGACTTTAAGCAGATTAAGGATGTTAGAGCCTTAATCTTTAATAGGGATTCCTTTAAAAGGAAAATAACTTCTGCCGTTGAATTAATGTCAACAGAAGCATCCTTAAATAAGACTTGTTTTAAAAAACAAGAAAGCCGTATAAATAAATGGTTGACAGAGGTCGACGCAATTAACACAAAAATAAGTGAAGCTTGTGAAAAAGCCGATATTAATTTAGAAAAAAGCGGTATGTTGGAAGACGAACAGTTAGGGGCGGAGTTCGTTTACAACATATTTAAAAGTCTCACGGGACTGGAAGAGAATATTTCTAGTTCCAATACAGAATCCGTCCCAGTTCAAAATCCACAAGTGCCACTCACAACCTCGTGCGTTTCAGCCCCAAGGTTGCAGTGTGTTAAATTCAGTGGAATACATTTGAATTTTAAAATTTCCTGGTTCAATTTGAAAACTGTGTGGATGCTGTACACTCAAAAAAAAGCCAAGCTGTTGCTTTTAAAAAGTTTTTTAACTGGCTACGCGTCTCAGTTAGTGTCTCATCTTTCGTTAGAAGATGAAAACCTTGAAGTGGCCATCAATTTGTTGAGAAAGGAATTTTTGGATATTCCTCTCATTATTGATGAAATTTTAAAACAATTACTGGGCAGTACTCCTAAATATGACCCAGAGTTTGTCAACATGAAAAAATTTTTGTCAGAAATTAAAGCTGACCTATCCGAATTAAAAACCTCGTATAATTTGGATTTTTTTAAGAAAACACTCCAGGCTATGAACTAATCAGCCATATAATTTTTTCAATATTACCCTCAAATCTTCAAAAAGAATTAATCCGGAAAGTTGACAGTAACTACCCAAAAATCAATCAAATTTTTGATAGTTACAACGAGGTTATAAAAACCTTAATTAAAACAGGTTTTTAAAAAATCATAATTCCCACCAAGACAATTTCAAGTCGCGGGAAGGGAATTATACTAAGAACAACAACGTAAAGAAAAATGTTCCAACATTAGAAAACTTTACAATAAAATCTAGCAAAATTACTAGACATTGTAGATTTTGCAACATCAATGGGCACACCATGAACCATTGTTCAAAATATTCCTCCCTTGAGTCGAGACGTTCTAGGTGTAGGGAGATGGGCTTGTGCTCTTTTTGTACAAGTGCTATTCATAGAACGGAAGACTGCTATGGCAAAGCAAATAAATTACCTCGAAAATGTGCAAATTGCAAATCCCGAGGCCACGTTACCCCCCTTTGTGGTGAAGCAGATAAGAGTGGAAACAGTTCATCTGCTTCCACGCACGTGTGTACCAACACTGGCACACAGGAGCAGCCTTATATTTTACCGATAGTGGCAATTACTGTTTCTAAAGGGAAACGTAAATACAAATTGAACTGCCTCTTTGATACAGGCACTCAAAGAACTTATTTCTCTAGGAAAGTTATTGAAAAATTAGGGCGCTTATAGATCTTTCCAGTGGAATACGACGTAAAAACCTTTTTAGGGTCTACAAAGAAAAAATTAAACCAAGTTGTAGTGGGGATTGAAGTAAATAAGGGTAATTCCTTGCCCCTACCTGTTCTTATCGATGATGAATTCGATATGAACTTAAGATTCGATAACTTTAAATCTGTTAAGAATAATTTACTTAAATTAAATTACAAACTAGCTTTTTTGCACGGAAAAAATGATATTAGGGTCCACGGTCTTTTAGGCATCGATGTAATTCAATTTATGAAGAACATCAAAATGGTGGATTGCATGAAGGGCTCTGCTTGGGAGTTTCCTACAGGCATTTCCCCGTTAGGCAACTGCCAACATTTTTTATATGAAAATCAAAGTACCCCTAAAAAAGTACAGAGTAAAGATTTTCAACACAATTATCATGCCATAGTGCCTAAATATTCTACATGCTCAGACACTAGAGTGAATTTTGTAATGAATCCTATAAAGAGTTACCCTGACCCCTTTGCTGAAATTTTTGACGGAAGTCAAGTAGAAAGGAATTTAGAGAAAATGTTTGATGTAGATTCGCTGGGTATATCTCCGGAAGACGAAGCTATTTGTGATTATGATAAAAAAAATTATGGAATTTGAAAAATCTATTGAATTCAGAGATAACGCTTATCACGTTAAACTCCCCTGGCATGAGGACAAAATAAAGTCTGTGCCTTCCAATCACAGAGTTGCTCTTTCAGTTTTGAACAGAGTAGTTAACAAGCTCGAGCAACAAAAAATACTCAATGACTATGTTGAGGTATTCCATCAGCAGGAGCGGGAAGGTATCATCGAACATTTTGAGGTGGCACCTGAGGAATTTTCAAAACATGTTTGGATACCCCATAGGCCTGTTTTCAAGATGGATGAGCATACTACCACAAAAATTAGACCCGTTTTTAACTGCTCCCTGAAGACTATGGGGAAATATTCTCTAAATGAAGCTGCTTACCCTGGCATAAATTTAATGGGAGATATGTTAGAGTTGTTGTTGCTATTTAGGTCTAATAAATGTGATGTTAGCAGACATTCGTAAGGCTTTCCTTATGATCAAAATCGGATCTCTCGAGGACCGTAACAGGTTTTGTTATTTTATGAAGGAAGGGAATAGGCTGGTCTGTTTTAGATATACCACACTTATTGTTGGATTTAATGCCAGCCCCTTCATTTTGAATTTTATAATAAAACACCATGCGCGTATGTTTCCTGCTGATAACTGCACTGACATGTTAAAGAAAAATTTCTATGTGGACAACCTAATTAAAACCGGTAACTCTGTTCGGATGTTATCAGACCTATACACAACGGCTAATTATCGTATGGAAACGGGTCATTTTAACCTTAGATCATAGAATACGAATTGTGTGAAACTTAAAACCTTAATGATAAAAGATCAGAAATTCGTAGAACATGGTTGTCAACTCGAAAAGGTTTTAGGGTATAAATATTCCACACTAGAAGACACACTTCAGATTTCAGGGTCACCTATTGACCAGTCTGTTAATACTAAAAGAGGCATATTAGCCCAAACTGCAAGGGTTTTCAACCCACTATCTTTGTGTTTACCTGTTACTATCAGGGGCAAAATGCTCTTGAGAGATTTGTGGTATCAAAATTAGACTGGGATAATGTTGTGCCAGAAGAATTTCAGACCTTATGGCCTGCCTTATCTCGTGATCTTGCCAAGCTGGGTTCATTACAATTCCCTAGATTTGTAATCAGTGAAGGCGGCCCTGCCGATCTTTATATATTTTGTGATGCCTCTAAAGGGGCTTATGGGTTTGCAGTTTATGGCGTACAGAATGGCGAGTCTCACCTGATATTTTCAAAAGCTAAGGTGGCTCCTATGAAGCCTAAAAGCTTACCCACGCTTGAATTGTTGGCTGTGTTTTTGGCCATCAAGTGTTTACTGCCTCTGTTGAAAGCTTACTCCCGAATCAAGATCGGAGATGTAGTCATATCAGTGGATGCACAGGTTGTGTTGTCGTGGCTTTTGTCTGACAACATTAAAACCAAGAACCAGTTTGTGAGAAACAGACTAAAAGGACATCCGACAAATGATTGAGGAACTGAAAGAAAAGAGATCCTTATCTGTAAAATTCAGATATGTTCCTACTGACCAGAACCCTGCCGACTTGCTCACAAGGGGAGTAACCTTTGAAAAGTTTCAACAGAATCTAAGCCGTTGGACCTTAGGACCTGAATGGCTCAGCAAAAATCCCATAGAATGGCCATCAAGCGAACTTCAAAAGTTCAAAAAATAAATCCATTGTACAGACTACGTCATTAAATTACACTGTAGCTAACGTTGATACTCTTTGATAAATATTCGGATTTTAATAGATTGATAAATGTTACTACCAATATATTTAAAATCCGAAATAAACTAAAACATGTGGATCTGGATCCTAGTAGTTGTGCTAAAATTTACTTACTTAAGGTAATGTAGCAGCAAAGCTTTCCCACAGAACTTGCTTACCTTCAATCTCCTCAAGGTAAAAAGGTACCTGAATTATTAAAAAATTTAAACTTATTCATAGGTGAAAGGGGGATAATCAGGACTAAGGGTAGAATAGGTAAAATCACTACTTATGATTATTAAGTTATCAATCCTGTCTTATTGGCTAAGGATCATGATCTGACTGAACTTATGATTGTGGAATATCACAAAAGATGTAAACATCTGGGAATTCAGTCAAACTTAAACAAAATCCGCCTTTCAGGGTTTTGGATACCCAGGGCGAGACAAGCCGTCAAAAAAGTCATTTCTAGGTGCGTCTTGTGCCAAAAATTTAATAACCTTGCTTTCAAGTATCCTAAGGTTACCAATCTTCCTAAACACCAAGTAAATCTCGTTAAACCATTTTTACATACTGGGATTGACTATACTGGACATGTTTGGGTAAAGGGTGACGAAGGTGTTAGTAAAATATACATGCTTATATTTACTTGCCTCAATATTAGAGCTGTACACATAGATTTGGTTAAAGACATGAGCACCCACTCATTTGTTCTGGCTCTGATTAGATTTACTAATATATATGGAATCCCATCTCATATTTACAGCGATAATGCCAGATCCTTTATAGCTGGTTGAAATCTTATAGAGGAAGTTTTTGCCTCCTCTGAATTCAATGAACACTTCCAAGTGTATAATATTAAGCACACCAGAATACCTCTATATGCTGCTTGGGTTGGGAGTACAATATGATCAGGACTATTAAATCATGTTTGTATAAAACAATTGGGCGTTCACGTATTAGATATTTTGATCTCCTTACTGTAATTTCGGATGTTCAGAGTACTATAAACCAAAGTCCTCTCACTTATAGATGTTCTTCGGATTCAGACCTCGAAGTAATAACTCCTAATTGTTTTCTTCGTCCTAACGCTAATTTGAGACTTGTACTGAAATTGGATGATCAGGATGTTTGGAAATCTGACCACACTTCAAGATTAAATGTGGTAAAATCCATTGAAGCTCGTGATTCGATGTTAACTAGATTCCGCAAGCTTTGATATCAAGATTATCTGTTGAGCTTGAGGGAACAGTGTAAAGATTTGCACGAGGTCTATTTTCACAATCGAATCAATGTTGATGATATGGTTCTTGTTAAGAATCCTGCCAAGTCTAGACCATTTTGGCTGCTGGGAAGAGTTTTGGAGTTAATTGTCGGTGACGACAAAAAGATTCGTTCTGTAAAAGTCAAGAGAAGTGACGGGTCTGTCCAGGTCTATTCTATCAAATTGCTGTATCCTTTAGAACTATCATTAACTCATGCCCACCATCCTAAAATCATTCCGGACTCGAAAGGAGTGTGTGACAGGAAAATTGATGTTGCAAAATCAAAGGTCTCTAATGATGTACCAGATACTACGGGTACATCTGTTGCAATAAAACAACGTCCTAAAAGGACTAAAAATTTAAAAGGTAGTAAAAACTCTCCCAATAATCCCTATGTATACTATTAAATTCAGTTCTATTTAAAACTTATAGTCTTCACATACCTTAGCTTATAGGGTACATGAACAAAGAAAACAAAGTGTTAATCGTACTATATGATTGAAAGGATGAAATTTCTATAGTCCTAATAGGACTATAGAAATTTCAACAAAAAATTACAAATTAGAAATTACACCAAAATGAGAATTTCTTTACATACAAAATAAAATACAACACTCATCTTTGGCTATATCTGCCTTTAAAAAAAAAGAAAAATCAACTTTTCTGTGAACTTTTCATCCTTGGCTATTTTTAAAAAAAAGAAAAATCAACTTTTCTGTGAACTTTTCATTTTGGCTATTTTTGCCTTAAAAAAAAAAAAGAAAAATCAACTTTTTTGTGAGCTTTTCATCCTTGGCTATTTTTGCTTTAAAAAACAAAACAACCTGCAACTGTGTGAAAAATTATGTTGCAATGATTTCAATGATATTGAAATTATTACGGAGTCGCTAACTGGGTGCCCTGTGATTGGATGAAAAACAACCAATCACAGGCTACCTTTTTAGATTTTCACCAAACCCCCACGAGAGCGGATTTTACGAACTCTCTTCCTCTTTTGCATGTTGGGAACCTCAGAGACAACACGTTCCCCGTCTGCACTCTCCGTCATCTAAACACCATGACACATGTGAGGATTTGGACAGCAACTGAAGCTCAAAAGTCAAGGCTCTATTCCTTCAACCCAGCGAAAACGACACAGGAAATGTAAAACTGTTAAAAGGACGCATATTTCAGATAAGTTCCGCAAACCCGACTGTTTGCAAGAATCTTTCCTCTCTTTTCCTACAAATACAAGTTTTTTTCAAACATTTTCGTCTGTGCTTGTGTTCCTTTCTTCTTGCCGGCGTCACAATAACAGACAGGGATTACAAACAAAAGAAAACGAAGATATAATTGCGAAATCTTCCACGACAGCCAGTTTACCCTGCTAGAAAATGGACTCTTCCTGTTACGATTTTACCAACATCATGTACAGAAAGTAATCGACAGGCATTCATTGGTTAATCACCTTCAATCTAGCTTGCTGATTGGTCAGTTTCGACCAATCAGATCGCTCCCACGCGCAAAATCTATTTTAGGCACCAAATCAGTTTGAGCCTGTCACGTGAGAGAACATTCTATAAAACCAAACACGAGTGATTCTCGTCCTCTTTTTTGCTGCGTTCTTCGTCACTCGTACGTATCAACACCGCTGCCAAAATGTGACTCTTAAAGAACTCCCGTCTCGACTAATCCAGTCAGACGTTAAAGAACTTTACATAATTCATGCAAGTATAATTCCAGCATCTTTTATTCAACTTGCATAATACACAATTCAAAACATATTCAATCTTTTAAACTACATTATGAGTCTAGGTACAAATATTACCTAATCAAAGAGACGTAACTCCGTCTCACTTTTCAGTTCAAATCACATGCATGTATATTCAATACTTAATAAATTCAATTGTTATGTTTTCAACTCTACGTTCTGTTTTGTATTTCACCATTGTTATTCACGTCAAATATAATTTGCATTGTTACCACCACATTGGATAGCGACCTCCAGCATAATGGCATAATCCTTTCCACACCTTTCCTAAACAAAATAAATGTGGCGAACGCCCTTCCACACACGCACAACAAATATGGCTAAACCATCATACTCTGTCGTACACCAGGGCCCCGTTCCGCTACATAATTAAAAGAGAAATTAAGGGAAAAAAATTAAAAAGGAAAACTGAAATAAAAAGAAAAAGGAGTAAAAATTAAAAAATGTGGAGGGAAAAAAAAGGAAAATTATTTTCAAAACAGTCGTAAAAAATACACACAAAAGACAGTAATAAAGTCAAACTTAACCAGAAATAAAGTTCAAACACAATAAGGGTAATATCCAAAAGATTCGGGTGGCAAAACAGCAGTCAGAAAAGGTCAACAACTTTCGAGGCGAATTACTGACTCAGGAATGAAAGTCTGACTGTTTGAAGCGATCAAGAATTTCCTATTTATAGTTTTCTGGGCAAATTAGGGTAGGCTCTAGAGGCTTGCGCGCGAAAAGGCATTTTCACGTGTGTTTGCTACAGTTCCAATAGGAAACTTCGTTTGCTGAAACTAGAGTTTTGATTGGTTGATAGATATTTTTGGTGTGAAGTGGATTATGCTGGAGGGGTGAAAGGTTAGTATGGATTATTCCATCAGTTTCAAGAAGGAACATTTTTAAAAATAATTAAAAAAACTTTGGTCTTTCCTCTTCATAAGCATTTCTAGGTATGTTCACTATCTCGCTAAAAAGTGGTATACCTTGACGAAAAAAGGTCCCCAAATTGATAAAACAATTTTTAACGTTTAAATGTTTATGTTGTTATTAAAGAGGAAAGACCAAAGTATTTTTCTGATTATTTTTCTTTTTTTAATCCTTCCTATATGTTAAAAATTTTATATAAAAATCTTGTTTTTTTCGAGTTAAAAAAATTTCATAAATTCGAACTTATTCGCCTTTCTGTCTGAGTTTGTAAACAAAATCATAGTTAGTTAAAAAATCATGTAAAATTCAATTACACCTTTTTCTTTTGTTATCTTAGGAACTTTAGAATGATTAAAGTATACTTAATGTAATTTGAAAGAAACATTACTTACTTTTTTAGCAGAAATTTTTTTAAGAGAGATATTTCCAACCGTGGTGCTTGCTTTGGAGCGTGTTTGAAGGGCGTTAAGATATTGACAACTTACGTCAGGGGAATTTATCGGGCGGTAGCGCAGAAGTGATATAATTCGTTCTAATTTTAAGTGAATCTGGTTAGATTTTTTTTTTAAAAATTCACTTTCAATTTTTTTTTTTTTTTTACCTTATGTTTGAGGAAGAATTCTGCACTGAAAATAACATTTAAATTATGAAAGAAAATCAAATTTTACAAGTAAAAATAAAACAGTAAAAACATTTTTTTAAATTGAGGTTTATTATTTCAGTCATGAAATATTTTTCTGAGAATATAAAAATTACATGAAACACTATTAATTGAAACAGGTTAACTTAATGAAATGAGATTTCATTTCTTTTTATTAAGGCAGATTTTTTTTTCTATTTATTAATAATTGTGATATGGCAGTCATGAAAGTTTTATACATATTTTATTTATCAATAAAATTAACATGCTATGCAATCGATTTCAAACTTGAAAATTTGGGTGCACTTCCAAGGGCGTTTTTTTTTTTTTTTTTTGTAATTGTAAATAGTCGATATTTTCTTTTATCCCATTATTTGATTATATTTGAAAAGAAAAAGAAAAAAATTGAAAATGCGACGATATTCAGTCAGAAAACTTAACAAGCGTTGTTAACTGAACGAATGCAAAGCAATTTCTGAAGTAAAAACAACTTGCTTCTATCAAGGGAAACTACTCACGTGACATTATTTCAAAGCTGTGCATCCATACTTTCGTTGGAGACGATTTTAAATACAATTTTGGAATATTAAAAAATTATTTTAAAAATATCAATGGATGTCAGATTTTAATAAGCTTTCAAATTTATGATCTTTAAAAAGTAGAGAACATAATATATCATTTCCATAAGGTTGTATAAAGAACTTAATTTATAAATATATAACAACCTTTTGTCATATTGTGTATTTAAAATTGAAAAAAAAAAAAAATTAATGTAAAAATTCATTTTTCATCAAAAATTTTTTTTTCTTTCAGATAATAATTACCTATAAATAAATATTAGTCAGAAAAGCCATTAAAAACTTTCTTAATTAAATATTGTCTTAGTTTTATTGGGTTTTGTATTTTTACAATTGAGGTAAAAGTTTGGACAATTTTGGGCATTTTTTAACAAAAGAATCGATGATTTAGATTGTTCAAAGTTTTGTGCACTTAATTAAAAAAAAATTCAGGTTGCAAATAAAAAACTTTGGAGTTTTCATAAAATTAAGTTCGAGTGGGGTAACAGATATAACAAAAAAATTATACCATGACTTTCAAAGAGACAAACATTTCTAAAATAATTTCATTCATTTGTGAATAAGTTCTGAAGTTTCCATTAAAATCCAACAAGTACTTGATTTTTGCAAGAATTTCCAAATCAATGTGTCTTTCAACTGAAAAAAAAAAAAACAACTAAAATAGTAATGCTAAAAAAAGACGATAAAATTTTGTTTTCGTCAAGTTTGGCGTTTTTTTCATGATGCTATGCCATTTTGTTTAGCGATTTAGTGGAGTTACTTTAAATATTATGAAAATCAGTCTGTAAGTTAAATGAAAAGAATAATAAATGGTAAAATTAACGTTAAATTTAAGATCAATTTTATATGTTATTTAAAAGTGAAGGAGGAAAATCGCATAAAAACCATTAAAACGATTCGAAACGCATTCTTACAAATAAATTCGAAAATAAGCCCTTTTTTCCATCAAAATGTTATTTATATTTTAAATTAAAATTATAATACAGTTAAAAAAATTCATGAAGATGTATAAATTAGTAAAAATACAATAATTCGTTCATAAAATGTTTGTTAGTGTTTTTCAGTTTAAAAAAAGAAAGTGTTACTGTTTTTAGTGTTTTAGTTAAGTGTTTTAGTTTTTACTGTTTAGTTTTTTTAAAGTGAAGTGTTTTTAGTTTAATTATTAGAATTAATTAGACTATTCGTAATTTTTTAAAGTGTAAACAGTAAACTCACTAAAAATAACTAACACTTATTTTTAAAAAGAAAACAATCACTGTATCATACAACGATTGTTTTACTTACATACAGTGTATGCTGTGTGTATATTGTATACTATACACCACGACTTAAATAAATAAAAAAATCAATAAAAATGTTATATAATGTATAATTTAAAAACTTAAAGTAAACAAATGAATAAAAAATAATCATCACGTCCTTTTTTTAGTACATCAAATAAAAGCATTGTTTTGCCGTTGATGATAAAAAAAATGTATCAATTGTTTTTTTTTGTTGTAATTGGAGCATAATGCAGTCTTATGGGGGAATTAACGATGAGAACTTGTTAAACATCACTTCTTGTACTATCCGTTTTTGTGCACAATGGAACAGATGATTATAACTACAATTCAACTACTATTATTCTTCGTTTTATTAGATGTTTACCTATCACACGGTAAGTTTCTTACGCTGTAAACTTCAAAAAGTTAACAATATCAACATTTTTTAGTTAATAAATAAATATGTAGTTTTATTGAAAGAAACCAGTATTAGTTACAACTTTTTTAAGTTCGAGTTATTTCGTCAAATTAATTAGCATGTTTGTTTTTACTTTTTTTTTACCAAGTGATCTTGGAAGTAAGTTATGACAAAATCCTAAAAATTACAAGATACATGCAGTAGTTCCCTTTTAGTTTTACGTATCGGTATAAAAAATAGCTTGCTTAAATTTATTTTCAAACTGAAGTTTTGAGTACCTTTCCTTACACAGTCACTATTTTTAAATGTCTATTTGTACTTTGTAGGGATTTAAAATTTTAAATTAATGCTTTTTTTAAAAGTTTGTTTAAATAGATTTTGAATGTTGGGTTTTTTTATTTTAGTTATTTTGTAGTTGAAGTTATTTAATGCCTATCACTCAACTCAAATACATTTTTTTTCACTGTAAGAAGTGTAATTTATTCGTAAAAATAATTACTAATTATTTTATTTTGACATTTTTTTTTCAACGGTAAATATGCATTTTTACGGGGCGAGCATGTTCGTTGGATTGGAAGGTTCTTTCTTTTTTAAAAAGTAATAAATCGGAATATGTTTATTGTTGTGTTTTGGTTTATTTAAGAAAATGACGGGATTATAATCCACTTGTTACGGCTTTTGTTTTGTGTACTGTGTAAAAATGAAATTAAAAAAAATAATTGATATTTTTTTTTTTTTAATTCGAAGTTCCATGGAAGCTGTATTGGTCAATATTTTCGATTTTGTTGTGTGCCTTGCTTGCTTTTTTTTCATAGAAAAAAAAATGGGGAATAAATTTTATCATTCACTACTGATTGAACTGATTTTTTAAAGGTTGAAATTTCAATTCAATTCAATTGATCAACTCCGGATTATTTTTCAACGTTTTTAAAAACCAAATAAACCGCATGCTCTTGCTTGAACAACACATAATGACAGTTGAGTAGTAAGTAAATTAAAATTATGAACTTCATTTTAGTCGCAGTAATTAGTAATTTTAAACATTTTAACGAATTAATCGATTTTCTTTCAGTTGTCACATTTTAAAAAATGAACACCAATTTGAATCACAGTTTTTTTAATCGAACGTTTTTATGAAACTGATGAACATGAAAAGGTCAATTTTTTATTGTAATCACTAAAGAAAGTGGACTCGATCGAATTTCTAGAGTTTTCATAAAATTAGTTGGGGAGGGTAATAAATATAAAAAATATATTTATGCCATGACTTTAATAAAAAAAAATATTTATAATAATTTCGATCATTTGTGAATAGTTTCTGAAAGTTTCATTAACATCAGACAATTATTTATATTTTTGCAAGATTTTCTAACTTAATGTGTGTCACAAAAAGCAAAACAAAATGTTATTTTACTAGTTCTGGTGATACAAAAAAGAGAAATAAGGTTTTTTTAATCAAAATTTAGAATGTTCTAAAATAAGGAAAAAAATTTTAAATTATAATTTAAATAAACTTTGGTCTTTCCTCTTCATAATAACATAAACATTAGACGATAAAATTTTGTTTTCGTCAAGTTTGGCGTCTTTTTCATCATGCTATGCTCTTTTTTAACGATATCGTAGAGAGGTACCTAGAACTCCATGAAATCGCTAAAAAAATGAAATAGCATAATAAAAAAGACGCCAAACTTGACTAAAACAAAAGTTTTATCGTCTAAATGCTTATGTTATTATGAAGACGAAAGACCAAAGTTTTTTTTAATTATTTAAAAAAATTTTTCCTTCTTTTTAATTTTGATTAAAAAAAAACTTGTTTCTCATTGTATCACCGGAACTAACATATACAATTTTTAGTACGTTTTTTTGTATGACACACATTAATTTGGAAAATCTTGCAAAAATAAAAATAATTGTCGGAAGTTAATGAAACTTTCAGAAACTATTCATAAATGATGGAAATTATTATAAATATGTTTTTTTTTTTATTAAAGGCTTTGAGGAATGCAAATCATGTTTTTTTTTTGTTTTGTTTTTTTAATTGGACCCCACCTACCTGAAAATCAGCTCTGAATTGTAACATACAAAACTCAATAAAACAAAGATATTTAATTTCAAATGCTTTTTTGCTTTTAGTTGTTTTTATGAATATGAACAATATTTTCTGAAAGCAAAAATTTTTTTCCATGAAAAATTAATTTTTAATACAGTTATTTGTTATTTCTTTAATAATAGATTTTTACATTTAAGTTGTTAAAATATAAAATTAGTTAAAAGCCGAATCGGGTTTCCTAAGTGTCCTTATGAGATAGATCTTTTTTTAGCGCGTTGTAAACTGTATCATTTTGACTAATCAGAAGATCCGCAGTAATTAAGAAATGTAATTTTGTGTTTATAATCGGGCGGTAATTATAAAGTATGGAAGACCAACCAGGATACAATTAAGTTGCGTTATTTGAGTTCAGCATTGTTCTCCGCTGTTAAGGCATTTACTTTTGCGAAACACGTATGGAGAAGTTAATTTGATTTTTCAATTTCAACTGAGAAGGGTACCTAAAAGTATCAGTATCATCTTATGAAATTTATATGATCTTATTTTTATATTAATCTCAGTTATGACATTTTTCCATAAATGAAATATCAAAATTAATAATAAAAATGAATGGAAATACAAACATAGTAAAATGTAATAAATGTACATAAAATTATAGTATTTTATGTACACTTCTGATAAAATTTCATAAGATAGGTACCTATAAATTAATTAGATACCTTTCTTATGAAATTTAATCTCACTCTTAACAGTCTTATTTTTTCATTTCTTTATAATATATTTTCCATAAAGCATCGTAAACTTAAAGGTGAAAGCTAAGTCCCCACCCCCCAAAAAATAAAAAATTAGAGCGCTGAAAGTTTTCCTTAAAAATAATGAGGTAAATAATTTCACTTCCTTCCATATGTAGAAAGAATTATCCTCCCAGAAGTTATCTAAACGTCATGAAAATGTCTTTCGTCACCTGTCAAGTGACGCAAAAGGTTTTGCTTTGTTTTATTTTCAAATTACATTTTTTCGGTGCAGAAGCTAAGTTAAGCTTGGTTCAAAATATTTTAAATAAACATTATAATTTCTGATTTTATTAAAATAAGTTTTGAAAAAATGATAATTGATTTCTAAAAGAATTTCAAAGTGAGATTTTCATCTTTTTTATAAAATGGAAAAAAATGATTGTAATGTAAATGATTGATTATCTGTCAGTTTTGATGACAAAAAAAAACAAGATTTTTAACGAAAATTTTTGACGTGCTAGGAACGATTAAAAAATGTAAAAAAATACCCCCAAAATACTTTGATCTTTCCTCTTTAATAATAATATGAACATTAGACGATAAAATTTTGTTTTCGTCAAGTTTGGCGTCGTTTTCATCATGCTATGATCTTTTTGTTTACTTTTCGTGGAGGTACCTACATTTACTCTTCGTCATTGCTTTACGGCAGTGAGTAGTGATTTTTTTTTTTTTTGTACCGAAAATCTGTAAAAGAAGGAAATAGGCCAACATTTGTGCTTTTGCCGATATATGTATCCCGCACTAAATTACTGTACATTATGGCAGTAATGGTGGATGAATGACCAACAAAAAGTCCGATTTTTTTTTCTTGTCGATAACTCCAAAACGGTAGGTTACTTCATAATTTAATTGTTAATTCTAGTTCAACATGTACATTTATACAGAATTATGATGATTTGGGAAAATTTTAAGAGATATTTTGCATGGACATTAAAAAGCAAATTTACCAAAAGCTTCACTGCAAAAAAAGCAACAACACTTTTTTAAATAGCTTAAACAAATTTTTTACCAAAACAAAATTCAGATAATTTGTAGTTTAGGACCTGCACTCAGTTTCTAATAAAAATTTCCCAAATAGTTACAACTGTTACATTTAGGTGTAAATGTACATGCTTTAATTGTAAATAACAAATAAATTTTGATAAAATCTACCGTTTTGAAGTTATCAACAATAAAATTTCAGTCTCATTCGCGTTGCGGCTACATTACTGGCGAGGTTTACCTACATTTGCCTCGGAACAGTCATTCAGTCATAACACTAACATAGCACAGTAATTGAGATGAGTAAGATCCGTAAAAAGGCTGTTAACTAAGTAAGCTTCTGCACATGATTAGTCTGAGGCAAACATCAGCAATGGCGGACGGACCCAACGTGAATGTGTCCGAACTGTTAATTGTCGATAACCCCAAAACGATAGATTTTAACAATTTCTTTGTTATTTTTTAATTAAGCATGTATTATAAATTTACACCTAAATGTAAGAATTTGGGGAATTTTTAGAAACTGAGCATGGGTCCTACATTGCAAATTAGCCCGTTTTTATTAAATTTGTTATAGAAACTGTTATGGGAACTTACCCATAATAATAATAATGGACTATTCCTGACATTATAAATACTGCACCTCTCAAGAGGGAGGACAGATAATTGTAAGAACATTGGAATAGTGATACTTGTCGAGACAACATAGTTCACTCTAACCAAATCTGATAGTCATTACTAATACTTCTACGTCTTTGTATTATATTTCTGTTATAATATATCTTTGTTATTCCATACCTGTGTTCGAGTTATTTCTTCATTGGTTCTAACCTTGGACCATCACCGTGGTACAAGGAACTTGGACCATAACAGAAACAATTGTAAGGAAATGATTGACTGTCCAATCACCTGACCTCAATAGGTAGCACATGTCATGTCCACCTCTTTTCCATGCAGTCGGATCACAGCAATTCCTAGCGTTTTTTCTTTTGCTTGAACACCGTGGAATCATTAATTCTAGTAGGACACATTTCTTTGACTCGGATCACACTACAATGTCATGGTATGCGTCTGTCTGATTGATGTGTACTGGAAATTGCAGAGCTGTTCTAAGATCAATTAACATCCTCCAATCACAAGCTCCATTCAGTAATGTCCTGTTGAGAGTTATTTGGGTCTTTTGCACAGGGTGTTCACCTTTCTTGTGAAAACAGATCTTAGGTTCTCTGGCTGTTACAGGTTGTTTGTTGGCTGCTTGTCACTATGTACTGACTAAGTCCAGAACCACTTCCAGAAATAGCAAATATCTACAAATCTTTTTTTAATGTTAAAATCCAAGTCCAAAAATAAATTATATGTAAAAGAAAATTAAAAAAATTAATGTAAAAATAAAAAATGTTGCAACATGACCAGACAATAAAACAATGGAATGTTGCAATGCATATCTTTGACGTAGAACTTTTAATCAAAGATTTCTTCTTTAACAACATGTTCAAAATACATTTAAATTATTTTTGTTTTTTAGGTAAAAGGATTTAGATTGATTTATAATTATTGATTCATAATATGAAAATCACATTTAAAATATAAACAACAAATAACTAGAATCTCAATAATAAATATCTGCATAAAGTCAAACATTTTGACTAAAATTTTACAAAAACCATAAAACCATAACTGGATCTTTGTAACAAAATATCAAAAAACAAATTAGATATATTAATTCAAAGTTTAAATAAAACAACTTATCCCAAGTTGAAATACTGCTCAAATTTAAAATTGCTAATTTCTTAATTTGGGAAATATCTAATCTTCAATTCTCTTCTCTAAATCTCCATTGTAATACGACATTGTGAGTTACTTGGTGTTCTCAGGGGTAAGACTTTCACGTTGTTTATTGAGTAAATTTTAACTGAGAAAATGAACGTTCAGCATCTATGCTGGTAACAGGCATCCATATGACCTTATTGGCAATCTGTTTCTGAAGATGAAATCTGGTCTTATTTGCATTACAAAATGATAGAATATTAAAAGGATTTGGTAAATCATCTTGGTAATACATTTGTAATTCTTCAAAAAGATCAGTAGAAGGACATTGCAAGTCCTTGATGCCTACAAAATGTCTAAATCATGGCCTATTCATGGTAGCTGTCTAGGATCAAACAGATGAGGTGCCTTGTAAAAGTTATACACTGGATAGGTATCCAGGTATTTATTCAGTTTTGAAAAAGATGTACTGAAAAAGTCTTGGAAATTTGAGGTAACTCTCTCCATCTCTGTGTTTTCTAGTTCAGGCAGTTTCTAGGCCAAATGTTGATTTTGATGAACCAGTATGAAAATACTGTTTTACATCCTCCATCATGTTATATACAACAGATGCAAGTGGAGACTTAGTTTCTTCTAAGTTTGTCAAAGCTGTAATTAAATGAGTGCAGTTCTCATTTATAAAATTCTGATTTAGGCACAAATTATGTTAAGAGGTATGATGTAGTCAACCATCATCTACTAATTCTAGAATCCTATCTACTGCAAGGCCATGGCTCTTTTCTTGCTTAAAGAATCCTTCATAAGACTGTACAAAAGATGAGTGATATTTGGCCACATTAAACCATCTGGTTGCCACTGGTACAGGGGGTAGTTTCACTTGTTCCTTAGGCAAGGAACCTTCCAGCCATTTTAATTATCACTTTTTCCGACTAGGCCTTTTTAAAAAAAGGCTGACTTGAAGAAAGTAGTGAGCTGGGTAACATTATCAAATGCTGACCAGTGTGGAAATACTTCACCAACAAGATTTAAAATATGTGCTAAGCACAATACATGGTAACTGTTAACAAAGGCATTTGACAACACTTCCTTATGAGCTTTTTTGCAATATGCTGCAGAATCTGTTACAAAGGCAATAATGTCCTCAAATGCAATATCCACATGAGTTAAAGTTTGGATGGATGCCTGACTTACAGTTTGATGATTGCATTCTTGCAAAGTTACAACATTAATGAGAAATGACTCCCCATGAATGCTTGCAATTACATTCAAAATGCTGTGGTCACGACAGTCAGTTGTTTTGTCTGTTATGATGCTGACTGATTGATTAGCAAGCTTGGCTTTCAGGGCAGCAAAGTGACAAGCAAACAATTTTAGTACATGAAGTTGCCTACCTCTATTGACACTTGGAATAGCACTACCTTCTTTAAAATGTTTTAATATGAATGGCCTGATTTTGTCAATTTTGTGTAGGGGAATGTCAGACAAAGTGCACATTTTCAAAAAATCCAAGACAGAATCATCTTGTACCTCTTTACTCTTCAACAAAGTTGTGATTGTCTTCTGTTTCAGTTGAGCTGATTTTTTTAATTACTTTTTGATGTAATAGAATAACTTGTCACCCCCCCCCCCCCATGAGTGACTACACTATAGGTATCTATAAGTCAACAGACTACAGAGGCTAGCTGGGATCTGTTGAACCAGCTTCCCCTTCAGGGTGAGGCAAGTTCCATTTTTTTTTTTGCAGACCAAATTGGACTGGTGATTACCACTAGACTTTTTCTGCCACTCTAGGATCTTTTGAACTGTAAGTTTGATTTATTTTTATCGTTTTTCTTATGACTGTTTTGCAAAAATTTTTTATTTTTTTCAATTTATTACCCTCCCCATTTTTATTTTTTCCCTTTATTTTAGATTTTTGATTTTCTCTTACTTTTAAGTTCCTTTTTTAATTTATTTTTTCCATTTTATTTTTTATAGCCCCTGCCAGAGTTTATCTATTTATTGTTTCTACGTGTTAATTTTTTTGTCAGACTTTATTTTTCCTTGTTTATTTGTTACGTGTTACTTCATTTGTTGTTTTCCTTTTAAATATCCACTTAAATCTTCTGTGTTTTATTTGTTAAAGTTCTGTGTACATATTTTTTTTAATCTTTGGTGTTTATTTTGTCTAATCTGTCAGTTTTTTCTTTTCCTTTTTTTCATTTGTTATCGGGCTGACTTGTTTTTAATGGCAGCCATATTGGTTTTGTGATTAGTTACCTATTATTTCGTATTTTCTTTGTGTACTGTTTTGTTTTAATTTTAGTGTTGTATTATTTTTTAAAAAAAGATAGACTTATTGTTTTTTTGACTTAGTGCATATAATTTTATTCTTTTGAGTAATCGGTTTTTGTATGTTTTTTCCTGATTTGTGCTGTTTATATTTTTGCTGTACATTGTTTTTGCATGCGTTTTTTTCTTTTAAGTAACCCTTTTTGCACGTTAAATTTTTTTTGTGATTTATTCATAGTTACCCTTTTGATTATTTCCATTTTTAAATTTCTGTTTGTTTTTTTTTGCAAAAGAGAAGAAAAACAAAACTTGTTTAAAAGGAAAAAATGGGAGCCAAGAAGACAGCCAGAAAAATCTTTTCTGATAGATCCTCCTGATAAGTTTTCTGGAAATGATACTGATACAGATTAGTGATGGATGCCAAAGCGGGCCAACATTTGGGTGAAAATTTGGTTTCCACCAAAAGTACAGTGGCTGAAAATGGTCAAAATTTATCAAATCAGAATCAACAAAGTGGCGACAATGGAAACAAAGACGAAGATGTAGCAGTCGGAGAGACGCACTCTTGCTGGACATCCCCACCAAAATATAAAATCAACATAATAGAGTTCCTGGAGAAAGCCAAGAGCTGTGTAAATCTGGTTACAGCAGATGGGCTCTTGATAAATCCCAAGGAACTTAAGAAGGTTGAAAAAAGATTTGTGCCAGTCTTTGTGATGGACAAGCCTTTGCACAAAATTTGTTGCTCCACAAAAGACACTGTTATCAAAGCCTTGATGTCTCTGGGAATTAAAGCTCATAGGGTCATCAAAGGAAAAGGCCTTTTTTATGTGGGATGTACTGTTACCCACACCTGCCGATTGTGAAGTAGCAACCACAAGAGATTTAATAACCAAAGACATAATTCTGCAGACTGAATATGAAGGCAGATGAAGGACCAAATGTATCAGTATATGAGGTTCCTCCTTGAATCATCAGGGAGCACTTCGCTGCCTATCTGTGACAGTTTGGACAGATACTCAGTGCTCCTCTGACGATCTGACCGCTGGGGGGTAATGTTTTGAGATCATGATTGATAGGAAGGCCTTCATCTCCATCCCCAGCTGTCTGGATGCAGAGGGCCAGAAAATGCCAATAATTGTCACTGGGTGTAGATCAACATGCTAGAAGTGTGGACAGACTGGTCACCTGTCCTCTTCTTGCACAGAGAAGAAGGCCTCTGAAATTCTGGCCCCTGTCCAACCAAATCCTTCTTTGATCAAGACTGTTGTTTCCGTCTCACCTGTAATGGGCACGCCAGCGATCAGGACCAGTGTGGATAAACCTCCTGTTAGGTTCAACTCTTAGTCCCCATTCCCTGAAAAGCCTTTGCCTGCTGCTAGTACAGTTGCAGAGAAGGGAGAGGGGGAATGGCAGGTCGATGGTAGGGCAAAAGGGAAGCCCCAGGCAGCAGGACTTTCGCACCTGGTTCCATCTTCTGTATGCCACTCCCGGTGCACTAGTGGAAGTGAATGGGATAAGATCAAAACCTTTCATATTATCTCATTCCATTTGTCAAGGTTGTCCACTTTCGCCTATGCTTTACATTCTTGTGTTGGAACCTTTCCTTTGCAAGTTAAAGGCAAATCTGGTCCTACACGCAATTTCCCTTCCTGGTGCTACCACCTTGGCCAGGTATTCTGCCTATGCTGATGACATTTTGGTTCTTGTGTCAAGCAGAGCTGAGATTGACGAAATCAGCAAAGAAATCAGTGGTTATGAGATGGTGACAGGGGCCAAGATCAACTGCAATGAGTCTGTTGGCTTGTGGTTGGGTGCGTGGAAGGGAGTTTCTCTTCCCAGACCTTTCCTCTGGATGGATGGGGTGGTCAAGATACTCAGCATCTGGTTCACTCCTGATATCCAGTTGGAAATGAATTGGTCATAGGTACAAGGGAAAGCCAAGATCTGTGGTCTTGGAGGAATCTTTACTTGAAGGGGAAGGCGAAAGTATGTGTTTCACACCTCTACCCAATTCTCCTTTACTGACTCTCTGTACTTCCATTTCTGTATGCCATAATAATGTCATTAGTAAGGCTCTTGTTCTCCTTTTTGCTAGGGTATCTTGGGAGATCTGTTGCCTTCAACCATCTGAAGGCATTCTAGGTATGCCTAACATTGAGATTCGTCAATATATGCTTTGCATCGAGTTCCTAGATCGAATGTGTTGCGAATCAGATGAGGAGGGCACCTTCTGGAAGGAAGACACATGTAAGAACTTCTCATCCCTGAGAAGTGTGCACTTGTGTAAGGAGGAGAACCACGGTTTACCCCGAGCCGAATGCTCCTTCTACCATGAATGTCATCTTGCTCTGAAACGCCTCTTATGGACATTGGATGGCTTCTCCAATGTCCAGGCATTGTTTCAAAGGGTATTATATCAGGTGTTAGTCAGGGGGTTTGTTCGTGATGAGCTGATTGACGAACTCGGCTTTACAAAGCAGGAGGCTCACTCAATATGGCCTTGGGCACCCAGGTTGAAATGTCTCAATAACAATGAGGCATCTCTCACCTGGCTGGTGATTTGTGGAGCCCGCGCATTACCAAAAGAGTTTGTTCAGCGGGCTTGGAGAAATCTCCAAACTGCCAACGCTGTGATGGGTAAGTCAAGACCCTGGGTTATGCCTTCTTTCATTGCAGGGTGGTAGCGTTGTTGTGCAAGTTTGTTGAAGGCCTCATGGTTCGCATGCTGCAGGGAAAGTTCTTTGTCCTTGAGGCCTCTTCTGTTTGTAACAATGTGGCACTGCCATTAATGAAGGCTAAACAATATGTGTTCTTTTGTTTGTTTGGTTGACACGTCAGAAGAGATTCTATGAAGGTGAGAAGTTCACTTCTTCCCAACTGATCTTGTTCTTTAAACATCAGTTTAAAGTCGAGATTAGGATGGAAAAATGGCAGCTCACTTCGTCAGAATTTGGCAAAAGGTGGGTGAATCTTGTGCAATTCTGTTGAGTGAAAGGGGCTGACCTAGAGTGGCACTTTGATGCCGGTTAGGCATCAGGATATTGTTCTTCCTGGGTTGAGCATAGGCAACTCATCCGGAAATTAGTCTAGTTTAGGTTTGTTTTTGAATCTTTAGTTTCTTTTTTCAGTTAGCTAGGGTATGTATGCTCATTGGCCCCTTTTATTTCTGTCCCTATTTTTCTTTAGTTTAATTCCCCATCCCCTCCCTTCATGTGTGTCTTTTTTAGAATATTGGTTAGCTTGCAAGCAGTCTGTTCACACAAGTAGACTGGTGTAGTCACTTGAAATTGAATCTAGCCCTGAGTCATTTAATGGAAAGATATATGGGTGAATAGAGTCCACTCTTGCAAATGTGTTGGGCAGGTCCATTCCAGCAAAGTGGACCAACACACCTGCTGCATTAGGTACTCTCCTATAAATGAGATAGATTAGCCGGCTTGCCTTTCAAGGAGATACAAAGAAGGCAGCCATGTTAGCAGTTAAGGCATTTCACTTCTACATTTAACTGATGTTTCTGCCACATTTAAGGATGGGGGGGGGGATTTTATTATTTTGTTTAGTTTCTTGTAAATAGTTTTTTTTCCATATTGTACATACTCATTGGGGATTTTTTAAATTGTTGTTTTATTTCCATCCCCCTACAATTAATGAATTGTACATATGAGGACTATTTAGGATTTTTATAGAGACATTGAGGTATTATGGTGGATGTAGTAAGAAAGGTAGGCAAGAATGCATTGTTTTGGTGTTTGGACTATTGTTTGTATGTTTGGGTCAGTGTTTGTGGCTAGCTAAGTTTAAAGTTAAGTCAGAAGAAGACCGTTCTTTTCTCCAATCCCCATTTTGGCCTTGTGCCACATTTTGTACCATTGTGCAAATAAATATCACTAGCTGGGATCTGTTACTCAGCTGTTAGCTGTTGTCAAATTCTCTGCCTTCAGGCAGAGAGGAACCCAGACGAGGCTATATCAAAGGGCAGTCTCGTCCAGGGAGGTAGACAGACCCAAACCCATTTTTACTTGGAATTTTTGGCCAAGCCCACAGGCTAGTATTGCCCCACATTAAATTCGGCCTTGTGCCACATCCTACCCTGTGGGGAGGTTGATAAATATTACTAGCTGGGATCTGTTGAGTATGACTCACTTATACAATAACTACCGACCTTCCAATAGTAGCACTCACTACTGAATTGATTTGCAACAACCTTGTGCATAACTGTTACCTTTATTCTTATTGTATTGGTTTTTACAATAAACCTTTACTTATTTTATCCACTGTGTTTTTCAAGTATATATTCCTGTTAGCACGGAATATAACGGTGGTGATGAGGATTGTTGAATCAAATTCACATACACCAAATTTCAGTGACTCTCAAGCAAATTCATAAGAAGAAAAATATTTGTTGGCTATACGTTTGTTTTCCAGGAGTTTCGAAGTAAGACAACACCTTAGGATATTATAACATTTTACAATCAGAGGAAGTCATTCTGAAAAAAGATTAATAATGTAAAATCTTAAAAGTAAGAATATTTTTGTTGTATTCTTTGTTTTTAAAAAAAAAAAAAAATGTAACAAGCCACAGCACAGATGTGAAGCCAGGCCATTAAAATTAAAAAAAAAAAAAAATTTTTTCTCTTATTAAACTTATTAATGTTCCTAGCCTATTATTTGAAAATTACACAAGTAATTTGAGTTTATTGGAAGGCAGAAAGTGAAGGTTGAGTATTTGTTTTTGTTTTTTCTTGTCTGTCATTCATTTTTCTGAAAGACTTGTCGAGTTAAAGTATGGAACAATTAACAGTGCTTATGAAACTGTTGTGCACTAGTGTTCAGCAACAACAACAGCAAATACAACAGTTGCAAAACCAACAACAACAACAACAGCTCCAACTTTTTGAAAAATTAATGAAAACCAGAGAACAAAAAACTAGTTTTTTCTCTGCCGAAGGTATTGCAAATTCGTTAACGGAATTTCATTATGACCCTGACAATGGGATTACCTTCCCAGCATATTTCAGAAGATACAAATCTATATTTATAAATAGATGTCAAGACTGGTCAGACAAGGAAAAAGTCACTCTTTTATTACAAAAAATGGGTATGGATGAAAATACAAAATACTCTAACCTAAGAAACCGGAAGTAGTCTTGTTTGAAGAAACAATTAAACCCTAACAAGGATATTTGATGAAAGAGGTAGCTTGTTCCACACACGTTACAAATGCTTTAATATCGTTAAGTCAGAAAACAAGAATTTTTTATCGTATGCTGGAACGGTTAACTCATGATGTGAACTTTTCAAAATTGATGAGATTTTGAAAGATTTATTCAAATGTCTAATATTTGTTCAGAGACCAACAGCTCCCAAGGACAAGGATATCAGGTTGCGGATTCTTACTATAATTGAAAAGATGATGAGATTACTTTTCAAAAAGTTACTGAAGAGTGCCAGTGTCTTATTAACGTAAAACGAGACAATAGAGGAAAAGAATGTTTTCAAAGTTCAGCAAGTAAAAGCAAAAAAGGTCCCAAATGTGAAAAACAAAGAAATGTGAATGTTGCAGAGGATTTAATCACACAAAAAATAATTGCTGGTATAAAAACAAGGTATGTTTTGAATGTGGCCGTAAGGGACATAAAGGGTCCCAATGCTATAAAAGAAAGAAAAAGACCAGTGAAAAAGTGAATCTGATTCTCTCCAGAAAGGAATTTGAGAATGGCGAGAAACAAAAGTATGTCACACATATAAATGGACATACGGTAACATTTTTTTTTTGGATTCAGGTTCTGATATTAGTATAATTGACAAACAGATATGGAGGAAAATAGGTCAACCAAAATTGACTGACATAAACAAAATTGCCAGAGGTATTTCAGGAAAAACATTAAAATTTAAGGGTGACCTTAGTTGTAAAGTTTTGTTTTGTGATAAGACTTTCAGGTCAAAAGTCTACGTACATAAAGGGAACAACTCCTGCCTTTTCAGCATAGATTGGATAGTGCTATTTAATCTATGGGAATTGCCTGTAAACTCATTTTGTAATCAGGTGAACACCTGGGAAAAGAAAAAAATTAAAACGAACAGAAAAATTCATGCATGATTTGAAGGACGAATTTCCCAGAGTTTTCTCTGACGGATTGGGTATGTGTTTGAAAACGGAGGTAAAATTTGAAATAAAAGAAAATGTTACACCGATTTTTCAGACCTAAAAGGAACATTCCATTTTCTTCATTAGATTCTGTTAACAAAGAACTAGAAAGATTGGAAAAATTAGGTGATATTTCGTGAGTGGATCACTCAGATTGGCTATCGCCTACTGTGTATGTTAAAAAGAAAAATAATAGAATTAGAGTATGTGTAGATTTTTCAACAGGTCTAAATGACTGTCTAAAAGATCACAGTTACCCACTTCCCTCACCCGAGGACGTTTTCTCAAAATTAAATGGAGGTAAAATATACTCTAAAATAGATTTGTCAGACGCATACTTGCAAGTCAAAGTCAACGAAGAGTTCTGACAATTAACACACATAAAGGATTACTTAAACTAAACAGACTTCCTTCTGGTTTAAAGGTTGCAACTTCACTTTTTCAACAAATCATTTATACAATGCTTGCAGGGTTAGAATTTGCCATTGCTTTTTTGGATCTTGGTGAAAAGTAAAAATATGGATGAGCATAAAAAACACATATGGGCTATCATCAAGAGAATAGAAGAATTCAGATTCAAAGTGAACCCCGAAAAATGTGAGTTTTTTATGGAAAAAAATTAAGTATCTCAGGCAGATTGTGGATAAAGATGGCAGAAAACCAGATCCACAGAGAACTGAAGCCATATTCCAGAAATATGCCTGTCCCAGATAATGTGACAAAATTGCAATCATTTTTAGGTTTGCACAATAAATTCTTCTGCATAAAAGTCATCAGGAAATTGCTCTACCCTGGCTTTAGCATAAATTTTAGATGCTGGGGTCATTTTCTTTTCTTTTTTTTTTTTTTTCTGAGAGGAGCAGGCCCAACTTTTGAAGTTGATTCACTATATTGGCTTGATTCAATCATATTGCAATTTGTTGTTTATTCATACAACTGGTTTAGATTACAAAATATAAATAAAATATGAAAAAATAATCATTGATAGTTAATGTTATTAAAGGATTTTTTGTTCAATTTAAATTTGTTTACAATGGTGAAGCACTGAAAATGATGCAATTATTAATCCAGGAGAATCGCTGTGTGACAGTAAGCTTAGAGACAAGCCAGTTGTTTCATTGAATGGTGTTTTTGGAGAATTTGTTTTTTCTTTATTTCTAAATTGTATGGTAGGCACATGATAGCATTTACTTTTTCATATTCATAAAACAAGTTTTCAAGTTGTTTAGAATCTTTTTTAAATTGCGTGAGGCCTAAAGGAAATGAATTTCTTAAACTTATTGATTTGATCTTCGTCTCTCTCCCCTCCAATTTTGACATCAACTAGTGTCTGTCTTCCCTTTCCACTTTAGCAATGGATTTCAGTGGCTATGACCGAGCCATAAACTGACTTTCATCTCATTTGCAACATAATTTCTTAGAAAAGTTATAAAATATTTAAAAATAGACTAGCCAAGATATTCTCAAAAAATCAACAACTCACTTTTCTTTTTTTTATGTAAACATTTTTGTTCTTAATTATTTTGGGGGTTTTATAAGGAAAATAATACCTACAAAGATATGTAAAAACAAATTTTAAGGAAACAACTATGTTACATTATTGTTATATTAAAATGTTTAACAAAATCGGAGAGATTTATTAAAAGTTTTGAAAGAATTTTTTAAAAATCTGAAAAAAAATTAAATTTTTTATTTATAATTGAAAATTACATTAACAATTTCATCCGCGATTCCCTGACTGCAGAAAATTTATTCCCTTATGTTAATGTAAAAAAATCTAGACAAGTGGCCAAATAACTCTCATTTCATGATTTGAAAAAAAAAGACTGAATCAGTTCAAAAAGTGTTTTCAGCTTGTGGCAAAGACCTGAATGCCAGACCCTGTTAAAGGCTTTTGAGATGTCCAATGCAACAGCCCAGGCTTCACCATTTTTATTTAGGGCATGATAAACTCTTTCCACAAATATCATCAGTACATCAGCAGTTGACCTGGAAAAACGAAAGCCATATTTTTTGTCTGAGAAAAGCTCTGTGATGAGAGATGATGAACCAATTCAGCATTGGTTAGGGCTTCTAGTAGTTTCCCCAAAAATAGGTAAAAGGCTAATAGGTTGATAGTTGGAAGAGCCAGATAGTTTATCAGAGTTCTTAAAAACTGAAACAAAAGATGATGACTTCCAATATTCAGGAAAGCAGGAGGCAGCAAGGCATTTATTATACAGTTTAGAGAGATTATTACAGGGATACTATTGGGTCCACATGCTTTGGGGGGATCTAGGTGAGAGATGATAGCAGAAACCATAACATTTGGACAATTCTTATATAACTTGTAGGATATTCCAGGTGCACTACCAGCACAGGTTTTGCAGATAAATTCCCGAATTTCTCTCACATTTAGTCCGCTATTATTAAACATGACTTCTGGATCTTGGGGCCAAGGAAGGTCATTCATAGGAGGGATTGGAACATTTTTCCAAGCATCAGAATACGTCATCCTCAGGTGGTTCCTGAGTTCCTTCTGCAGTACATCAATTTCGCTGCTCTTCGTCTCAGTGAACAACTTTTTAGCAAAAAATTATTGTAAAATGATCCGAGACGTGCTTTTTCTTCTGACATTTTCTTTGGTTCTCAAATCTGGAGATCACTAAGATCCTTTCTTTAATATCCTTAAGCCGGTCCTTAAGGCCTTCCCTCTCATGAATTGGAGCTTTTTTAAGTCAGCACTTCACAACTCTCTGCTCTTAGGTTACCTTTCTGAATATGCCATCTATTTGGTTGCATCTCTTCTTTCCTATCCCCTCTTGCAGTTTCATACCAAAGCACTCAAGACATGTGACACCCGTACTGGTCGCGGCACCATTTGTGACACCCGACCTCTTTGGTCACGACGCCAATATGTGACGTCGGTCCTTTGTGACGGGCTAACCCTGGGACATCGGTTGAAGTCTTGTTGGGTTCTAGTACCAACTTGTCGTACTCGGCTCGCTTCCAACGCCTGGTCACCGAAGCAACTGCTTTGATCTCGATTCAACCTACCCATGTTGTGATTTGATCTTAGATTGACGAGATCAATCAGACGTCGGGCCGTAGTGCCAGCCGAATCCGGGTCAAGGTGATACTGCACAATAAATGTAGACAAAAAAAAAAAACAAAAGCACAAATAACAACTTCAAGGCGAGCGACTGGTTAGGAATAGTGATTAATTTTATGTCGGTTTGTTGAGTTACAGGAGTGCGTCTCTCCCTTTCTCTCCCAGCCCGAAGAAAAAAAAATGTGGATTGTAACACTTTTTGCTAGTTCTGGATATCTGTTTTGTTTTTCAATAAAGTCGTCTCTGGTGGAGAATATAAGTCAGACTTCTATAATTTGTTCTTGGTTAGAAGTCTAAGTCGGAAACTTGCTTTGGTGGGAAATCTAAAGTCGGACTTCAACGAATTTGTTCTTGGTTAGAAGTCTAAGTCGGAAGGCATGGAATCGTGCGGTCACCTGTGCGAGGCGTTATGTACCCGAGTCCCCTTGTCTCTTGGGCTCGACTGGATCTCTCTGCGAACCGCACTGCACTGCACTGCTCTCTCCTTACTGTACTGTGCTGTAACTTCACTCACTGTCCTGGCCTGTCTAAAACACCCGAAGACGTTTGCTTATATGGACGCCGATCAAAACCTGGCGTGGGGTCGGACGTGGTGTGGCCACCACGCTAATTTCAAATCCCCAATAAGGATTTCCTTTGTTTTCGGCCAAAAATAATTATCATTTTCCATATTTGGAAATCTTATTCCACTCCAACCCTCTTCTGCTCTCATATGGGTATCTCACCATATTTTAGAGGGCGTCAACGGTTTTCCCACTTCCTCGCAGTAACATCTCATACCTATCCTCTCAATGGGCGGTGGCAGGCCTCCTCCCTGCGTCACATGATCACCTCCGCCTGGCTATTCGGCCAATAGGCGTCAAATGATAATCTCAATTTTTATCCAACCTCACGGCATATGGATTTCCTCAACCAAGTTTTTCGCCAACATTAAGTGGACGGGATTTTGGCGAAAATTGGGTTAATTAAAATAAACACAATAACATGGCTCTTGTTATCACAAACGAATTTCAACAGAACACAGATGTCCTGTCCAGCCGACCTCTCCTGCTCTGTGTGCGGTCAGCAGACGACCCACCGAATCATTTCCTGACAACACAATCCCTGGCTATCACGACACAGTTAATGCCTTATCTGCCCAAAAGCTCTGGTATTCATCAACCAACCCCTATGACAATGACCATCAGAATTTTCGTGGGTGGCCTTTTTTTTCTTTTATCATCTAAGTTGTTAAGTCTTGTCCCTCTGTTTCTTTCTCTTCTTTCTCTTTTTCCTTCCTTTGTCCTCGCAGAGAATCTGGCATATCTCAGCACCAAACTTCAGCGAGAAAGTAAAAATGATTATCTTGATTCGCACTTGAAAATAACAAAACAAAAAATCTTTTCCGATCCCCTGTTTTGAGAAAATAACAAAACAAAAAGAATATCGCTCAGTATGTCTTTCGTTATATCTATCGGTCTAGGTTATCGCTCAGTATGTCTTTCGTTATATCTATCAGTTTAAGTAATCCCCATAATTAACTTCTGTGGTTAATTAATTGGTTAATTAACCTGCCGTTTCTAAATAGTGTTACAGACAAACCTTGTACTCAACTCTACAGAAAGATCTAATTTGCTGGCTAATGATGATTTTTTTAGCCAAAAACTCCTTCCAGTCAATTAAATTAGTTTTTGAAATACAGCAATGTATTTTGTTTATTGAAAATATTAAATATAATCTATTAACTTGAAATTAAAAGCTTCAAGAAAGATTTTTCATTAAAAAAAAAATTCATTTTAAACCTTAGGTATCATGTATTTTCATGTATTTTTTTGGAGGTACCTACTTTAAAATAACAATGGACTTAGTTGTACTGTGTAACCACTTGCTGTATTAGAATTGTACTTTTCTGCTTTCTATTTAATAAATTTAAAATGCCATTACATTTTAATTATTAATTTTTTGTTTTATAAAATTTAAATTTTTAATTGGTCATGAGATTTTTTTTAAATTTACAAGATGGATGTTTTTTTTCCAAAATGAAAATGGAAAATCTCCATGGCCAGTAATGAAGTTACAATTTTGGCTAGGAAAAATGTCATAACTTCTTTCTGCAAGTGGCATGTTTGCCTGGTGAACTGAATATGAACCCATTGTACAAATTTTTGAACCACACTTATTACTGTCAATAATTTCCATGGCAAGAGACATAAAATTAAAAATTATTTTTCACTATATTCAAGTATTGTCCATCACAATTGCATTGAGATGAGATCCTAGATTTCCACTATTCACGTTATCTTCAGGGTTATAATTAAAAAAATGCAACTACGAAAGTTACAGTTTAAGTAGCTTCAGTAATTAAAAACATCAAACTTGAATAACTTTCACTCTATGATGATGACAGAAATATCTCTTTATACAATTAGATATTAATAAACATCACATTTTTGTGGTTCTTGACATCATACACGTTTCATATTTGTGGAATTTGCTGTATTTGTCTAGATATGCTCATGCTTGCTTGATTTAGTGTGACTATCATTGCAAACCAAGGCTAAAAACTTGTTGAACCTTTAACTATTTCTTATGAAAATTGGTATTTTGAATGCACTCTTAATGTTAATGGTCCAAGGTCACTTTTTGTCAAAAATGGTCAAAGAACTGTAGGAAGAACTTCATGGTATGTATGCTGTTTATGGAACTTTGCCATCACAAACCTGCATTTGCTTACTTTATAACTGTTGTCAATTCTGAGAATTCTTTTCCCAGGTGACAACTGGCATGAATTTATGTTTAGTATTTCCTGTCCTGATATCTTCTGCTATATTTTTGGATGTTTCACTTTACCTAGTAGTGAAAAAAATCATAGAACTTACCTTACTTTATTATGAAACTGGATGATCAAGAAAAAAGCCTGTGCACCCCATATAGTATGTAAAATGTGTTGAAGAAAATTGGAGGCTTTTCATAGCTCAAAAGCTAGTCTTATGTGTGTTCTGCTGTATAATGGCAATGTGTTTTCTTCTATGCTGATTGGACATTCTGTAAAACTAAATGAAAATTATGACTATAAAAATGATTCTTGAAAAGGTGCGGTATGAGGAGTATAACTGGACTATATATGGGGCTTGAAAGTCATTAGATTGCTTCTTGGTTTATAAGGTGCTTATACCAAGTACTCTTGCTTTTTGTATTTTTGGGATAGTTGAGTAAAGAGTAACTGTTGGATATGAAAGACATGGCCAGACAGACGGGAATTCAAAATTGGAGCGAAAAATGTTTTAAACAGGCCACTGGTTAATCCCAGGAAAGATTTGCTTCCCTCATTGCATATCACACATGGGCTGATGAAGCAGTTTGTGAATGTTTCAGATACTTAAGCAGAAAGTTTTTAGCCTTGTCTTGTGAAAAAATTAAGGCTGAAGTATTTACGGACCACAAATTGGGTGGTTATTGCCAGATGAACATTGCGTGGAATGCTTTTGCTGTGGTTGTCTGATTTCCTGATAAGAAGTCGTTAAATTAAGAAGAACTTGTACAGACCCTGTTAGCCAGTTTTCACACACTGGGCTGTAATATGAATGTAAAAGTGCATTTCTTGCACTCATCTGAACTACTTCCCTAAAAGTCTTGATGCAATGAGTGACGAATGAGGAGAAAAATTCCACTTAGACATTAAAACCATGGATTCTAGCAGTGGTGAAACATAGTGGTGGGGGCAGCCGCCTCGGGGCTTACCGTCATGGGGTGCAAAATTACTTGGTGATTAGCAAGTTTATTGCCAGGACTGGGAATGACTTGCAAGCAAAATGTTCCACTTCCAATATTTTCACAAAAAAACTTGATCTAAGGTTAGGTTAGAGTAGGCCAAATTTTAACACATTTATCAATGAATATGTTGGGAAATTAATTCAAAAAGTGGTAAAAGAGGACCTAAAATTTCTTCCTTTTTATTTATTTTAATTTCCTTTTATTTACCTTAATATCCTTTTTGTGACTGCCTCATCCACATTCTGCAATATTTTTGTCTTGCAAGATTCAGAATGAGTTCATTGAGCTACTGAGTAACAAAGTATGTCAGTCTATCTTACAGAGTCAAAAGAAGCAGATACTATGGGATTATGTTTGACACAACTCCTGACATTTCTCACAATAAACAAATGTCTGAAATTCTCAGGTTTGTCGATGTTGACAACGAATCTAAAAAGGCTGTAGTCAAGGAAGTGTACATCGATTTTATTGAAATTCATGAAAAAGATGCAGAGAGTGCTGAAGAAATAATTTCAAAATTGGAACAAGATGGTCTTAATGTGAATGACTGTTGTGGAGAGACATATGACAATGTTGCAACAATGACTGGGAAGGTTCCGGTATCCAGAAATGCATATCATAGAGAAAACCGAAAGCAATCTTTGTGAATTGTGACAACCATTCTTTGAACCTCGTAGGAGTGCATGTAGCATCAGTTCATGTGTTTGCTATATCATTTTTTGAAGTTCTTGATTCATTATACAATTTATTCTCCAGCCTAACAAGGTGCTGGGGAAAATTGATTGTAATAAACAATAAAAATACTATTTGGTTTGTGTTAGTTTCTTATTTCAGTATTGCATTTAATGGCAAATTTGACATTCCTGTTTTAAAAAAAAAATCTGAAAGCATCAAATTTAGCACCATCAAAATAGAAACAATTGTAAAAAGCAAAACAACTAAAAGTTTTTTTTGAAAATGTTCCCAGCATAATTTACTTTAAAATATAAATACTAATGTTTTGATTATTGCAATACTGGTGTTCTATATATTTTAATTTAATTTTTTTTTTTCTTGCCTGTTTTTTTAAGTCAGGTGTGGGATTTTTATAATTTGTACTTTTGACCCCACAGGCTGCCATGCATAAATAAATGTTATTTTCATTAAGTTTTAAGTAAAAAGTAAACATTACTTTTACAAAATCCAGTAAATTAATTCTTAAATTTACTAAATGGTTTTGAAAATATCTCTATTATAAAATAAAAATTTACTAAATGGTTTTGAAAATATCTCTAGGATAAATATTAGATTTTTAAGAAATTTTTTAATTTGTTGTTTACATTTTTCCTCTATAATGGCCAGTCAGTGAGTGTTAAAAATGCCTAAAACCTTTATATACAGAAATTAATTTTTCTTTCAGTTTGGATTAGCATTAGGCTATTTTCTTTAAAATAAGACTGAATTTAACTTAAATTACTTAAAATACTTTTTTCATTTTTCTTTTTTTTAGAAAGTTTGTGGCAGTACCTAATATATGCCTGACTTTTAGTAGTACTAACAAAAAAGAGTTTTGCTCAAGGTGAAATTTGTAAAGGAACAAATTTATTAAAAATGATAAAAAATTACATTTACAATATACATATTGTACAAAAAACAATATAAGCCTTGCGCAAAATTTCAAGGTAGATTAACAGTTTGAAATACAAATGTGTTTTCTCTTCAGTTCATGAAAAAATTTTTTTTTCTTTAGCAACAAAGGAATTTTACTTTCTTACTTTCAAATCAATTTCTTTTTAACAACAAAAAACTTGATTTGTAAGTAAGAAAGTAAAATTCCTTTGTTGCTAAAGAAAAAAATTATTTTTCATGAACTTTAACAACAAAAAAGTTTGCAAATTCAAAAGTTCAAAGTGGGTGAGAAAAACCTATTTCAGGCAAAACTGGTTCTCTGGACTCTTTAGACAAAATATTCAGGTTATCGGAACAGGCATTCTTAAATATGAGATAAACTCACATGTTTAGAAAACACATTAGAATGAGATAAACTCATAAGTTTGGAAAAGATATTCATATATAACTTATATGTTTAGAAAAGACATTTGCATATCAAATTTAGAAGATTCTTGTTCTTCAACAACAGCAGTAGAAGCAAGCTTTCTTACCCCATGCTGAATTGCTTCTGACTTTGCAAAGAAAATTTTCCCTTTATAAAGTAAACAGGTGGTTCCAAACAGATAAAAAACTAACTCCTTATGGACCATATACTTTCTTTTTCCATTGGTTAAAAACTTGAGAATTACTATACAATCAAACCAACTTGCAACTTAAGTGGGTTTTGACAACATCAAAGTTGATCCTCATTTTGTAAATCTTTGTTACAGAATGTTTAAAACTATTTGGCTACATTCTGAAGCACTTTTTTGCAAATTTTTATTCATGCATCTTTTTTATAAACTGTCTGGCTTCATTTTGCTGGTTTATAGTTGTGGAACTCACAATGAGCTTATATATCAGAAAATTTAAGTAAGAAAACCATTAAATTTTCATGGGTACTACTATAAATAAATTGCAGTTTTAAATGTTACTACAATTATTAGAAGTTTATTTATTTTATTAATCATGACTAACAAATTACCAGCACCAGTATAAGATTGTGATTCCTGTAAAAAAAGAACTTTGTATGCAACCTTTCTAATGAAAGGCATTTTGTTTCAATAGATTTTTAAAAAAAGATAAATCAAAAATACTCAGATGCACTTCTTTAGCATTTGTAAATATAACTGCATTTGAATATAGAACTTGATATAAAAATTGATTGTCACTTTACAGGAAAAGACAAAATTGGTAATACTGGATACACTTTTGAAAACCTCTACAATCATATGACGTATATTTACAAGAAATGTTCGAATGACATCAGTGAAGGTTTTGATCATTGTACACTCCGGCCTTCTTCAAGTGATCGGAATTTCGAACTGAGCCCTTTATTTTGTCCAGCTAGGTAGAGTGTTCTAGTTCCATGTACCATGCCTCTTCCAGATATCTCAATATCAGTTATCTCCCTTTTAACTCAACTTTCTAAGTTTTTGTTCACCTCTGCTATAGTCAGGTATTGAAGTCACAACTCTATGGGTCAAGGGTTAGGGTTTTAAATACTCCTCACAAAATAATGTAATAAACAAACCTAGTTTATTGTACTATTTTTTTAAAATTTATATTTATTATTGGGTTGGAAACAAAGTTCCCTCACATCTTTTATTAACAATGATATACAACAATACAATGCAGTAAAAGACATATCAAACATCAGTATAATATTTAACACCTACTTTTGATGGATACCCTTAGTGTAAAATTCAGTTGGGTTACTATCTAAGAAGTCACCAACTGCAGTTTTCAGTTCATCAGTTACAAACATTTTACTTTTCAAGAAAGGTCTGCTGTGCCAAGAATAGATGGTAGCCTGTTGGCACCATGTCAGGTGATTACAGTAGGTGATGGAGAATTTCCCAATCCAGCTCCAGAATTTTTTTATGGGTGAGCCTTGCCACATGTGTATCACATTTAAGTACAGACATCATTTTCCATCTGCAGTAGCCACTTTGTTCAGTAAATCAAAATGATGCTTCTTGAACATGAGTGCCATGCAGGCATCAAGTCAGTTTGCATGAGACCCATAAATCCACATGATGAAAAATGGCTGGATGGTTGATGCCAAATTTCTCAGCCAGTTTCATGACGGTTAGTGTTTAAGCTGAATTTATAAACATGCAACAACAATGTGTGTTGTTGTTGTTCATAAGAGAGGGTCATTTACTGGGCCATTTTTGGAACTTATATGTATGAAGCTCTGAAATGATGAGAATAATAATTAATCAAAGGATATTGCATTTAACTACATATAAATAAATATATAAATCAACAAATAAATGTATATATAAAAAGTTGTGTGAAACTTTCCAACCCAATATTTTTATATAATTTTACATTTTCTTTTTTATTATATAAATTTTTATACATTTCCTTCATTCAACATTAGTTGTATACATTGAATTCATTAAGGACATGAGCACTCATTGATTTATTTGAGCTTTACTTATACCTCAGGTATTCTTATAGTGATTATGTCAGATCCTTTCTAATTAACTTGGCTCTAATCTTACTAAAATGTTTTTAATGTTTATGAATTTAGCGTTTTCAAGTGTATATTATTAAATATATTAAAATATTACCACAAATTTGGTTTGATATTTTTTGTCTTTAGTTCCCAATTTGATATTAATCTATGTAAAAATATGCAAATTATTTTTATATGTGTTAATAATAAAGTTAATATTAAAATGTGTGATCATCACTAATTTATTTAAATGTAGTAAACAAATAGAGCTTCATTATGTACACAACTATGCAACTAATATATCTTTAATGCATGACCAACATTTAATTGAAGTTGGAAGATACTTTTTGATAGCTCAGCTACTGATAAATTTTCAAAGATTTCAATTATCTCATTCTGAATATTTTGTTGTATTTCTTCATGAATGTTTAATAATAAAAAAACCCTATAAAGTTTCTCTTTTCAGTTAGTTTCCAATTGTTAAATGAACTTCCCTTTAGTCATGTCATTTTGTTTCTTTTTTAGGAACACTGCAGCCTTGTATTCACAGGTCATATGGCTTTGGTTCCTCGGTGTGTGTATGTAATGCTTCCTATTGTGATACTATTGCACCAAATCATAAATTGAACAAAGGAATTTATGCTGTTTACCTGTCAGATAAGAATGGCAATCGGCTGTCAAAATCTACCAACAAGTTCAATTTAACATCTAATAATGGTGAGTCAAAACTTTCTAATACTTAAACTCTATTTAGAAGGAAAATCTAACTTTTTAAATGAAACAAGTAACACATTTATCAAGTGGGGTTAAAGGGAGTAGAATAATAATCAGATTGTGATTCAAGAAAAGTAATTTATTGAATTTAAATTGAATTGGACATCTTAAAAATTATAAAATAAAGAGGAGTCAGATGTTTTTTTTTCACACATCTTATTGATATGCTTACCACCTTAAACAAGAGATGATTCCAGAGATAACTCAATAATTCTTGTGGCATCTGACTAATAGAAAAATAAGGCAATTAAAAAGGAACCATCTGTTGTCTGTGTTTAGTGCCCAATGACATCTGACGATGGGATCCTTGTAGTTGATTATATGTTTTAACCTACTCAGCTATTCTCAATCCAAGCACCAAATCTATTTCCATATGTAAGTGTCAGAAGGAAGTGGCTGAGCGCCAATTAGTTTGAAAGATTCAAAACTTTTACATGTCTATAAAACACCTGACATTACACTAAAACTTGGATAGAGTAGTAGCTAACAGTTTGTAGGTGCCAGGATGTTTCTTTCAGAAACAAGTATTCTTGTTTGTGTATCCTTGTCATATCAAGGTGAATGGCATTTATCAATATTGGGCTTCAAAGCAAGTGGGGAGCACAACAGACAATGAAGTTAACTGGATGAAAGTATGGCTCTGATAGAGAGAAGAAGCAAGGTTCACCTGAGTTCCCAAGATACCTGATGTTAGTCAAAAAGAGATGCTCCTTTATTAAAACTATCATCATTCATAATTGGAAAGGTTATATCCTCTGTATATCTACCATTTGTCCTTGCTTTGAATATTGCTGCCACATCTGGTCTAGTGCACCTGCTATATATTTAGTGATAAAATCCAAAGAAGAATCTGCAGTGTCATTGGTCCTGACCTGGCATCTCAGCTTCAGTCACTTTCCCACCACCATAATGTGGCTTCCCTGTGCCTTTTCCATAAATACTTTTTTGATAATTGTTCTGATAAACTTTCCTCTATGGTACCTAGACTTTATAAATTTAAGTGTAGTTCTAGAGTGATGGCAAAGTCTCATCATTTTACAGTTGAAATGGCTAGATATAACCATAAGTTTTTTTTCTTGCACGTCTTGCTTGTGGAATTCTTCTGACTTCTTGCTTCCATGTCAACCTTGATCTTCAAAAATTTAAATGCAATGTCATCATTATTGTCTGTCTTCTTAATTTTTGTTCTTTTATTTTCTTCTCTCCTTAATGGTATCTTTTTCTCATATTCTCTAACAATCAGTATCCCTCATGTCTTAGTAGCTTTATTGCCTTGCTTGCAGTGAAATGATAAAAAAATATTCAAAGGCAGTCAAAAAATGAAAACTAGGAATCTTCTTGTTGAAAAAAAAGAAGACAGTGGAGACATTGTTGAGGATACACACATTCCACAGTATATCCAAATCCCTACCAAACACTAAATACAAGTAAGGCATATTACAAAGCCCAAAACTACTCCTTTGCACACTGGATAAGATGAAAATGGGCCTCAAAAGTCAAGGGGTTATTAATCTTAGAAGATAAGCATAAAAAGGGAAATGTAAACTAATATGAACAAATACATAGTCATGTTCACTACTTCAAAAATATCAAAAGAAATAAAAAATGGATGAACTGTTGAAAGTGAACCAAGATATAACCTTCATCTTAAGATGCAGTCAAATGTATAAGACTGTTAACATACAACATGACCATCACCCAAGCTTTCCACTGACCGGCCGATGGCCACACCACATTGCATCTCAATCCTCAATTTTGTCAGTGTTCACTGAAAGCCAGAAAAGGGTGTAATGCATTCTCACAAGGTAACACACTGAAAGAAAAATACCAAATAAAAATGCAAACCCTGTTTTCCTATATTATATGTAGGTGTTTTATTCAGGGCTTCGTCTGCTCATCTGGGTAAGTAGGTTATACTTGGGACAATTTCTGCTATGTCAGCCCTTCCCCCTACCACCTTCTCTCCTCAATACTCATCCCAATGTGGTAACTGGCAATATGAAATGGAGGCTTCAGAACCATGTGATGGACTCGTCTGTCTGCCATCAAGAGTGAACCAGAACTCTGCCTTATCCGCTTGCATGACTGCTAATATAGACCAGCACCTAGATATACCCTATTTTCTGTTTTGTTGCCACTTGATCACAAAAGCCCCTCATCCTTCCACATTATCTTTTGTTCAAAGTAGATGCCACTGAGAACACCAAGCTTCAAAAGAAACTATCTGCTGGTTCATCAAACAGAAACCCTTGAGATCAAGATAGAACCACCACAGTGTCACAAATCAACCAACATAAATTTTAACATGTTTCATTGTTAATTTTCTTCTCAACCATTCAGCCTACTATCTTGAACCTAAGAATTTTAATAATTATTATCCAATTAGTAGTCCCACCAAATTATCATTATGTAATTTCATGCATTTAAACAGGGCCAGTGCTCTGTTACAATTGGATGACTGACCAACATTCATAAAAGAAATAAAGACAACATTAGAAAACTGAAACCATGTCCACTGCTAATGTTCACAAAACTGAACCCATTAAAAAGTGCAAACTACATTGCAAAACCACTAGCAAAAGAGTAAAAGGCAAAAAGCACATGTCAACAACAGCTTTTCAATTGAGCATCCTATGGACAGCGATCACCAAGATCGCCAATCCAACCCCCCTTCCCTCTACTGAAGGATCTTCCTTATCAGTGATTGTAAAAAAAGAGATCCTCATAGGGGTAAGAACCACCAAACCAAGATCCCAAAATAAACCATGTCAGCAACCCTCCTCAAAGCAAAGAATACAACTGGAAGAAGCCACAAACATCTGGAAATGACAGACAGTTTCAGTAAGTTTGAAAAATAGAAACAGAAAACAAACAATACATCATAATTACAACCAAATGAAAAACACCCAATAAATAATCCTAATACTATATTATGGTCCACGCAACTGACAGTTGAGATATTTCTGATTGGGTTTGGTGTCATGCATGCCATCCATATCAAAGTCTTGATGGGCAAAACTAGTTCAGCCTATTCTATGTTTCAATTTCCTTATCTCCTATATTAATTTTTTTGTAACTGATCCATACACCAAAGTATTTAACGTATTTAGTATTTAATAAGTTCACATCCTGAATTTTTTCGATGGATTCAGAGTAGATGCCGTCACTGATTTTTCACTCCAATTTCAGATCATAGTTTCTGTTTTGGAAAGTTTTATCTTGAATCTTATTTCTTGAAACACTTGGTAGAGGATGTTGATTTTTGTTCAAGATCATTCTTATCCCAATTATGAGTACCTATGGCATTGTCATAGCCTCTTCCTCATCATTAGTGCATTAGCTATGGGAGGGAAATTAGGATCATTGTTTTCAATTAGTAGATTTTTGGGGGATGTGGCATAGAATACTTACATGATCAGTGCCCATAACTTTTATGTTTGTAACTGTGCAAGGCATAGTCTAGGAAAAGATTAAATAGACTGGGGCTCTCATTACCACCCTGTCATAGAGATTTAAATTGTTTCCATATTGGGATACTTGCCAGGCATGTAAGATTTGGGGAAGTTCCTCTATTCAGTGGAGCTTTAAAAACAGTTTCTAATGGATGAGAAGAGGAAGTCTTTATTGATGTGGTCATATGATGAAGTCAACATAGCAGATATAAAATATTCTATTGAAGTGGTATGCAATTTCCTGAAGTTGTTCGATTACATATATGCATAACAAGTGTAACAAAGTAATGACCCTGAAATAAAATTTTTCTAAGTAGAAATGTAAAAATGGTGCTTTGAGAGTTAAAATTTAAATAAACAGAAAATTAAATTCAAATTTGCCTTCTGGAGGAACCAGAAATTGGAAGAAGGAAATGAGAAGTTACGTTGATTGCTGATAAAGTAAGATTAATGTATATTTAAGTTCAGATATTGACCAGAAAGACCTATATAAGTGTGAAATAACTTTAGGTCATAACTGGGTTGATGTGCTGGTAAGTGGCACTTTGATATCTTGTTTTAGGAACGGCACATTGGTGTTCACAGCATCTGTTTGAAAAGGCTTGAAAACTGGTAAATGCAAAATTAATTTGAAACCAAGGACTACAAAGAAAGATCTCTTTTCTGCAACAACCATCTGCAAATTTTATAATTATCATTATTTTGATTTTCTAGCGAGGAATCCTTTACCAGTAAGAAAGGCATTTGGTTAATTTAAGGGAATATGAAGATAATAATACGTGAATTATGAGATTTGTAAATTTCATTTTCTAAGGCTTGACTAGATAAAGTGAAATCATTTCGAACAGGGCACTGGCTCTGTTTAAACATTTAAATGCATAAAATTACAGAATGGTAATTTGGAAGGACTACTAATTGGATAATAGTTAAATTTATCAGGAGAGTAATTTGAATGATTGAGAAGAAAGTTAAAAATGAAACACTGTGTTTCAATTTGTTTTAAAATAATGAAATTAAGAATAGTTCTAAGGAGAATTTAACCCAGATTTAACTAGACAAGAATCAGTAAAATTGAAATTGGGCATTGTGAATTGTCATTTTCTGGGGACTGGCTAAGTAAAGTGAAGTCATTAATCAGTGTTATTGTAAAAGAATTCCCTACACACATTTCACTTACTGGTAATTTTTCCAAGTGGAATGCAAAGGTTAAACACCAGAAACACAACCATATTTTGATGGCCAAACACACAGACACACACAGGACAAAAGAATTGAGGATGGGACAACTAGCAGTTGTGAGTAGAAAGCTTCAAATCACCATTCCTGCAGTATAGTACTCATTTTATTCAACCAGTTTTTCTTTATATTCAATAAACCTGTTGTTAGCATTATCAGCAGTGTTGTGAATTTCATTGAAGGAGTTCTTATTCCAGCCTGACTTCAGAAGTTGCATTCATACATAAGAGACAAAGATCTACCATGACCACAGGCAGAAATTACACAATCTTGTCAGTGGTACAAACTAAACTTTGCTATCAATCCTACCTACACTGGCCTCAAGGTGAGAAAAGAAAGCCAAATGATCCATAATAAGGTCAGTATTATGCAAACAAAGCTAGTGTAGCTCATGACTGAGAGGAAAAAGAAGAAACAAAGCTGAGCTAAGACACAGTTGAAAAGTTGTTGAAAAGTGTTGGTGTGTTGTTAGATGCGTCAACACCAGTGGGTTACATTTGGTGCCATTTCACCAAGATAAAACCCTATCAAGTCGATCTAGGATGCAACCAAAGACATCTGGAAAAGGACTCAGCCAGAAGAAAAGAGCTCAAGACAGGCAGCCGACGAAGAAACTTTTGTTCAATTAAGTTTGAATGATAAAAAAAATAATGGGTCTCCCAACAAATACAACAACAGATAAAAAGATACAAATTAGATCAGCAAAATACTACATCAGAGAAGAAGAGCCATAAATAAGATCAGCAAAAACAATGTCCGAGTACAGCAACAAATAAAGCAAAACAAGTGGGTGAGGTGTGTTGATAATTCATTTTCCTCGGCTCCTTTTCTTTGTTTCGATTATGTATTGGTGAGAGTTATCTTCATATTGAAATATAATTTCTTAACTTTTTTTTCATCAGTTAAGTTTGTGAAGTAAGTAGAATGGTGATAAAAAATTCTGTTGAAAAAAGAAAAAGATATAGTGATTGTTGTGTGTTTGATTAGCTCCCCAATAGGTTAATGGCAAACCTGAATTTCACAGGTTTGATGATTGCTGCATTTTGATAGCAGAGCTAACAAATTTAAGCCCTGGCTGTGCGTCTTCAACAAAAAGACCATAATATATGAGATGACTAATGCAGAGTTGGTTGCTCTGACATTTGATTATGCCTAGGGTGAAGCTTCTGACTTTGTGATATTACTTGGGCAGAGTTAAATCTGCACTTAGCAGCTGAGGAACTAGAAATTGGAAGAAGGAAATGAGAAGTTACGTTGATTGCTGATAAAGTAAGATTAATGTATATTTAAGTTCAGATATTGACCAGAAAGACCTATATAAGTGTGAAATAACTTTAGGTCATAACTGGGTTGATGTGCTGGTAAGTGGCACTTTGATATCTTGTTTTAGGAACGGCACATTGGTGTTCACAGCATCTGTTTGAAAAGGCTTGAAAACTGGTAAATGCAAAATTAATTTGAAACCAAGGACTACAAAGAAAGATCTCTTTTCTGCAACAACCATCTGCAAATTTTATAATTATCATTATTTTGATTTTCTAGCGAGGAATCCTTTACCAGTAAGAAAGGCATTTGGTTAATTTAAGGGAATATGAAGATAATAATACGTGAATTATGAGATTTGTAAATTTCATTTTCTAAGGCTTGACTAGATAAAGTGAAATCATTTCGAACAGGGCACTGGCTCTGTTTAAACATTTAAATGCATAAAATTACAGAATGGTAATTTGGAAGGACTACTAATTGGATAATAGTTAAATTTATCAGGAGAGTAATTTGAATGATTGAGAAGAAAGTTAAAAATGAAACACTGTGTTTCAATTTGTTTTAAAATAATGAAATTAAGAATAGTTCTAAGGAGAATTTAACCCAGATTTAACTAGACAAGAATCAGTAAAATTGAAATTGGGCATTGTGAATTGTCATTTTCTGGGGACTGGCTAAGTAAAGTGAAGTCATTAATCAGTGTTATTGTAAAAGAATTCCCTACACACATTTCACTTACTGGTAATTTTTCCAAGTGGAATGCAAAGGTTAAACACCAGAAACACAACCATATTTTGATGGCCAAACACACAGACACACACAGGACAAAAGAATTGAGGATGGGACAACTAGCAGTTGTGAGTAGAAAGCTTCAAATCACCATTCCTGCAGTATAGTACTCATTTTATTCAACCAGTTTTTCTTTATATTCAATAAACCTGTTGTTAGCATAACAGCAGTGTTGTGAATTTCATTGAAGGAGTTCTTATTCCAGCCTGACTTCAGAAGTTGCATTCATACATAAGAGACAAAGATCTACCATGACCACAGGCAGAAATTACACAATCTTGTCAGTGGTACAAACTAAACTTTGCTATCAATCCTACCTACACTGGCCTCAAGGTGAGAAAAGAAAGCCAAATGATCCATAATAAGGTCAGTATTATGCAAACAAAGCTAGTGTAGCTCATGACTGAGAGGAAAAAGAAGAAACAAAGCTGAGCTAAGACACAGTTGAAAAGTTGTTGAAAAGTGTTGGTGTGTTGTTAGATGCGTCAACACCAGTGGGTTACATTTGGTGCCATTTCACCAAGATAAAACCCTATCAAGTCGATCTAGGATGCAACCAAAGACATCTGGAAAAGGACTCAGCCAGAAGAAAAGAGCTCAAGACAGGCAGCCGACGAAGAAACTTTTGTTCAATTAAGTTTGAATGATAAAAAAAATAATGGGTCTCCCAACAAATACAACAACAGATAAAAAGATACAAATTAGATCAGCAAAATACTACATCAGAGAAGAAGAGCCATAAATAAGATCAGCAAAAACAATGTCCGAGTACAGCAACAAATAAAGCAAAACAAGTGGGTGAGGTGTGTTGATAATTCATTTTCCTCGGCTCCTTTTCTTTGTTTCGATTATGTATTGGTGAGAGTTATCTTCATATTGAAATATAATTTCTTAACTTTTTTTTCATCAGTTAAGTTTGTGAAGTAAGTAGAATGGTGATAAAAAATTCTGTTGAAAAAAGAAAAAGATATAGTGATTGTTGTGTGTTTGATTAGCTCCCCAATAGGTTAATGGCAAACCTGAATTTCACAGGTTTGATGATTGCTGCATTTTGATAGCAGAGCTAACAAATTTAAGCCCTGGCTGTGCGTCTTCAACAAAAAGACCATAATATATGAGATGACTAATGCAGAGTTGGTTGCTCTGACATTTGATTATGCCTAGGGTGAAGCTTCTGACTTTGTGATATTACTTGGGCAGAGTTAAATCTGCACTTAGCAGCTGAGGAACTAGAAATTGGAAGAAGGAAATGAGAAGTTACGTTGATTGCTGATAAAGTAAGATTAATGTATATTTAAGTTCAGATATTGACCAGAAAGACCTATATAAGTGTGAAATAACTTTAGGTCATAACTGGGTTGATGTGCTGGTAAGTGGCACTTTGATATCTTGTTTTAGGAACGGCACATTGGTGTTCACAGCATCTGTTTGAAAAGGCTTGAAAACTGGTAAATGCAAAATTAATTTGAAACCAAGGACTACAAAGAAAGATCTCTTTTCTGCAACAACCATCTGCAAATTTTATAATTATCATTATTTTGATTTTCTAGCGAGGAATCCTTTACCAGTAAGAAAGGCATTTGGTTAATTTAAGGGAATATGAAGATAATAATACGTGAATTATGAGATTTGTAAATTTCATTTTCTAAGGCTTGACTAGATAAAGTGAAATCATTTCGAACAGGGCACTGGCTCTGTTTAAACATTTAAATGCATAAAATTACAGAATGGTAATTTGGAAGGACTACTAATTGGATAATAGTTAAATTTATCAGGAGAGTAATTTGAATGATTGAGAAGAAAGTTAAAAATGAAACACTGTGTTTCAATTTGTTTTAAAATAATGAAATTAAGAATAGTTCTAAGGAGAATTTAACCCAGATTTAACTAGACAAGAATCAGTAAAATTGAAATTGGGCATTGTGAATTGTCATTTTCTGGGGACTGGCTAAGTAAAGTGAAGTCATTAATCAGTGTTATTGTAAAAGAATTCCCTACACACATTTCACTTACTGGTAATTTTTCCAAGTGGAATGCAAAGGTTAAACACCAGAAACACAACCATATTTTGATGGCCAAACACACAGACACACACAGGACAAAAGAATTGAGGATGGGACAACTAGCAGTTGTGAGTAGAAAGCTTCAAATCACCATTCCTGCAGTATAGTACTCATTTTATTCAACCAGTTTTTCTTTATATTCAATAAACCTGTTGTTAGCATAACAGCAGTGTTGTGAATTTCATTGAAGGAGTTCTTATTCCAGCCTGACTTCAGAAGTTGCATTCATACATAAGAGACAAAGATCTACCATGACCACAGGCAGAAATTACACAATCTTGTCAGTGGTACAAACTAAACTTTGCTATCAATCCTACCTACACTGGCCTCAAGGTGAGAAAAGAAAGCCAAATGATCCATAATAAGGTCAGTATTATGCAAACAAAGCTAGTGTAGCTCATGACTGAGAGGAAAAAGAAGAAACAAAGCTGAGCTAAGACACAGTTGAAAAGTTGTTGAAAAGTGTTGGTGTGTTGTTAGATGCGTCAACACCAGTGGGTTACATTTGGTGCCATTTCACCAAGATAAAACCCTATCAAGTCGATCTAGGATGCAACCAAAGACATCTGGAAAAGGACTCAGCCAGAAGAAAAGAGCTCAAGACAGGCAGCCGACGAAGAAACTTTTGTTCAATTAAGTTTGAATGATAAAAAAAATAATGGGTCTCCCAACAAATACAACAACAGATAAAAAGATACAAATTAGATCAGCAAAATACTACATCAGAGAAGAAGAGCCATAAATAAGATCAGCAAAAACAATGTCCGAGTACAGCAACAAATAAAGCAAAACAAGTGGGTGAGGTGTGTTGATAATTCATTTTCCTCGGCTCCTTTTCTTTGTTTCGATTATGTATTGGTGAGAGTTATCTTCATATTGAAATATAATTTCTTAACTTTTTTTTCATCAGTTAAGTTTGTGAAGTAAGTAGAATGGTGATAAAAAATTCTGTTGAAAAAAGAAAAAGATATAGTGATTGTTGTGTGTTTGATTAGCTCCCCAATAGGTTAATGGCAAACCTGAATTTCACAGGTTTGATGATTGCTGCATTTTGATAGCAGAGCTAACAAATTTAAGCCCTGGCTGTGCGTCTTCAACAAAAAGACCATAATATATGAGATGACTAATGCAGAGTTGGTTGCTCTGACATTTGATTATGCCTAGGGTGAAGCTTCTGACTTTGTGATATTACTTGGGCAGAGTTAAATCTGCACTTAGCAGCTGATTTAGTAGCCTGGCTATCCCCACAGAAGCAATGACAGGGGTTGAGAGACTATAGTGTGATTGTTTTCAAGGATTGAAGCATTGGTGGAAGTTGCTTCCCCAGATCCAGGAGGTAAATCCTATCCAATTTTCCAGTTCCAGCTGGTAGATTATTTTATCGACTCTCCGAAATCCTCAATTAAGAGAAGATGTAGCTAGGAGGTGGCCAGTGATTCTGAAGGAGGCATTTGAGGAGGTGAGAGCAAGCAAGAGCATGTTGGCTCAGCTGAGATGATTAACCATTAGGGGAGAGTTAAGAAGAGAGGACCTCACTACATTGCTGCAAGTATGCCACGGGTGTGGAAAAAGAGGACATGTTAGATCAGATTGTTCTTTGGAACATGAAGATTGAGAAAAAAAGGATCCCACTAGGAAGAGTTGATCCTTGTGGGTTGGACAGTACACCCCCACCATGGATATTACAGACTGATGTGTTTTGTGCGTAATAGAGATGGAAATAGGGCTAAAGACTGTCCCACCAATCGGGGGTTGCCTCTGGAAGTAATGGATCAGGGTAAACCCAAGTGTAGTAAATGCAAATTGGGACATGGGGCAGGCAGTACATACATGTAGGTAGAGGCTGAGATGGGAGAAGATTTCTCCCACCACTGAAAGGAAAGCTCCTAGGGACAAAAACTAAGGGTTTACCCAAGAAAAATTTAAACTACCATAGTGAGTAGGATGGAAGGGAGGGTAACCCAGGTGAACAAGATGAGTGCTAAGAAAAATGTGAAATGTTGGACCCATAGAAGGAATGGTCATAGGGAAGTTGTGTGTTACAAGTGTGGAAGAAGGGAACACATTAAAAGGGTCTATACCTGCAAGTATAAATGTTGGGATATGTGATGAGTAAATGCAGGCAGACACTCTTCAATGGTTGTGGAAAAATGGGCATATCTGAACAAATTGTTGGACTAACCGTAGTTTAACAACAGTCCTGAGAGGAGAAGGTGACAGGAATAATGAAAAGAGACATTCATGACAAGGGAAGATAAGAGGTAGGAGTGTCACAAGAAATAGTTAAAAAAGGAAAATTGCAAAGAGCTTGAGTGTATGAGGTGATGTCTGAGGAGGCAATGATATGTGATGTTAAAGTTAAGGGAAGGAGAATGAAAGCTTTAATCGATACTGGAGCAAGCATATCTATGTTAAGTTCTGTTGTATTTAAATGATTAGGTATAGGGCCTGACTAAGATCTGCAAATTTAGTGATCTTCCAGGCAAATGGAGATGCAATGAGGTTAGATGGGATGATAGTGTTAACAGTACAGTAAGGTGCATCATAGATTTTATGTCTCACCTGAATTAAATAGGGAACTCATCCTAGATGAAAAATGGCTTAAGAAGAATAATGCTGTACTTTCATTTGATCCTTCTACATTAATATTGGGTGAGAAGAATATACAAATGGGGAAGAATCAGTGACCCAGGTGAGGTTGTTATCAGAGAAAGAAATAACAATACCCCCTTGTACGATCATACCCAGTTTAAGGAGACTATAGGTCATTAGTGGGGAAGTAGGAAGGTTGTATAAAGTGATATCTTTACTGGAGTTTCATTTGGAGGGTGAAGAGATCATCATGCTAAATACAATTGTAACTTGAGAATAAGGAAGGTTGCCTGCCTGTAATGATCGCTAATTTCATACCCAAAACAGTACAAATTCAGCCCAGGATGTATAATGAAAAAGGGAAGAGTATTACTGGAAGCAGGGATTGTATAGAGATCTCAATCACCATGGAGTTTCCCCATAGTAGTGGTGGATAAGATGATCATCGATTTTGTGTCAACTTCTGAGCTCTAAAGAAGATCACCAAGCCTTTAGCTTACCTGTTAACCTCCCCCACCCCATCCCAAAGACAACATTTTGGCATTGCTTGGAAAGGCCACCTATTTTTTTCATGTTTGATTTTATAGTATGCTATTGGCAGGTAGTGGTGAATGAAGCAGATAGGAAGAAAATGGTTTTTGCTTGTCATGTGGGCCTTTATCAACTCAGGGTCATGCCAATTGGCTGAGCTGAAGCTCTGGTATGTTTTAACAATTAATGTCAATAGTATTGAGTGAGTTGGAAGAATTTGAAATGGCTTACATTATTACAGGTATTTTCACTCTGCAGATTGTGTTTGACCAGTTGAGAAAGCATGGTCTAAAGTTAAAGTTGCCAAAATGCCAGTTTCTTAAGGACAAAACTATGTAGAAGAAATACACTTACCTTCAAAAAGACTGAGGGTGTGCACAATGCGTATGCTGATGACATTGGCTCCATGCTACAAATAAAAACCAGGGCAAACTCATTCTGTTGTTTATAAAAAGAAAACGGTTATGGAATAGCCCATATGTGCTACCTATAATGGAATAATCTGGATATTCTGGCTACGGATTACCTTAAAATGCATATAAAGTCAGTGGCAGTGAACAAGTCAGAGAAGTTGACTAGGTGGATGAGTGGATTTGGGGTCTTGTGAATTTGTTATAGTTTACTACAAACTATTTCGGCAGCATTCTGGAGTGAACTCTTGCATGTGCATTCATTGCTGGATTGCAAATTGATGTTAAGCAGATCTTTCACAGATCTTTTTTAATGGTGACAATGGTTCTCAACCAAATACTAGCTTGGGCCAGGGCGATCATGAAAGACAAACCTTCGGCAGATGAATTGGTTGCACCTGCCACACAACTACCATACAAAAATGCTGCACAGAGTATCACCTAGAAAAAATTACATGCTTCAGGTGTGGTGGGCAGAATCACCTGGCAAGAGACAGTCTGAATTAGCAAGGAGGGGTGAGCATGTATTGTTGTTGGAGAAAACATTAGCAATTGTGATACTATCCTTGTGACCAATTAGGTCACTTGGCCTTAAACTGCTCAGAAAACGGATTAGGAGACAAGATGTCAGTGCTGGTCTGTTCCCCCAAAATGATCTAGATATGGCACTACCCATAATGGAGTTGCATGTTAATAAAATATAGTGCACAGCATTGGTGGACACTGGCTGCTCCCATACGTTCATGAACAGGTCAGTTTGTCATCTTTGAAGAAAGGAGGAAGTTAAGTTACTCACAGCAGACAGAAAGACACTAAGATGTTGCAGAGTTGGCAGAGTTCAGCTAAGTATGAATAGTGTGAATCCAGTTAAGGTTTAAGTGTTGGTTATGGAAGGAAAACTATTTGATTTCATACATTATTTACATTAATCGGACTAGTGTTCTCATCTTTGTCGCCATGTTTATCACAACGTTTCGGCCGTTGTACGCTCCGTCCTTCTTCAGGTGGTTGGAATGTCAAACTGAACCCTTTATTTCACTCACTGGGGTAGACTGTTCTAGTTCCACATGCCATGTTTAATGGATGTCCCTCTGAAAGTTCTCCACTGCCTTAACCGGGTATTGACTCTTTGGGTCTTGTCACTGGATCTAACCAACGCCTTTATCCACTGTGCCATGTGTCCTTGAGGACATCTGTATATGAATTTCTGGGTATTATAAACCTAATGTCTTCAGCAACCATTTTTACCAGTGCTCATATTGCAATTTTTGCTGTTATCATTGCATGTTTTTACCAGAGCTCATATTGAAACTTTGTTGTTTTTATCACTTGTCTCTGGCACTCCTTATTACTGTTTACCATATTGTATTAATTTCTATGCTTGGTCGGCTCAGGAGATTTTTGTGGCCTAGCATATGTGCTGATTACTTAAGTTTACATATTTTTCAATGGTTTTCCTTGTCTATGATCTCAACCTGATCCCACAGAGGGCGGTGATCTCCCCTCTCTCTCCATATGTGGTCAGCCATGCCTGATTTTTCCACTTCCCCTCATGTTACAGCTTTCTGGTGTTCTTGAAGCCTCACTTTAAGGGGGCAGCCTGTCTCTCCTTTGTATTTCTTTCCGCAGCTGTATGGGATAGCGTACACACAGTCTTTAGTAATGTTCTCCTCTATGGGGGGGTCTTACTTGGGAGAGATATCTGTGAAGTGTCATCAAGCTTTTGAAGGTTGTCCTGATATTATATGGACTGCAGATCCTTTGTATTTTCTCTGATAACCCCTTCACATAAGGCAGGCAGACTGTTTTCTGAGTGTTGTCCTCCTCCTCTAGTACCCACCTATCCCAGTTTTGGGGAGCTGCTGCCATGTACCCAGGGTAGTTGTTATGTTGTAGGGTACTACTTATACTGACCAATTCTTTATCTAATGTCTCTGGGTCGCCACTTATGACTTTTGCACGGTGTTGTAAGCAGCAGACAATCCCTTTCTTTATGCTGTATGGATGGTGGAAGTTGAAATTGAGGTACTGTCCAGTGAATATCTGTTTACGGTATATGGATGTCTTGAACCCATGCTCTGTTCGAGATATTAGAACATCCAGGAAAGGGAGTGTGTTTTTACTTTCTTTCTCCATTGTGAATTGTATCGAAGGTCTTATTGAATTCACATGGTCCAGTAGAACCTGAACATCTTCCTGGTGTGGCCAGAGTATGAAGGTGTCATCCACGTACCTTAACCATATAGCTGGTTTTAGAGATATAGATTCTAATGCCATTTCCTCAAAGTATTCCATGTATATATTCGCCATTGCTGGTGATAATGGCGAGCCCATTACTAAGCCCTCATCCTGTTGATATATGTGTGATCCCATTCCGAAGTGTGTTGTTTGTGTACAGAAAGTTAACATCTCCATCAGATTATCTATTGGAATACTGGTCCGTTCTTCTAGGGATGAGTCAGAGGCCAATCTGTCTCTGACTACTGAGAGTGCCTCCTCCGTGGGTACCTTGGTGAACAAATTCACCACGTCCAAGCTACCTCACATGCATGGTCTCCCTAAGATTCACAAAGACGGTATTCCGCTCAGACCGATTGTTAGTTGCCAAGGCTCTGTGTGCCACCCTCTGAGTCGCTTCCTTGTGGATATAATTGACCTATTGATTGGAAAGTTTCCTTCATATGTCCGAAACTCAGCCCACTTTGTGGAAATAATCAAAGATGCTCCCATCCTATCCAACCAGATGGTGAACTTGGATACCTGGTTAAGGCAGTCGAGAACTTTCAGAGGGACATCCATTAAACATGGCATGTGGAACTAGAACAGTCTATCCCAGTGAGTGAAATAAAGGGTTCAGTTCGACATTCCAACCACCTGAAGAAGGCCAGAGCATACAAGCCTGATAAACATGGCGACAATAGTTCAAATAATATAAATAATACCTCAGAAATATAGACAGATATTTGATTTCGACCTTCTATTGAGTTCATTGATTGAACAGGTGACGTACCTGCATATGTGGCACTCAAAAGTCTGGGGGAGCACTGTAAACTCTGTTGAAAGCACCATACCAGAAATCACCAATGTTATCACAAGACAGAATGTCTTCTCTGCGGATAGCTTGTGGGACATTCTTGTGTGTGTGGTTGGCTTTGTGCGACCATAGCATTCATCAAATGTAGAGTGAATGTGGTCATATCAGGATGAGATGACGTAACTGATGATCTCCATGTGAGGACCATGTTGGAAGATACCATCATGAGGATGCTCAAAAGCAGTCCAATGCAAGCTACCTGGTATGTGAATGCCTGTAAGATCAATGTCATGATTGATGCAAGCTCCTTAGCCACTTAGGTCTCATTGTAGATCAACAGATCTGTGATTGAGGATGCATGTTGATTGTATCCAGCAAATGATACTCAGTACATCAACCTTGCTAAATTGAATGCAGCACTAAGGGGCATTAATCTTGCTCTCCAATAGCAGGTGATTGTAGTGAACTTGGTAACTGATTCTGCATGTGTGCATGAATGGGTTTCTGACGCTATAACTGGAAAGGCCTGACTACACACTAAAGCTGCAAGTGAGATGCTCATATGAAAACAGCTCAATACATTCATAGAGCTTATGAAGGAGTACAGACAGTAAGTATCTGATTGGTCAAATCTGACCATAATTGAGCAGGCAATCTGATTAAAATCCCACAGTGTTGGCTTGACGACATCAAGAAACAAAGTGAACTTTTGAAGCATTTGTGTGCTGCTGCTATAGAAGCATTAACTCATAGCCAGATAATGGCCATCCACCATCAGACTGGTGATCCTGGGGTGAGGCAGACATGGTAATTTGTATGCCAGGCCAGTCCATCTGTGTCAAAACATGCAGTTAGGACCATGGTCAAAAAATGTAAAGTGTGTCTGACCCACCCTTCTTTTGTACACTGGCAACATTGTTGGTTAGATGTGAGCAACACCTAGAGTAGAGTAGGCATAAATATTGCCCATTAAATATACAAAACATTTGTTCACTATTATTGACTGTGGTCCCATCTGATTTGCAGTCTGGCAACCACTTCAACAAGACTCCTCATTTCCTTGCCAATTGGAGGTGATATTTTTTTAATATGATTCACCAGAGGAGATTCTCACAGACAACAACACCACTTTCTGTAGTAGGCAAGTCAATCAGTTTTTAAACAAGTGGGGAGTTTGCCTTCAATACAGGCCATCAAGAAATGGCATAGCAGAGAGGTGCTGCTGAATTGTGAAGAGGATCGTGGCCAAGAAGGAATGTACTGTAATGGAAGCAGTGTACTGGTATAATGTGATGCCAAAGGATGACATTTCAAATGCAACTGTACCAGTCAGCATTATATACACATACCAGGTTCAAATTTAAAGGGACTTGACACCACACTCACATCTGTTCATGAGTAGGTACACAAACCATACACTCTTGGAGATTCCATCTGGGTGAAGACTCTCAATAGTTGATAAACTGCCAATTTCAGAAAGTCACGGGTATAAAGAGAAAGCACTCAGTACTGGTCAATGGGACTTCGCACCACATAAAAAGATCTCCGTCTCATTTTTAGTGCAACTTAGTCAACGAACAGCAATGAGTCTTCCAACAGCAAGATGCTGCTCCAGTGCAAGCCATGCTCACCCAACGGTACCCTGATAACCTACCCACTAGCCCTAGCACATCAGATGCTGAAAAAACTTGTACCATCTCTCCACAGAGAAGCATGTGCCAAAGGAGGCCAGGAGTAAGGCAGTCTCTTCTATGGAAGAGTCAAAGATTGCCTCCTATGATGAAGCACATGGCAAAAAAAGGCCAGCCCCCAGGTGCCATCTTTGTGATCAAGAGATCAGTGGGGGTTTAGAAGAAATATGCTTACTTTAAAAAAGACAGAGGGCATATGCAGGCTGATGCCATTGCCTCCATGCTACAGATAAAAACTGGGGCAAACTCATTCCTTCATTTATAAAAGAAAATTATTAATGGAATAGCCAACATATGCTACCTATGGGGTTGATGGAATAACCCAGATGTTCTGGCTACAGATTACCTTGGAATATAAAGTCAGCGATGGACAAGGTGGACAAATGGATTTGCAGTTTTGTGAATTTGTGACAGTTTACTACAATTATTTATGTTTTGTTATTAATAAGAAAGGAGTGAAATCTAACATAGTCAAGATAGTGATAAGATCCATGCTGGAGCTGCATGCAGTGAAGGAAGTTAGGGGATTCATTGGATACTATAGGAGATTTATTCCGAGATTCTCGAGAATAACTATGTCCTTAATAAATCTAATGAAGAAATATGTTTGATTTAAATGGATCACAGTTTCAATGTTCCTTTGGCAAACTAAAAGAGCAGTTAGCAGCAGTACCTCTGTTGGTTTACCCAGACCTAAGTAAGTACACCGATGCAAGTGACACCTGCACTGAGGCTTGCCTTACACAGCCTTGTCCCAGAGAGGATGACTTAATAGCAGAAGCAATTAAGGAAATTCCAATTTACTTCTCATCTCACAAGCTGTCCCCCACCCAACAGAGACAACCTATTATTGAGGAGGAAGCCTATGCTATTGTGTATGCATTGCTAAAGTTTAATTATTATCTGGATGGGGCAGAGTTTGTGATTAAAACAGATCACAAAACATTGCAGTATCTATTTGAAGCTGAGTGGACAAACCTAGCCAGTGCATTCAAACTGAGTGGTTATAACTGTCGCATAGAGTATTTGGTGAGGAAAGAAAATACATGCACAGATTTGCTATCATGAATCCCCATGAAGCTAAAACCACAGTCATTAACAAGTAGAACCAGTGGTATATGATAAGACTTACCAAATAAATGTACTCAACTCCCATAGACTGAGAGATAGGCCAGAATGGAGTGATTCTGAAGAAGATGGAAAAGAGGAATCTAGTATGTTAAAAGAGTCAATAGAGAATTACAAGGAACTAAGATCATATAAGGAGGTGGTGGAAAGTGAAGGGTTAGCAGATGTAAAAGCTAATAAATATCAGAGTATAAGAGACTTGCTTTATTATGCATCAAGCAAAGGTAAAAGTTCAAGAATGGAATTGTATGTGCTTAAAGGCCCGCAGAGCCAAATGTTAGAGCAATGTTATGAGAAGATGAGACATATAGGCATAGATAAAACCATTGAACTAATTAGTTGAATGTATTGGCCAGGCTTGTAGAGAGTGGTGATGCCTATGGGATTAGTTGTGTATCCTGTCAGAAGCAGAATGAGAAACGCTGTCCCTTTGATGGAGACTGAAATAACCTCATACTCCTTTAAGAAAATTAGCATAAATGCATCAGATTTTTACTCGTCCACACCTAGAGGAAACTTATACATAGTGAGTTTCATAGGCTGGCTAACAAATTGGGTGGAGGCATTTGCAGTAAAAGACAAAACTGCAGTTGCTACCCTAGTGGTGAATGAGATATTCCCTAGATTTGGAGCACCTTTAGAACTAGTGACTGATAATGGGCTAGAAAATGTGAATGAAGTGAGAGCCCATGCCATGAAAAGTTTGAATATTCACCACATAACCACCTCACCCTACCATCTGCAAGGTAATACGAAGGTGGCACAGACTCTTGGGAGACATGTTAACCAAATTATCTGAAGGAGAGAATGAAAACTGAAACTTAGTACTGAATCAGGCTCTGGTGGCAGCCAGATTCTTCATCAATTATAGTAGTAACTTTTCCCTTACTATATGATATTCAGATGAGATGTTGTATTGCCTGTAGATAATCTCTTGAGACCTAGAAAAAAATATGTGGGGGAAGAAATTTCACAAAATATTGATTGACTAACAACATAAGATTTTTTGTGCAAGATATGCAGAGATCAAAAGAAGAGAAATCAAAGGATTAATAAAGAAAGGCAGGAGGTAGGACTAAATGTAGGGAACCCAGTGTTCTATAAAACACAGATAAGACAAAAGAAGTTAGACCAGAAATGGAGACCCTATTATAGAATTGTGGAACAGGCAGGTCTGGTCACCTTTGTGAAGTGGGACCTGGTGGCAGGAAAAACAAAGCAGGGGCATGCAAATGACCTAAAATAGAAGAATAGAATGTTCCTGTAAGTAAGCAAAGGGAAAGGACATTTTGACAAGCAATGTTGGCAGACCCTCAGCCAGAAATAGAGGGAGATGAAAGACAAATGGAAATACAGTTAAACCCTTATAGTTCACAGGTAAACATGGATGATAGATGGGTTTGTTGAGAACTCAGAAGTGTGGGAACCAGACAATGATATTCCTCTTGCAGAACTAAGAAGCAGGCATGAGAATCAAGGAGATTTAGAAAAATGGGATATGGATGATAAGATACCTTTAACAGAATTAAAAAGGAAAAGTGAAGGTCAGAATGGTAGAAGGGAAGAGGAGGAAATACCCTTAACAATGGGACTGAGAGACACTGAGGTTATTCCGAGAGGGCAAGATATGGAAAGAACAGATGAGGCTGAAGACTCTGATGGCTGATTGTTCTTAAGAGAGGAGGTTGTGCAGAGATAGTAAAGGAGGTGACAGTGAGGGACAGGTCCAAGTGGGTCAGGAGTTGTATTTCCTGAGAGAGAGCACACTGTCGGTGTAGGACTCAAAAATGGTCTCTTCAGTCTTTTTAAAAGTGAGAGTGGAATTATGTGATCCTATAGGTGGTGGATGCAAAGGTGCCTGTGGAAAGCACTCCAGATTGATGACATTCCTGTTATCTTTGCAGGATACCTCGATTGAGAACAATATTGCTCTTCATGGCAGTGGTAACAACAAAAGTGCTGGAACATATGCAGAACATAATATTTAAGAAAACCAGCAAAGTAAAAATCTATGGGAAAAGGGACATTTCGAAGTCTGTTGTTTCTACAAAAACAAACAAACAAAAACAGAATGGAAACAAACATGACAGAGCCCAAAAACATAGCTGTGGTGAACAGAATAAATATCCTAACAAAGGAATTCAGTGGAGTGTAGGGGAAAGGGAAGATAACAAAACTGGTAGTGCTGATGGGCTTATTTATTTAAAATATCAGTAAATGAAAATGTAATAAACCTCAAAGTTAGCAATACTACCATTTCCTTAGTGATAGACTCAGGAGTACAGCATAATACGTTATCTGTAGAGGACTTCAAGAAAATAGAAAAAGGACTCACAATTAAGCTCCAATCAGATGCTACCAGACTCTACTCCTATGCCAGTGAACAACCACTTCCCCTTCTAGGGAAGTGCATATTAAATGTTGAAGTTCCTAGTACAAATTGATACATAACAGTTCCATTTTTTGTCATACCTCAGGCCCAGGCATCACTTTTAAGTGGTAGAACCAGTAAAAGACTAGGACTTTTAAGAATAGGCATTAATGCCAACATCTTGAACTGCTCAGAACTGGATATATAGATGAAACTACAAGCAAAATTCCCAAAGGTTTTCAGTGTATTTGGAAAACTGAAAGATTACCAGTTAAAGTTCAAAATAAATAAGGAGTTTCCTAGGACTAGCCCAATTCTGAGCTAACTTTATCCCCATTTTGCTGACATAACTGCATCAATTAGGGACCTTACGAGACAAGATGCTGATTGAAAATGGAAAGAGGAAAAATATGCCTTTAGCAAACTAAAAAAAAGACTAACTGAAGTGCCAATGATGACATACTACAATACTGAATTCCCAACAAGTGATGCTTCTTCCATTGGCTTGGGTGCAATCCTTGAACAGCAGTAGCTAAATGGGGTCTGGAAACTAGTATACTATACCTAGGTAACTCCATGAGATCACTAAAAAAAGAACATAGCATGATGAAAAAGATGCCAAAAATGACAAAAACAAAATTTTATTGTCTAATTGTTTATGTTATTATGAAGAGGAAAGACCAAAGTTTTTTTTTTAATTATTTTTAAAAATTTTTCCTTCTTTTTAGAACATTCTAAATTTTGATTAAAAAAACTTGTTTCTCTTTGCATCACTGAAACTAGTAAAATAACATACAATTTTTAGCACGTTTTTTTTTGTATGATACACATTAATTTGGAAAATCTTGCAAAAATAAAAATAACTGTCGGATATTAATGAAACTTTCAGAAACTATTCATAGATGATGGAAATTATTATAAATATGTTTTTTTTCATTAAAGTCATGGCATAAATATTTTTTTTTATATTTATTACCCCCCACCTAACTAATTTTATGAAAATTCTAGAAATTCGATCAAATACAGTTTAGTAATTACAATAGTTAAAAGCACAAGGCTTTGAGGAAAGCAAATCATGTTTTCTTTTTTTTAATTGGATCCCCCTACCTGAAAATCAGCTCTGAATTGTAACATACAAAACTCAATAAAACAAAGATATTACTTAATTTCAAATGCTTTTATTTGCTTCTATGAATATGGACAATATTTTCTGAAAGCAAAAAATTTTTTGATTAAAAATGAATTTTTAATACAATTATTTGTTATTTCTTTAATTATAATAGATTTTTACATTTAAGTTGTTAAAATATTATAAAATTAGTTAAAAGCCGAATCGGGTTTCCTAAGTGTCCTTATGAGATAGATCTTTTTTTACCACATTGTAAATTGTTTAGTTTTGACTAATCAGAAGACCAGCAGTAATTAAGAAATGTAATTTTGTGTTTATAATCGGGCTGTAATTATAAAGTAAGGAAGACCAACCAGAATACGATTAAGTTGCATTATTTGAGTTAAACATTGTTCTCCGCTGTTAAGGCCTTTACTTTTGCAAAACACATGTGGAGAAGTTAATTTGATTTTTCAATTTCAACTGAGAAGGGTACCTGATTTTTAGCAATCAGTATCATCTCATGAAATTTATATGATCTTATTTTTATATTAATCTCTTATGACATTTTTCCATAAATGAAATATCAAAATTAATAATAAAGTGAATGGAAATACAAATAACACAGTAAAATGTAATAAATGTACATAAAATTATAGTATTTTATGTACACTTCTGATTAAATTTCATAAGAAAGGTACCTATAAATTAATTAGATACCTTTCTTATGAAATTTAATCTCACTCTTAACAGTCTTATTTTTTCATTTCTTTATATTTTCCATAAAGCATTGTAAATGTAAAGATGAAAGCTAAGTACAAAAAAAAAATTAGAGCGCTGAAAGTTTTCCTTAAAAATAACGAGGTAAATAATTTGTTCACTTAAATCTAAATAATTTCACTTTTCTTCCTGTAGAACAAATTATCCTCATGTAATCCGTCAATATGTCATTCATCACCTGTCAAGTGATGTGAAAGGTTATGACCTGTTTTGTTTATTTTCAAACTACATTTTTTCGGCACAGAAGCTAAGTTAAGCTTGGTTCAAAATATTTTAAATAAACATTATAATTTCTGATTTTCTTAAAATAAGTTTGAGATAAGCTGCCAAGTGTTGTAGGAGCATCCACTGATTTTTGGGATGTATGACAGAGATGCTCTACACAAACTAAAATGCAACATAGCTGCCAAACAGAGAAGGGGAGCCAGAGACCAGAAGATCCAGAGGAGAAAGTATTGCACCTACTGGTTCAATCAGAATACCTAGAATGAGATCTACCCCAGTTTGGCAAAAAGACTTTATAGTAACATAGATTAAAAAAAACAGAGGGAAGATGTAGTGTCGCGTATCTCACGTGAATGAGAAATAAATGTAGGAGAATAAAACCATTAGCAGCAGCTAGCTAATGAAAACAGAAAAATACAGTTCATTCCACACATTGTTGTTACAATTGTTTGTTAATGAAAGGTATGCTTAAACCCACCACAAAGCGACTGATTTGTTTATTATCGAATACCACAAGCAATACTTACAATTATTAGCTGTAAATGATCGATTCTGTCAGGCTTTGCAGACATTGTTGTTGTCATTAGATTATGTGCGAACCCCACTTGATATGTTGTCCTTGGGATATTTGTCTCCAAGCAGAGTGACTCCCCATTCCCACTGAACATTTAAGGAATCTGTTACTGTCTCACCAGTTAAGGCTGCCAGCTGATGCAGCTGGTAGTCTGTGGCACTGCTATGGGTCATTGGGATGCGTTACCTCAAGAGAAATGAATGCTATTAGTTTCCCTAGCATTATTGGACAAAGAAAGCACCTTACAAATATTTACAGTAGTAAACCTACCCATAGTTAGATGGGAGGAGAGGAGTAGTGGCCGGGCATAAGTTAGAGGCTCAGAATATAGCTTTCAATGTAGCTAAAAACAGATTCATACTATTAACACCTGAAGAAGCTAAAGAATGTGAAGCAAATATCAATATCAATCTAGGAGCCCAATTTATGTGAGAAGTAGTCATAAGTTATGCATTTTGGGGGTGTTTAAGGGTGATATGGAAGCATTGAAAAGAAATTGCCAGGTAGAGGTGTTGACTATGGAACTGCTGGGGAACAAAGTGTGGAATTATCTAGGGTTTGAGAAGGGGAACCAACAGGCATAATTAGGGTGGAGCCACCATTAGTTTACCTATGGGATTTCTGTCTTTGGTGAGTCATTGGCCTTACTAGCAAATGGTGATTTGAACTACTAATTGGATAATAATTATTAAAATTCTCAGGAGAGTAGGTTGAATGGTTGAGAAGAAAATTAAAACTGAAACATTTTAAAATAATAAAATGAACTTAAGAACAGTTCCAAGGAGAATCAAATCCAGATTTAAATAGACAAGATTCAGTAAAATTGAGCAAAACCAAGATTCCCAACACTATCCACTTCCTGCAGATTTCCCCATATATGTAAACGTACATTTCGCTTGGCAGTTATTTTCTGTAAGGGGAACAAACTAGCTGAATTTGAGAACACACCTGCATTTTATCAAACACACAGACACAAGGAATAGAGAGAATCCTCTGTTGCCATTTTGTAGAAGTCAAATTCTGTAGACTTATTTTTTCTTCTCTTCACATTAAATTTTGTTAAGTTTACAAAATATGTTTGGTTCATTTATCAAAGAACTCTTCTTCTCCTCAAGCTGATCATCAACACTTGACTGTAATCAACAACCAGAAGCAAAGGTTTGCTACACTTTGCAGGAGATTGATTTTATTGATTTTCTGCAGGGACAGAACAACAAAATTTGGGTCTGACTATTCATGATCACTCTCAGGTTAAATTGAAAAGGCTTAATCTCTGTTCAAGTGAAGCTGGACAGAAAATAATGTTGCAAAGCATGACATAATCAGCTGATACTGATAAATTCCCCAGTCCACCTGGTTATATGATGCAGTAAACCAACCATTTATAATAGAGTGCTGTGACAAGGACCTGACCATACCCCCAAACCACACTGTTATATCAAAACAAAAAACAAATTTGACTTTCATAAAATGATGAGAGCATAGTTAATATACATTAATACTTTTATCATAATGGATCCAGTTGAGATACCTCTATACAGAGGTATCTCAATTGGGTCTTATTATGATGAAAGTATTAATGAACATTACAGTGTGTGGGTCTTGAGGGCTACCTTCTTGTTTCTATAATGCATTAATGCATGATAAACCCTACTTTTTGGGGATGCATTTCTGATTCCAGACTTCTTTCATAAAATTGAGCAACTTGTTACTGAATTTAGGGAGAAAATAAGCTGTTTTTTACAATTACATAAATCTTCTGGAGATGTATCAATCCTAATTAGAAATGATATACCTCAAAACAAAATTTATATTGAAACTCACCTAACAGCAGTCAGTTGTTGTTGATGCAACCTTACATAAAATAGTTAATATTTGCTCCATGTTTATTCCACCATATGACCTCATAAATGAAAATGACCTTAACTGACTAGTTCTAGTATAATAATTTCTTAAACTATTTATCCTACTTGGAACATTCACAATATTACATGGTGATGTAGGAGCACAAATAAAAAATTGCAAAACCTTAGAAATATGATTAATAATAATAATAAACCCCAAACACGTCTTAACCTAGCTACTGAATTTAAGTGCAGCACTAGACTGACATTGAGATTTCAACAATTTACAGTTAAGCTGGCTAAATGTAGCTGTAAATTCTATGCTAACAGTTTCTTCTCTCACACTTCTCGCTTGTGGAACTCCCTTCAATCTCCATGCTTTCCAGCTAACTTTAATCTGCAAAAATTTAAATGCAATGTTAATCACTATCTGCCGTCCACCTGATTAATTTCTTCTCTTTCTATTCATCATTAATGTTGCTTTTCCTAATTCTTCCATACCTTGCAACTCCTTGTATTTAGTGGCATCACTGCCTTGGTTGGGGAGATTCTGATTTAAAAAAAAAAATCTAAATCTAGGGGTTGGCTACTTTCTATATGACGATCATTTTTTCATGACTACAGATCAAAACACATCCACAAAATAGATGGTCATCTACAGCACTGTCTAAATTGGAAATGGGCAAAAAAGAATGAGTTCCAATGTTCAAAAACAAAAGCAAAAAGACAACTTCCTTCAAAGCTAACTCTTGATTGATGCCTGTAACTCTGACTAATACTTCTCCAGCAGGAGATCAGCTTGAAAGCATACTTTGAAATTTGTCTATGACAGGCTCTGAAATAAGAAGCCCCTTCCAAGCACCTAATAGCATGTCAGAAAACTTGTAATTTATCAAACCATGTTCTACATCATTTGCATGTTATCACAGCAGTATACAAAGAAGACAGTTTATTTGTTAGTAAATTGAAAAAATTAAGTATAATAATAAAATGATCAGAATAGTATTTATTAGTTCAAAACGTACTTAATTAAAATGTAAAAATTCTAGCAACCAAGAAAATAAAAGATTCAAAATGCAAGATATGTAGTAACACTGTAAGACACTAGTGACCTTATTAAAGGCTTTATTCACCTAACAAAGAATACAGAAAGTAAAAAGAAATATATTAAAGTGGAACAGGGGGTTTAAATAGTTCATTCTCCCTTTCTTTATTTTATAAACATTTTTTTTAATTTATTTTTTGCCCCATGTAATGGAGAAGCTTTTGAAACTCTCTAGTTGACCACCACACCAGACCAGGGATAGAATGTCCTATTTCAGGTCGGGTCTCTCAAGACTGAGTGCACAGGAGAAAGTGAAAAGCTACTAGTTTCAAATGCAGGCTCAGCTGGTGGCATGGGCACCAAACCACCAGGGTACTCAGAGACAAGAGATAGGGGTTCCTTAGAACCTAAATCTAAATTCACTTCAGTTGAAAGGTTATGGAACTGATCTTCTCTGACAGGAGCTAAGTCGCGAACAGAGATAGTTGCTTTTCATCCATCAGCCAATTGTACGCGAATGTACTGAGGGTTAGGCTCAATTAAATCTGCTTCATCCACCAGTGGGTCATGCTTACTATTATGGACATGGTGGCACAATAAGACAGGGCTAGGGATGCTTAGCCAAGTGGGTAAGGAGTGTCCACTGGGGGACCAGCATTGGTATTGTAATAGTCTCTCATGAGGAGTGGCATTGGTGGCAGTGCACAGCAGTAACCTGATTGAATGCAGTACTTCAAGTAATATCATTCCCCACTGTGAGGTCCCAAGATTTCTGGAAGCTAATGCCCCGGGGTAATAGCTTTCCATATTACCCCATTATGCTGCTTGCATTGTCCATTTCCTTGTGGATTATAGGGAGTGTTGTCTGGCTAGTTGCAATGCCAAGATTAGCCAGTTATTCTTTCATCTCTCTGCACTGAAGTGAGAGTTCACATTCTGAATGGATGTAAGAAGGGGTCCCAAACAACATGGAAATCTGGATCAGACATTTAATAACTGAGCCAGTAGTCAAATCAGGACAAGCAAAAGTGAATGGGAAATGAGAATATTCGTTCACAATAGTCAGTAAATAACAGTTCCTAGACAAGGAGGGTAGTGGCCCTTTGGAGTCTATACTAAGCCACTCCATAGGTTGAGTAGCTTTAATGAGAGTGGTAGAATCTGGAGAGTAAAATCTAGGCTTCAAGTGAGCACACTCAGGGAACTCTTGGCATACTTTTGTATTTTTCAATGGAGCACAGCAAATTTCTTATTTTGATGAAATAGGCGAACCTTGCTGCGCCAGAGTAACAAAGGCAAACATGTAGCTCCCAGGTTTTCTTAACACCAATAGTGGCTCCACAGTGAGCACAAGAGAATATGTTAGCAGGAATGTTGTTTTTGCCAGGTCAGTATATGATGTCATAATTATAACACCCCAATTCCATTCATCACTTTTAGATTTTGTAATGCTTTATTTTACCAAGTCCTTTTGTATTAAACATAGTTTACAGCTTGCTGGTTAGTAAGGATAGTGAAACACCTCCCAATTAAGGGGTGAAACCATTTTTATACAGCTTCTATGATAGCGCAAGCTTCTTTCTCAACAGCAGAGTGCTTACATTTGGTATGAGAGAGGATCCTCGAAAAGAAAGCAACCAGTCTGCCTGCTTGGTTCAGTGCAGCAGCTACAGCAATATCAGAGGCATCAGGAAGGGAAGGTTTTCATCAATACAATGCAGTATGGCCTTTTTATCTCCTCTTTAAGGTCATTGAATGCTTTCTCAAATTAGTGTTGAGAGGGAACAAAATAGTTGTTGTTAAGGTTATTATCTGATCGGAGAATTTTGGTACCCATTGGGAATAATAAGAAAATAGTTTGATTACTCACCAAAACTTTGCCTTATCTTGAGGAATCAGAAGACTCTTATGAGGATGTAAGCATTCTGGGTTGGGTCTAATTGATCCTTGGCTGATCAGATAGCCAAGCAAGGTGACAGTGTTAGCTGCCAAAGTGCTTTTTTCTCGTTCAGGATTAGATGGTACTTTTGAACAACCCTCATGAGTTTATTTAAGTTGATATCATTGTTTTACCACAGATTGTTACATTATCTACATAAGCGAATGTAGCAGAAAGTCCTTCGGAAGAGATAAAGTTGCCTTTGGTAATGCCAAAATTTATTCAGCAGAACTCATATAGGTGACTGTCAGCTTCAAAAGTGGCATATTTTTCTCGGCATCCTTAATCAGTACTTGGTGGTACGCACTCTTTAATTCCAGGTTACTGATGTAGCAATACTTTGTCACTTTGTGTACTACATCATCTATTTGTGTCTAATAATGTATACCAATTTATTGTTTGTGAGTAGTCTACCACCATTCTTCATTTATGATTAGCTCCTGAAGTGACCAGAACTTGAGCTCTCCAAGGGGAGTTGCTTTGTTCTATGACTCCTTCTCATTACAATCTCTTTGTTTCCAAAGCAATGAAGATTTTATTTGTATCTGAAAAGCACTGGGATTTTACAGCTATGAGCTTACAGTCTAGTGAAAGGTTGCTAAACAAGAAAAGAGGTTGAATACCTATCGCAACAAGACCACACACAGTCAATTTGAGTAAGGGTTCTCCAAATGAGATGGAAACAGATGATTGTCGTTGTAAAAAATCATGGCCCAATAATATATCGCAACATAAGTTACATAAGATGGCCAGTTTCATATTAGGGTAAGTCTTGTTACCCACTAGTAGATTGACCAAGCAAGTGCCTTTAATTTTAGAAGAGAGTGATGAAGAAGCCATACCAACAATTTCATCTGTAGGATAGACAGGGAGCCCAAATCTTTGCATGACACATGAAGCTTTCAGTACTCCCCATGTCTGTCAAGGCATTGACTGGAATGTTATTAATCCTAGCATCTATAATGACCTGTGATAAATGTGTGGCCCCAGTAATCAAAGCTCTTTTTAGGGTGGTTGTTGGTTGGCTAAATTTACATGCTTTAGCATAGTGGCCCTTTTACTGCATCTATTACAGATAGCGTTCCTCGTGGACACTTAGCTCTGGGGTGATATTTGAGTCCACAGAAGTAGCAGCACTTTCTACTAACAGCTACAATGTGGTCACTCTCATTTAAAGGATGGTCATTAATAGAATCATTTACAGTAGCCAGTTCCATATCAGATAAGAATTGTTTGGCAGCACTTTCTAGGGCCACAGCCTGGTCGTACATAGTGTTTAAGTCTAGTGACCTATTCTTGAGGAGTCTTGTCAGTTTATGAGTAGATAGTAGCCTGTTTATGAAGGTGTACTAGATATACTCATCATGATTAATCTGTTCTGTCACAGGTTTAAATCTGCAAGTTTTGCTAATCAGATGGAGACCTTGTAAATACTTGTCCAGGCTCTCATCAGTTTTCTAGTTCCTAGTTATAAGAACATGGTGGGAAAAATTTTGCTCTTTGGCTTGACATAAATTTTCTGAAGCTAGGCCATAGCGTCTTCATACAGTCAGCAACATACTCATGTACTGAAAGTTCTATGTAATTGATTAACAATTTCACTTTCATTGAGTCATCTAAGCCTTCTTCTGGTAGAGACAAAAAGAAATTTGCAAAGGTCTTCCTCCAGTGTAGCCATTCTTTACTTGCCATACTACTAACTGGATCAGTAGAGAAATATTGTGGTTTCAGCAGTCTTTCCATGACAATAATATTTTATTCTTAAAAGATTTCTGGTTAGGCAAATGAATTGTAGTAAAACCGCATGAGGCTTATTAAAGGCTTATTAACGGCATTATTCACCTAACAAAGAATACAGAAAGTAAAAAGTAATACATTAAAGTAGAACAATACACACAAGATGGAATAAGAGGTTAAAATAGTTCAAGATACTTTTGGATGATTAAAACATATCTAATTATTTGTTTATATCAATCATGTCTTTGCATCATGTACATAATCAACATGGTAAATATACCATGTTAATTATGTACATGATGCATCAAGGAACTGAAAACAAATTAAAAAATAATAGAAAAAAATTTAAATGTGTTCAACTTAGAAAAATAGAAAAAGTTTATTCAATAAATCAGCCAGTGGCCTGAATGATAACCTCCATGTGACCTTGGAAGTGATTGCATGCACAAATCAGTTGGTTCTTGTTCATGTTGGCTGTCACATCCATGTTTGCAGCCTTCAATAAGTCCTTGGTATTGTAGAGTTGCTGATTGGTTTCCCTCTTGACAATAACCCATATGTAGTAGTCTAGAAATGCCAAATCAAGAGAGTTATACAGTGGCCTAAGAAAGGTTTTTAGCCAGAAGAAATAAACTGCATCCAATTTCAAAATTTAATTAAGTAATCCCTATTCAACTTAAACAATATTTGGAACTAGTATGGAGTAGGTCCTTCATTTGCTAGTTTCAGTGCTTGTATTTGATTTTTCATGGATTTGATCAAGTTATAAACAATTGTCTGATCCATATTTTGCCACTCCTTTAACAATGTTTCTTTAAGGGTTGTCACTGACGTTATTTTGGTTGCACACTCTCGAAATCTTCAGTCAAGGTGCTCTCAAACATGCTTTATCAGGACTTTGGGCAACCCATGGCAGTGACTTGACTCCTTGCAATTCTTTCCTCCAAACCAGACAGGGCCCCATGCCATTACTCCAATCCCTCCATGTTTCACAGTCACCTGCAGACATTCAGTGTTCCAAGTCTCACTCTGATTTCTCCAAACATAAACCTATCTCGAATTCGAATATTGGCAGAATTTACTTTCATCTGACCAAATTACAGACTGCCAAAATTCATAATCTTTGCTCTTGAATTCTCTCACCCAGTCCATATATCTGTTCCTGTTAACCTCTGAAATCAAGGGCTTTTTTCTTGTAACTCTTCTTTGATAGCCTAGCTCTTTCAGAGTCTTTCTCACCGTATATGGCGACATTTCCATGCTGTTGGCAACATCTTTGATGCTCTGACGATGGTTTCTGATGACCTCCCTATTCAGTGTCCTTTTTGTTCACTCAGACACGATGCTTGGTCTTCCTGAATGTTGTTCCACACAACAATGGTGTTCTTCTTTAAATTTCTTGACAATATTACTAACCATTTGATGATTAACCTGGAAAAACCTAGCAATTTCTTTATTTGGCTTGCCACACTGATGCCATCCTATTATTTGCCCTTGTTGAAATTCACTAATTTCCTTACTTCCACAAACTTTCATTGCAAGATATAAGTCAACTTTTGTTCATAGATGAGAGTAGCTTGATACTAACACAGCATTGTCTGAAAAAAAAAAGAAGATACATTATTAAACAAGCCAAAATTGCTGTAATCAAGGGTGGCTAGAAACTTATCATAGCCCACTGTGTTGTGGGTGATTCTCAGCTAGCCACTCTTTGGATACATAAGTAGGGAGCAGTCATGTTGGAACATAAATAAAGTAAACTTGCTGTGTGTACTCCCATGAAGAACTATCTGTTCCTCTTGTTTACATTTTGGTCTAGATCAAAATTCTCATTTGGTGAAGAATCAAAGCATACCAGATTTGAGCTTGTTCACATAGGATTTGTACCTAGTTTTCTCTCCCGTCCTGGGTATGACGATAAACTACATCCATATCCAGGGTAAGAAAATAAACTACATTCCACAGCAATGCCTCTGACCAGGAGGTTTTGAGGAGCATGGAACCACCTCTTAATTGCTGGTGCTCCCAGGTCCAGCATGACCCAGGGTGGTAGCACTTGTTAGGGTCCCAGCTATGGGCAAATAGTTAACCCTAAACTGGGGTCAAAATACTATGAAAATGTAAAAATAGGTTTTAATATCAGCAATAAATTTTTTGAGTAAAAATTATTACCAGCAATAAAAATCTTGTCAGCATTAAATAACCCATTGAGGTTGATATGCTGTAAAACAAAACAAACCAAACCTAGTTTTCTAATGCAACACACACTTATCAGTGGACTTAGCTACCTTTTACTGCTTGGCTTTCATCAATTTACTTATTGTTGATGATATTCTAGAACTGATGAATAAACTCAACTGTCCTTATAGTGCCTTGTTGTTTAGAATGTTTTTTTCTTTTGGGATTACAGATGGCCTTGAAAACAAAAGATCGAAACACTTTCAAGAAACTGGCCATCTCCAAGTTGCTGTGATTGGTGGCTAATTCTATGAGCATGGCATGCCTTTTCATTTTCTGTGTCAGATTGGAAGTTATTATGTTAATTTGAAAGAGAAATGAGAATGTTAAAATTTGAAACATGCTCTGTAACATTATATTAGGCTATTTTCCATTTAGGATTTACTAAAAGTGTCTCTCAAACATCTGGTATGAATATTTTTTATTGGTAGTATTAAATGATTAAAAGTAATAACTAATAAAAAAAATGGTGTAAATAAGATGAATCCTGAGTTTGCTCATTTATCAGTGTCAGATCTGAACTGGTGTCCAATTGGAACTTAATATTTTTATTGTTCCTCTGTCCATTTACAAACTTTCTTTTCATTTTTATTTCTTTGTTTTCCATTGTAGTTGAGTTAACTGTATTTTTCATTTTTTGACCTCTTCTTACTTTTGGGTTTTCTGCATTGCATATGCTTATGTCTTTTTTGCCACATTTAAAGCATTCTTTCCTTCTAAGTAGACATTCCTTGTAATAATGAATCCGTCCACAGCCATAACAAGCATTAATTTTGTGAGCAAAATTTTCTTTATGTTGTCTTTGTTTAACTGCTTCTTTTATAATAAACCACTATTTCATCTACATGCATGTTGCTGTTCCTTCATTCATGTACCACCTTTGTCTGTTTATAACCTCTTTAAGGATACAACACTTTTCATCCAACCATGGGGCACAATCTTTTTGTAAAACCTCTTCATAACAGCAAAAATACGCCACAACATTTACCTCCTCCTCATAACTGTACTTAAATTTGCTAATTGGGTTTGGTTAAAACTCTGGTGGCTCTTGTATCAATAGAAGGGTTATCCTGGCCAGATTGTTAGTCCAGGGTGTGGCCACCACTGTGCCAAATGCCTTCAAGGAGTCATGTGAGGGCTGGATGAGGCAGTATCCAGTGCAGCTAAACCACCGAAGTAAGGTGCAAGGATGCGACTGCTACACTGCAAGGGCACTATCACTCTACCCCACCACCCATACACCCAATTCTATAGCATAAATACCTAATTTTTCAACTTTTATGCAGATGAGGATGAATCAGTAATTCTGTAGCTTAATATGTACTTGTTAGCTGAATTTTAATCTTAAAATTTTATTTATATGATTAATAGTCAGCATTGAATTGTGTTAATGAACAAGGAGATTATATTGATTTGAAATTTATTAGGCTGCAGATTTAATGATATACCTATATGTGGTTTACTGGAATCATGAGGAGGGACATCCGGATGCCTTAGTGCTCCTTTCTGAGGTGCCTATATGTCTATCATCCAGGCAGGTGATTGGTGATTTCCCATTATAAATAGACTATCATGGAGATGAGAGATCACTCTCTCAGGCTATGTTGTACAGTTGTGACAGGCAAGGGAGGAATGAACACTGAAGCAGATATAGGGAAGAAAATGAAGAAAATACCAAGAAACCAGTGTAGAGGGGAGAAATGCCCACTAAGAAATTATATCCTGAAACAGAGTTGTTAAGTTCTTTTGACCATAAGCTATTTTGGTGAAATATTTAATTGAATTTATCTATTTCACAAGAGCACAGAAAAAGTGAAACTGAGTAGCAACATGCATCAGCCTTTTTGTGGTGAAGGGGATGCAATTGTGTGGCTCAACAAAATAAAATTGGTGACGAAGCTGCAAAACATTGCGGATATCGCTAGCCTGATACCATTGTGCTTGGAAAGAGATGCATTGGCGCTATACCTGGAGTTGAGGTAGTAGGAACAGCAGGATGCTGCTGAAATTATTGAGCTTTGACTTAAAGAAGCTTTCACCGAAGGACCTTTTAGGTCCAATGTCACATTAAGCAGAGTACGCTGGACCAGGGAATTGGCCAATGCTTATGCCAACAAAAGCAGGAGAATGGGAGGTTTGACAGAAAACGATGAGAGAGGCCTCAACAGGATGGTAAAATTGATCTTTGTGAACAGTTTCCCGAATTGCATCTCCAAAGCTCTCCAAAAGCTCCTCAGAATAAGTTCTATGGAAGCGGGAGAACTATTATTGTATGCTAGGGTGCTAACCAGGAAAAGGAACAGGAGTTGGAGACTGCTGCCATTGCTGACTGAAGTGACAGAAAGCTGCAAATTACAAGTGGCAAGGAGCCAAGAGTTAGGTGTCAACTCCAGAAGTTCACCGGACAGTGTTATATATGCCAGGGAGCCCATACGGCAAAGGATTGTGAGGAGCTGAGGCCAGGCATCACCTGTTATCCATGTGGCCTGGTGGCCACATAAGTAGATGCTGTTGCCAGGGAAATGGACAAAAAAGGAGCTACTGTGCCAGTAAGTACCTTTCTTATCCAGTGGAGGCACCAATGAGCAGACTACCACAAGAGTAGTGGTAACCGTGAACAGGTGAAATGCAGAGAAGTGTCCAAACGATGGCAGAACAGTGCGGTGCAATAGAATGAGTATGGTCCGATTGGTAGTGTGTGGTATGCCATTCACAATCCAAGTTATTGTTATCTTCAATCAAATGGTCGCAGGTGTTGACTTGGTTCTAGGCACGGATGCAATTACACAACCCTTGCTGACTGTGTATAGGAATGTGGAGTTCGGCATTCAGCACTGTCCTGGAAGCATGCAGTCAGAGAGGAGTGACAATGGAAACAATAATGCAGCATTGGGGAAGCAACGTGTCATAAAGCAAGTGTGTCAAACTGGCAGTCAGCAACTATTTTTAACTTCTGGTTAATCATGTATCCATCCTTGACAACTAAATAAGAGCAAATGTAAAGTAAAAATGTTCGTAATTTTGTAATATTTTGCCTTAAATGTCAAATTTTCCTCTATCTCATGAAAAGAGAAAATTATCTGAAGAAGGACATGTGTTTCAAGAAAAGTGTGAATTACAGTACTTTTGTACCACTGTTAATGGAAAGATAAACTGTTTTATTTGCAACCACTGCATTGCGATGCCAAAAGAATATAATGTGAAAAGTCATTATGAAACAACTCATCGATCTTATGATAAATATGAGGGCGATATGCGTGTTTCAAAAGTGAAGGAATTCAAGGTTACGTTAACAACAGCAACAGAGTTGCTTTACAAAAATTCAGAAATCAGCATTAGTTCTGTTACTGCAAGCTTTGAACTCTGCAAAATGATCGCCATCAGCGGAAAATCTTACAGTGAAGGAGATTTCATAAAGCGATGTCTTGTAAAAACAGCTGAAATTATATGTTCAGAGAAGTCACACTTATTTCAAGACATTTCATTAAGCAGGAACACTGCTGATGAATGAATTGATGAAATGGCAGGTGATTTGAGTCAAGAGTTGAAGACTTTATCAAGTTTTGAACATTATTCTATTGCTCTCGATGAGACTGTTGACATAGCTTAAGTTTCAGCGACTTTTCAATTCGACTGCTGCAATGACGATGATGTTTCTTGAAGTCCTTATCTCTGACTCGCCACTGGACCGACTTCCTTCAATGACAGTCTCTCTCTCCCAATGTCACTCTCCAACCTGACTCACGTCCAACGCCCAAGTCTCTCTACTCTCTCGACGACTGTCTCTTTCGTCTGGCCTCTTCTGTCTGTCTTTCTCGTCAGCCTTTCTCATCTGCCTGTAGCACCGCGACCCGTAATGGTTGCTGCGGGTGCCCACACATGTGACAGCACGCAATGACAACGATGTGCCGAGCGATAGCAGTCTCTCCCGTCTCTGCTTCACCGACTGCCTTATTAGCAAAATCTCGAGTTAATATAGCAACCCGAAGGTTATAAGCCAGGTTGTTCACGCGCTTAACATGAGTGTCGCCATAATCACGTTTACTCAAATCTATTTCAAATCTCTTAGTGGATAAAATTAATTAGTTCAATGTTCATTTCAATTGTCTTTTTCGATGACCAAATTCAGCGGATACAACTTATGTTTAGATCAGATTTCGCTAGCGGTAAACATACACTGATCTTACCTTCCCGGTCCAATTTACTTCAATATGTTTTTATCAGAAATATTATTTTTGTCTATTTTTTTTAATGACCCAAATTAAACATCGCCTACTGCCCTCTTGCATTTGTTTATAAACAAGACTTCGCCAACCCGATTTGAATTTTATTCTTTATCCACTGGCCGTCTTAAGTTTCATATATCATTGTTTTAGATTCTTTCCTATTAATAGCGCTGACACATTTTGTAACCTCGTGTTTTCCATTTTCAATCAATAAACGTTATATTTGCGTGTGTGCATACATGTGAGTGTGTGCATCAACCTCTCTCTGTTACAGTGCCATTGGAGAAGAATAGAGTGGATACAATTACCAGAGTGAATAAAACCGGGATTTGGGTTCTGAACAAACCCACAAAAAGAAATAGAACCAGAAACAGCTGCTGTAGGTAGTCAGACTGGACTGAAGGAGCTCCATGACATGCACCCATCACATGATCTAATTATTTCAAGATGCGGTCAACTGTGCTTGCTCTCTGGTGATATGTGTTCAACTGTTAGCTGTGACTGAGTAAATTAAGCTGATCAATAAAAATAGTTTTAACATTTTTTTGTACATGACAAAAAAAGTAAAAGTAAATTAAGCTGATCAATAAAAATAGTTTTAACATTTTTTTGTACATGACAAAAAAAGGGAGTTACGTTAGTGATTCCTCATGATAATAGAGATATTTTGGTAATGTTGAATAAGCTTCCTTTTTTTTTTTGCAAACATGCATGAACACAAAATAAATTCAGAAATTAATTTAATCTATGAAAACAGAAAAAGAATGTAGAAGATTTTTAATATTAGACAGGCCCTGAAAAGAAACTCTGGATATTTTGATATAGTTTTAACATAGGTTCATAATATGAAGATAAGCTGATATAATACAAAATAGATCATTATATATACTTATGCAAAAATCTCATTAAATGTCATAGATCTTGATTAGGCTGCTCAGTTGATTTTAGTGGTCTAAAATCAATTTCTCTAAAAATGTTCATGTTTTAAGAAAATGCTTTTAAAAAGCTTCTTCTTTTCATTCTTTGGTAATCTGTATAGCATTTATTGTGACAAATGACATTAAGCCACAAGCAAACTCATTATTTGCTGTGTCATTATCATAACATTATTATATTATCAAAAGCAAATTTTCTTAACTTTTCATGGTTAATTTTGCCAGGAAATTAATCTGTGAAAATTAATTTTCAGTGGTTTTAATATGTAATAACTAATGGTTTTAAAAGAAAACTTTCACTTTTTAGGTGATCCACCAATGTTCATCAATTACAATAAAACCTTCCAGAAAATCATTGGATTTGGTGGTGCTTTTACTGATGCTGCTGGCATCAATATTCTTTCTTTGCCACTTAAAGCACAGAAAAGATTACTTCAGTCTTACTTCTCTCCTGAAGGTAAGTACTAATATATTCTAATTTCCTTATTTATTAAGCTAACAGCAATTAAATCACCTAAAACGTTCCTTCATAATTAGCAATCCTCACTATATTAACCATATTATCTTCTGCTATTCAAAATGTCTGTGTTACTCATTGCCTGCCTTGAAAAATTTAATGTCGGTTATAAAAACAAATTTTTAATTTTTTATGTTATTGTCAAACTATCACAGAAGTATTTACATGTATTCAATGTTATCAATAAGTAAAGACAATAACATAAATATGGATCAGATTGCCACAACCTCCTTTGAAGGCAACAAGGGACAAACAATCTACAGCACCTGAGGTATCTACTGGAATTGATCCATTATATGAAAACCATGTGTGAGGAATACATCTATTTTTTGGAAAAAGTCCAAACCCTGTCACTGGCCAGATAAAACTTTGTGTAAAATCCAACCAAATTTCAGGTGAGCATCGCCAACCAGAACCCCTATATCTAATAACAAACATTCTTTACCAAAAAACTAATAGAGTAGATTGCTATTGCAACTATTAATTCACTGATTTTTGAGGTTGCAACTCCGGTCAGCACAGCAAAGTTATCTTTTCTTATTGATACATGTGCATTTGTAACAATTTTTACCAACAAGATATGCAAATGAGACTTGCCAAATCTAGAATTAAACTGCTTACCTTCTGTAATGGATAGGACATGGAGAAGCTTCCTTTGATATTGATATTCCAGAACATCGCCATTGTCAACACACTTTTACATGCCAGTAACTCAGTTTGAAAGTGAGCTGCTTAATGAACAGTCAAAACAAATACATTTTCACAGATTAAGAAAAACAACATACTATCCACAGTCCAGTAGATTGTGAGACAACATAGGATAACTAAGTCTTCCATAATGGGCAGAAAACAAACCTGGTTAGATGCCTTGCCAATAGTATTGTTTCCTTTATGTAACTTACCAACAAGTCAAAGTTATTCACCAGCTGTTGCTGTTACAAATACTTCATTGCTACTACCTAGGTCCATGGTTGGAAAAGAGTCATTGGATTTCACCAACAAAAGTTTTGGTAATTATCACAGGAGATGTTTGAACTAATAACTGAGTTTCTCTCTGAAAGATACCTAAATAGTTTCAAATCTTTTAATTTCTTCAAAAGCTATAACAGTGTACCCCTACCTGGTTAATAGTTAACAGAGTCAGGTCCCTATTGAAGGTCACTTATGCTAGACTCTTTAAAGTATTAAAAAGAAATTAAAAATATTTCATGATCAGGCTCCTAACTGGAAACCAACTAAATGTTTTTGGACAGACTGAATTCTTTGGTGCTGATCCAAAACCAGAGTAAATACCACTATTTTGACAGTGACACTGCCATGAAAAATGGATCTATTGATTATAATATTTCAGATGATGATTCATCTGCAACAACTTCAGTCACAGACTTCTAAAACTACATGCTTGGTATTTTCTAAAAAGAATAAGTTCTATTATTTCATATAGTTAAAGGTGTTTGCATGATCTGCATCTGGGCAGGAATTTATCATGGGGGTAGTATTAATAAAAAGAAATTAGCACACATACATACAAAAAAAATGTTATCAATCATACCATAAAAATGGAAAGGCTTTTACTCAGCTGACACCTAATTCTAAAATTTCCAGTAAAGTTTGTTGGCTCATTTTCTCTTCACCATTAACTGTGCTTGAGATAACCTGTAAACTTTGGCACTCCCTAAAACCAGGACAGTGAAGAAACACTCATGTATATTGTTACGAACTTGTAGCAAATAGATGAACCATGGGATCTTTCTCGGTCTTCACGCAGGAATGGAGGCAACACAAGGGAGTCAATGAAGAACAGATGCAAGACGATGGATTTCAAAATAAAACATTTATTTATAAATACATAAACAGGTAAGGAAAGAAGAAAAAAGAAAATTCATTTAACAAAGCGGAAGGGGACCATGAAAGAACAGAAGATGCGAGCGAATACATACATATACATAAAAAAAAAAGATCAAGCCAAGAGAATCAACTTATCTGTCAGTCGAGTTGACGTTTCCACACAAAGTTCTGATTCACCTAAGCGAGAGTTTGTATGCTAATATAATATTTTGGTCGTCCGGCAATTTTCCTGGATTTCTTTTCTTTCAGAAGTGTTCGGAGTTTCACAGCATCACGTACAGGCGTTTCGTTGTTCGATTCAGTTTTCGTAGCAGCCCTTTCATCTCTAGTCGACAGACTTTGCTGTCTTCTTCATTTCAGTGAGCAGTCCATTTTGGAATTGGGACAACTTTGCTCAGCGACGTTCATCTGCCACTGGTCAGACGGAAACTTAAAACCCTTTTTTTAGATTTTTGCTGTCTCCAAAGACAGTCATGTGGGTTCTCTTCATCCTTGACCGGGCACACGGGAGGATGAGGCGCGGTGTTCGTGTGCTGGCCGAAATTTCAATCAACCCTTAGTGGTGTCTGATCACGTGAATCACAGCAGGAGAGCCTGATGGTGTCTAGACTTCACTTGTGGTCAACCACCTGATTTCGGTGGGATTTTGGAACCAGGTCATTTTCGTGTCGGGTCACTTCAATGTTCAAGGACCCATGGCTTCTAGGTAAAGAGGAAAAGAATTTGTGAAGAGAAGAGGCGTATGGCTGATCATGGAACATATTCGCTCGCAAGTTGAAAGCATTAGATTTTTATCTATTTTGATTTATCTATTTATTTATTTATTTCTCTCTTTTTATATCTAACAAATTTTCGACTAGAATTTGGGATTTTTCTTTGGGAGTGCATTTTAGCCTCACGCCTATGTGGTTAATGGAATCGTGCAATACACACACACACACACACACACACACACACACACACACACACACCTTTGAAATATTTTTACTGACATTGTTTATAGTTGATATTCAATTTTGTTTTTAAGATTTTTAATTCATTTTTCATTGATCCATTGTATTTCTTGCATATATAATAGTTATGTCAAAGTCTTTTTTATAGCTGCTAGTATATCTTTATATATAAAGATGTACTAACAGCTATAAGAAAGACTTTGACATAACTATGTTAATACTAAATTTCTAGTTGACATGAAAAAGCAAATCACAAGTAAAAATTCTTAAGTAAACTAAAAGCTTATTTGTCATATTTTTGTTAAAATTATTTTATTATGTGAAGAAGATAAGCTAGCTTAATTATTAAATATATTTGGTATGTTTTTCAGGAATTGAATACAATCTTGGACGTGTGCCAATGGCCAGCTGTGACTTCTCAACTCGTGTGTACTCATATGATGACCATCCAAATGATACATCTCTGTTGAAATTTGTATTAGCTGAGGAAGACCTTATTTACAAGGTTTGGTACAGTATAGAATTTAACCATATTCCATATCTTTTTATTTTGGGCTCATAAGATTTTACTTAATTTAATTTATGGAGTATTATTGAAAATCAATTCAAATGTTCTAATTAAAATAAAATTCTTTGGACTAGAAATAGAAATCATTAAATCTACCTAAAAAAATGAAATTATAATTTAGAATATTGATCTTAAATTATTTAGAATCTTTGAATTTTACATCTAGTGTTTGATATGAAAGTATTTTAATAAGTAAACTTTTAAATTTATATAAACTGTTTAAAAAAGCACCAATTGGTATTATGATGGTTATATATCCTGAATATTTAATATTTTCTGTAAATTAATAATTGAAGCAAATGAATTAATTAAAATTAAATAAATATGTTGATGCTGAGGATACCATGGACCAAATATGTGAGCAACAACAAAGTTTTAGAGAAAATGGCAAGAAAAGGAAACTTATATTTAATATCAAGAAAAGACAGCTAAAATTAATAGGGTCCATAATAAGGAAAGAGGGCTTGTAAAATCTGATACCCACAGGGACAGATTGAAGGCAAGAGGGACAGGAAAACAATGCATAACATACTTAGTGAGCTTGAATAAATGGATGGCAGAATAGTGTTTAGAAGAAATAACGAAAAGACAAAATTTATTAAGACCTACAAAGGACAGGAAATTGTCGAGGCCCATAATCACCTACATGATTGACATGGCACATAAAGAAGTGTCAAATATTTATTGACATAAATTATGATTAAGTAATTAATTTTATATATATATATTTTCATTTATCTAGTTTGTTACATACTTGTTATTTAGTTGATAAATTATGTTTATTTCAAGTATAGATTCCTTTTATCCGTGCTGCTCAGAAAATGAGTAAAAAAAAGCTGCTTATGTTTGCCAGTCCATGGAGTGCTCCTGCTTGGATGAAAACAAACAATAACATGACAGGCAAAGGGAGTTTGATTGGTAAACCTGGAGGTATTTATTTTAAAGCTTGGGCACATTATTTTGTCAAGTAAGTGCCTTCTTTTTAATTTTTTATATCCTCAGTTTGTTCTTTTCTGTTAGAATTAATGTGTTATTATTCACTTGAAAAAATATAACTTTAGATTGCATTAATTTTTAATACTTGTACTAGAAAGTGCAAAAAGATTTTGCTTATATTTTTCTGTTGGTGTTACACAGTCAAAAGGTTGTACTGAAATTAAAAGCTGGCAATTAGTCTGCATATTAACTTGTTTATCTTCATCATTTAAAAATGTATACTGATATGACACTTATGACAATACAATCATAAACAAATTTCAACAAATTTTGGGTTTTCTACATGCAACAAAGAGCCTATCAGTGAAGCCATATTGTGATGATATTCCAAGTACAGATTGTAGTTGCATGCAGTCAGTATTGGTTCTACAATCCACAGTTCTATAGTATTGGTTCTACAGTCCAAATATCTTACGCAGCAAGCCTATACATAATATCTACTCCTACACATATGCTAATTAGTGGTAGCACTAACAAAGAAGACAGTAGATAATGATACATTTAAATTTTTGAAGATCAAAGTTGACTGTAAAGCAAGAAGTGTGTGAAAAGAAATTATTAGCATAAAAGTTATGCTTACATCTAGCTCTTTTAACTGTAAAATGATGAGGCCTTTCTGCCAATCTAGTACTGCACCTAAATTCCTAAAATCTAAGTCAAGGAAAGTTCCTCAGAACAGTTATCATGAAAGTATTTATAGAAAAAGCATAGGACCAATAACATTGCAGATTTTTCTTTGGATTTTATTAAGAATCTCTAAATATATATCAGGAGCACCAGACCATATGTTTTAGCAATATTTAAAGCATGGATGAATGGTAGACTTATAACATGTAACATAGATTTTGGTGAGCAATATTGTCAAGCATGACACAGTGAATCAACTTTCCTAGAAAGTCATTTTGAGCTGCAAATTTGACCATAACAATCCAATCAGACTTGTTATTAATACAGGAGTAAATCATCAGCATAGATATTAAGAATTTATGCCATGAGGAAGGTCATTGATGAAAATTAGGAACAATGTATGTCCATTGATAGAGCCATGGGGGTAGGGAATACCCGCATTAATGCAAAAAGATCTAGAAGAGTGGTTGTTCAAGGAAATTTTCATTTCGTGATTTGATAAAAAAGACTGAATTGGTTTAAAAATTTGACCAGAAATACCATAACCTTTCAACTTGTGAAGACACTGTCAAATGCCTTTGAAATGTCAAAAGCAATAGCCCAAACTTCACCATTTTGTGGTTTATATTTTGTATGCCTTTCTCTTTTCAGTTAGCCTCATGAATACTTAGGAGTATTTTTTAAATTTAAAAATTTTGAAAAACTAACATTTTTACTTTTGTTTATAAACACTTGTTGCAAAATAAAATGCTTGCTTTGATAAAGTGCATCAGAGGACAAAACATGTCAGCTAAGATAAGTTTTCCTTTTGGCTTTATTCATATATATATATACATACATATATATGTGTGTGTAACATTTTTCACTGAATGCACAAATACTACACTGATTCTAAGAAGAACACATAGATACTACACTGATCCTAGGCAAAAGTGCAGATCCACTGTAAATAATCCTGTCAATTTTAATAGATACTCTATTAGTTAATATTTTTAATTAAAAATCTCTTACTAAAATATTTCAGAATTCAGAATATTTTTTATAATTGATTTATCCAATTTTTTTCCTTTTCAGATTTTTGGAGGAATACAAACATTTTAATATTTCCTTTTGGGGTTTGACTCTTCAAAATGAACCTACTGATGGTTTTATAAACAAGTTCCAATTTCAAGCAATGGGTTGGACTCCAGGAATGCAGAGAGATTTCATTATTAAAGACTTGGGACCAGTTCTTTACAGCTATCATTATGATAAACTGAAACTGATGATATTTGATGACCAAAGACCTTTAATGTCCATTTGGGCCAAAGTGGTAGGCAAGCTCAGTACTCTTCTTTCATTTATAGGTTTTATTAATGTTGCCAGTAAATTAAATATGTTTATGATTTGTAAAATGTAACATGTTTAATCTTGGTTAAGTGATTAAATTTTAACTTATTAAATGCTACATTTTTCAAGTTGATTTATTTGTGAGATTTAGTTAATAATTTTACATACTTTAAAGGTACATATTTTCTTAAGTGATTTTTATATAAATTTGTATCAAGTTTTTGAGGACTGGAAATTACAAGAATATGGATTTTAAAATTACAAATGAAGGAATATTTAATTAATTATGAAACTTTAGTGGAAAGCATATAAAAATAAATGTTGGTAGGTTTAATGTTTTGTGTATCTCTTTTTCAGTTGGTACATTAGTTAACTAGTGTATCGCTCAGTTCATCTGAGTATTTTGTTTATCATGTGAATACACATATTAAGGAGAGTGGCAAATTGAAACCCTTCTATCCAATGAAACTAGAACATGAGTTTATTGTATATAGGTCGGCTGAACCCCTGAGACAAGTGAGGATTATTATATTATTAGGTTTTCAGATAAAGACATAACTAAAATACTTCAATCTGGTTATATTTTTTAATTCCAGAATTTCCTTAAGTACAATCATTTGACTAACCCTAGGCCTGCCCATATACTTTATGGTTTGATTCATGTAGCCTCATTTTCAGAAAAGGGAAAAGAAAAAATTCACCTGTTATTTTTATCTTGTCATAATTTATTTAGCAATAATTGTCACATTTCAGTTGAAGAACTTCTTGATAAACTGCACTTGACTGGCTGAAAATAACTTTGTTGAAAAATACTGGATATAGAAAAAAATAAGGCCTTATTATACAACAGTTTTATTAAGTTGAAGTCCAGGTTCCATTCACTTGGAAACTTGAGGCAATCATACATCAATTCAATATGCTATCTTGAGGGGTGGTGTCTGTGTTCATTCATTCATGAATTCTATGCAACCCACAGTAGCAGCAGCAGTGGTGTGCCTGATAACAGTGAAGTGGGAACTAAACTTTTGGAGTTCAACTTCTTTATGTGCCATCTTCCCACAGGATGTAGGCAATCATGGCTCTCCACAATTTCCTGTCAGCTCTAAATAAATTCTGATTATATAATTTTTTTATTTCTAAACCCTGTTCTACCATCCATTTTCTCACGCTCATCATGTATGTTATGCATTGTTTTCCTCAATCTGTCCTGTGAGTAATAGATTTCTAAGCTGCTTTTCCTCATTATGTACCCCAGAAATTTCTTCCTGTTGTTAAGTATAAGTTTTCTTTTTGTTTTCATTTTCTCTAAAACCTATGTTTGGTCTGTTGTATCCTCATCATCTTTCTGTAGAACCACATTTCTGTTGCTTCAAGTCTCTTCTTCATCTTTGAGAAAGGATTCCTTTGGAATTAGGATATTGATGAGCCACCTAATCTAGGTAATTAGTTTAAAGTTCTACACAGAATTTTCTTTGTTCTGAACTGCATGGCCCCTCTTTTAAGTAAGTAAAAAGCACTTTAACATTTACCTCCTATAATAAGAGTTAAATTGACAGAAAGTGTAAAAAGTAAAAAGATATAATTTAATCGGGTCCTAACTTCTGATCATATTAAAAACCATCACTCATGTCATACTTAGACTAGTGATGTGAAAAGAAAAGTGGGTAAAATTCAGTTATTCAAACTTACTTAATTTATCCAGTATTCAAACTTCATTGGCACTGTTTCAGTTATAGGTTTTAAATGACTGCTGCTATCAAACAGAAGTTTTTTATAACTCCTTGAAAATGAAGAAATTTAGGGAAAATAAGGAAAGTGACAATTATTATTTTTTATGTAATTATTGTTTATATTATTATTGAGGGGTCTTCCTCTTTTTACACAAATGGACTCACCCAGGGTATACATATGCTACTGCTAGTGGATACCGAACAGACAGAGAGACAGAGAGAGAGGTCGAACATCGAAAGGAACGAGCATACAAACGTAGAAAGCAAGAGTCACAGTAACAAGCACGTAGACTCAGTAAGAAGTCATACAGCGATACATCGATATCAAAGACTATATATATATATTTGTCTACTAACCCCGCATTCCTGGAACTACTAACCTGTATTACTACATTAATACATTTATTTCCTATATTCATTCTTGGCGTTTGTTATTATTTGATACCGGATTTAATCCCGGAATCCACAACAATTAGTGATTTTTTTTTTGAGATAATATGGTTATATATTTTATAGTGGGTTATCTATTTATTATTATGCTCATCATTTATTAATTTATCATATTGATTTTGCATGAATTGCGTATACAACAAATATTTTTATTATGAAACTTTTATACTTTATATCTGCTAATTTGTTTATATATTTAACACAAGTGAATGATTTTACACAACTGTATTATAGTTGTGTAAAAAATAGTGTGCAGATAGAAATACTATTATTATTATGAATTACTATAATATTAATTTATCACGAATATTAATACATTATATAATATATTAATATATTTGCTACACTGAAATTGCTATTATTTTTGACTTTTCATTCTGTATAACCAATTATTTTCTATTAATATCCAAACCATTTTAACAACAATAAAACTGGTTTTCCACTTATATATTATCTGTTTTATTTTGTTATTTATTATTTTATTCCTATTATTATTAATAAAATATAATCAGTATATCAGATGGTGATTTGCTTACATCCATTTAAAAAAAAATTATAAATATAAATATTTTAACACACTCCTATTGATTAATATTGTATATAATATCTGTGATGAAAATAACAATTATTACAACTTAAGAAGCTTTAATAAACTAATTTTACAGGTTACTGTTAGTGACTTCAAAAGTTTGCCTTTGTTTCCTTGTGGTGCACAGGGAGTGTGTCATAGTTCAGGAGAGTTACTTAAGGGCTGATGACCTCATTCTCCAGGGAGTTCCTCAAGGGCTATTATTACAATATCAGATCAACCTTGCCTAAAATTGAACTTCACTTTGGAATAACTTTCGTATGAAACCTTTTTGTGAACGTTTTTAATGAAACTAGAAATTAATTAGATTCTTATAAAGTCCTTAATTTTCTCATTATTTGCTTCTTTGACTTAACTTTAATCTTGTACTATTAATCATTAACTTTTAATCTACTTTGATGTTAATATTCCTTAGATTTCAACTTCTGGGATAACCTTCAGAGAGGTTTTAATAATTTAATAATTCCTCATTGGCCTGGAAGGTGTTTAGAGCTTTCTATGGCAACTTTCCTAGAGATGGGGTCTCAACAAAAGCACCCAGTACCCTGTGTTGTTGACCTGTTATTAGTAGATCAGTTCACCTATTGCCTTGCCTGTACTCCTTCCATGTTTATTGAAAAGGAGTAGAGATTTATCTCTTGTTTCCTAATCATGATGTGGTTTATTGGTTCCTTTCTTCCATGGCTTTAATAATTTAATTGTCTTAACTTTTTAGTGATCTGACTGTGACTGCGACTTTTCGTTTTGAGGGTACCAGGTTGGCAGTTATCTGGTTGCTGCATCCTGACTGGTTGCAAGCAGGCTAAAGTCTGTGGAGAGGTTGCTCTGGTCATATCATACCATGTTATTTGCAGTGCCATGTCATGCATGGTGTCTCTCTCTTTAATGCCCATCATGTCAAGTGGCTTAATGCTAATGTTGCTGATTGACTCATCTATTAGACATGCACCTTCTATTCACAAAACCTCTTTCTGTTACCATCATACTGATTGGGATTCAATCATGACTTTTCACAACACTACTTGGAGCAAAATTTTTAATCTTCTGAGAATTTTGCCACTGAGATTTCTTTATGGGTAAATTCTGGCATCATTACTTTTGTGTCTTCTCAGAAATACCTGGTGAAACCGTAATCTTCTCCTTGGTTAACACCTGCCTGTTCAGCCACTATAAGCCACAGGAACCACTTTTTTCTGGCTGTCCTGACAGTACCGATCACAACATAATTGTAAAGATGTACTCAAAGAGGCTAAGTCTAGGTTTGCTGACAAAATGAGGCATCATATAGCCTTTAACAAGTTTGATTCTCATGACTATTGGTGGCGCTGTAATAATGTGTAAGTCTTGTATCCCTCCTCACTTCACTCAGTTTGATGTATTATCATCTTCGGCTGATTAAGCAGAATGTTTTGCTAATCAATTCTCTTCCAGTTCTACTCTTGGCTCATCTAGCAAACCATTGCCTGACTTTTCAATTAGATCTGAGTCTTTACTGTATGATATGCATATAACTTCATCCATGGTTTCTGCTATCTCTTAACTGGATCCCCACAAAGCACGTGAACTTGTCGGTATCCCTGCAATAGTCATTAAGAAATGTACTCCTGAACTCGCTCCTTTTCTCTCTAAACTCTACAATACTTGCCTTATTGCTTCTTGCTTAGTGGCTTTTTGAAAATCCTCTTCTGTAGTTCCAGTCTTTAAGAACCCAAGCAAGCCAATCGGATTCATCTGTCAGCCCATTAGCATTGTAACTCTTTTTGATAAGTACTAGGGGCTCTAATCAACTCTGAATTAATTAAACATCTCACCTTGCAGACAAATAATATGGCTTTTATTTCTCTAGGTCAACTACTGATGTTTTAGCAGTTATTGCTGAAATAATTTGTCAAGCTTTAGATAAGAATGAGGGAGGTTGGGCTTTTGCTTTGTACATTTTGAACGATTTTTGACAGGATTTCTGGACAAATTTTTGATCTGATTCAATCTTTCTTATCAAATTGTGAAATGAAAATTATCCTGACTGGCTCCTCTTTTAGATCGTTTTGCATTAATGCAGGTGTTCCCCAGGGTTCTATCCTTGAATCTACGTTGTTCCTAATTTTCATCAACAAACTTCCCAATATCCTCAATTGTCTCAATTGCTGATGATACAACTATTTGCTCCTGTTTTAATGGTAAGTCTGATAGATTTGATAATGTCAAATTGGCAGATAATCTAAAAAATGACTTACAATCTGTTGTTAACTGGAGCAAGAAATGACTTGTAAATTTTAATTCCTCCAGAATGAAACTTCTCTCTTTTAATTGCCTTAGAGAACCTCTTTTTCCTTCCATCAGCATGGTTGATACTAACCATCAGCATAGTTACTCATGGTGCTTTCTTGGGCTAATGGATTCCACTGACAGAAAGTGAAAAGACTATATTGAATCAATTGCTAGGTCTGCTGTGCTACATAATTTTTCTTGTCAGTATTGATCTTAGACATTAATATGTCAACAATTTGTCCATGTATGATGTTGCAATCCCGTCCATAGTCAATGGGCGAGTCTATGATGGTCAATCTTTACGGCCAGCCTTGGAGTTAGTTACTCGATCTTCAATTCCCACCCTGCCTTGTGTTGTTTTAGATCACAGGGCAGGCAAAGGCTGAGCTGTATGCACAACATTGCTGATCAGGTAGCTTTGGTGAGATGACATCACAAGGAACAAAGTAAGAGACAGCTGTGTAATACAACAACTTTATATCAAAGGTTCATACATTGAACATTCTACTCACTAAATTAACATGTAGGTTTTCAGCACCTTTCCCATTAACAACCCCATGACACTATGTCTAGCCAGGCTCAGTAAACTGGTACATGGTTGAAGTTTGATTTCTTCCACTCTGTGATTTCTTTGGGTCGACCATTCAGGTGTATTTGGTAGTCTGGATCAAGGCCAGTGTCTAAGTTCTTTCTGCAGAATCCACACGGGATTTGGCAAAGCGGATCTTGAACCAACTGGCATGTGTCTCCCTCACAAACAGCAATTCAGGCTGTCTGGTTCCTTCTTCTCTGTTTCTTGTCTCACTCATCTGTATTTATGAACTCTCGTGCAAACCCGGTGTGGGGCATGAGGTGGTCGGGAAATTGATTGCCTGACCAAATTTGGGGAAATCCCTCTCCTGAAGGGTGGTGGTGGCAAAATATTGATCCACCCAACTCCTTCCATCTCATGTGGGTGCCTCTCACCATCATCATCCAAAAGAGATACAGGCAATTCCTCTGTCTTTTTTAAAATTCCATCTGAGCCTTTTACCTCTCCCTTTGTGTCTCCTGATCAAACCTGTCCTCTGAGACTAGGTGTGGTTTAGCCCAAAATGCTACAAGGTAACCAAAAAAGTTCTGTCCGTTTTTTGATTAGTCATTGAATGAAGTTGAAATATATACGAAATGCGTGTAGCAATTGTTTTCAAATTCGGACAGCCGGAAGTAGGAACATCAGACGTTATAAAAAAAACGCGCACTGTGCCCAGCCATCAGTTATAAGCCGGACAGCTGTGAGAAGGATGGAAGTGTCTAGAGATCTTTTTCAGGGCCGTTTGCTTTACGACTTCAAAGTGGGCTTATCAGCAGCTGCATCAAGTCACTGCATATGTCAAGCGTTTGGGGATAGTGCTGTGGATGAACGTACTGCAAGGCGTTGGTTTCGAAAATTCAAGTCGGGAGATTTGTCTCTCCATGATGAGACAAGCAGTGGACGACCACAGGTCTTGAATGATGGAGTCCTGAACGCATCCATTGAAGAGGACAGTAGTCTAACGTGTGGTGAACTTGCAAGACAGTTCAACGTTTCCGATGAAACAGTTAGACTTCACCTGCACCACCTAGATAAGACGTACAAACTGAGCAAGTGGGTTCCGCAAATGCTGTTGGAAGTCCACAAGAGACAACGAGTGGCAGTCTGCGTATCGCTGCTTTCTCGCCACTGTACCGCATCCTTATTCAATCAAGTGCTTACCAGTGATGAAAAGTGGGTTCTGTACGAAACTCCCAAGTATTCCAGACATTGGTTGTCTCCTTAGGATGCTGTCCCTCACACCGCAAGACCGCCTATGCACCCATGCAAGATTATGCTTTGTGTCTGGTGAACAGGTCGTCAAGTGGTTCATTATGAACTGCTACCAACGGGCCAAACGGTCACTGGAGACCTATACTCACAGCAATTGAAACGTGTGCAACAGGCATTGCGCCAGAAGGAGCCAGCACTGGTGAATCGCAAAGGTGTGCTTTTCCTCCATGACAACGCCAGGCTGCATGTCACGCGAGTGGTCAGGGATACCATACAGCAACTTGGGTTTCTTGTTTTCCAGTTTATTTTGAAAACTTTTTTCCCAATTTACCTATGCCTTCATAAAAGTGTCACACATGCATTGAATATTGCTGTCACATCTGTTATGGAGCTTCTACTATGTATTTAGAGATTCTTGATAAAATCTAAAGAAGAATCTGCAATGTTATTGATCCTAACTTGGCATCTTAGTTTCAGTCACTTTCCCATTGTCATAATATAGCTTCCCTGTGCCTTTTATATAAATATTTTCATGTTAATTGTTCTGATGAGCTTCCTCTTTGGTACCTTAACTTTACAAGTTTAAGCACCATACTAGATAGGTAGCTAGATCTCAAAATTTTACAGTTGAAATGGCTAGATGTAACCATAAGTTCTATGCTAACTGTTTCTAATCTCACATTTTTTGCTTGTAGAACTCTTTTCCTACTTCTTGCTTTCCAGGTAATTTTGATTTTCAAAATTTTACATGCTATGTCAATTGCTATCTTTTGTCTTCTTAATTCTTGTTTTTTTGTTGGGATCTCTCATTAATAATGATTTTATTTTTCTCCTATTCTTTCACACTTTATGTCTTAGTGGCTTTGTTACATTGCCTGGGGTAAAATGATTAAAAACAAAAAAAAAGATTCTATCATTTCTGAACTGTTCATTCTTTTATTAATGTCTAATGTTTTCTGTTCTCTTATTGTTCTCTATCCTTAATGATGTTTTCTTTTTCCATATTCTTTCACATTCCCTATCTTTGTGACTTTGTTGCTTTGCTTGAGATGAAAGAAATTGATCCAACCGTTCTCCATCAACAATCTCTTTAAGTTATTTATTACTTCAAACATTCAACTTGTCATGTTTCCTTTGCTCTAACAGGGGTCTTGCCTATATTAAAAAACAATGTTTTTTCATATTCATATGTTTTTTTTTTATTTTGAAATTCTGGATATATTGAATTTTTTTACTCATGGTTAGAGCCTTTTAAATGTTGTCTTTTTTTTACTGCAGATTTTGTTGGGCCCAGAGATACGGAAATATGTATCAGGTATTGCTGTTCATTGGTATTTAGATCTACCCTACACATCTAAGATCTTGGATATCACACATGATATGTTCCCTGATTATTTTATCTTGGGCACAGAGGCATGTGTTGGGTCATATCCATGGAATTATCCCAAAGTAGCCCTTGGGAGTTGGAGCAGAGCAGAGAGTTACAGCAAAGACATTATCCAGGTACAATATAGTATATACTTTCCTTTTATTTTTTAATTCAAATTTTTTATTTTGTTATATGTTTATTTTCAGTAAAGCTTTCATTTGTGGTCCTATTGTTAATTCTACAAAAGATCTGCATCTATTAAACAGACAGAATTTTCTTTCCCACTGTCATATGACGTGACTGCATGAAATAAGGGTGCAACAAGGTTAGTATTCTCATCACAGATGAAAGTTGAACATCTATTTTAAGATATTGTTGCATATGCTGCCACTGATGGTTGCTGGCCTTGTTTTGACAGTTGAATGAAAGTGTTTACTGCCAGTTCCTTTTAGAGGAAAAGGAAGACAATGTTTTGGCTGGCAAATGAGAGAAAGAAATGTTAAACGATTTGTCACATCCTCCAAATGAAGAATTTATTTAACATCATTGAACAAATTTGAATACAATCTAATTACAGCAATGGTAACCATTAAGAAAAGAAAAAATGTGTTCTTAGATGGGTTACAGAGAGTTCATAGAAAGTCTAGAGAAATAAAGTTTGGGAAAACAAATGTCTGTGTATGTATGGATGCATGTGTGTGCATAATATATGCAGGTGTAAAGATGTATGCATTTATGAACAGAAGTAACTCCTTTAGGAAGTTTCTTTTTCCACAGTTGGCATAGCTAAGTGTTTGGGCAAGTATCTTATTTTGCGTGGATTGATCTGTCTGTATGGCATGAGTGCCTGAATGAGAAGACTTTCTTTGGTATGGTGTGAGTAATTGAAAGCACTGTGTGTGCTTGCTGGGAGTCCCCCATTTAATTTTTTGGCCATTCTTATATAGGCCAGAAATAGGTTCTAAATAAAAGCCAAAACTGAATATTTTTGTTGTGTTGAAAAGAAGTAAAATGGTGTGCTTACCATGATGTCTGCATGTGGTGACACCAAGTATGCTTTTACATGTCTATTTTTAAACTTGATGAAATTTTAGTTGTTTGGGGAATTTGAAAATGTATTTGTATAAAGTTTTTTATTAAGTCTCAACAACATTTATTAATTACAATCATATAGCAAACACCTATTTTTCACCGCTTCTGTGGTAAAATTTTTGATAACAATTTGAAATGATAAAAAGATATAAAGTGAGTGTAATTTTCACATTAAGTCAGCACTCTCATGGACCTTTTATAGGTGATAATTGGTAATGGCTGAAGATAAAGTAGTAATCCAAAATGATGTTTGAATGTGTTGTAGGGAATGAAGTGATAACCCTCAATATACAAAGAACTGATACTGTTCCAGTAGGAATATAAGCATCTATGGTGTTGATCTCAGGTGGGTTTGCTTTCCAGCTTCAGACAAACTTGTAAATATCTTGTTCTTGTTTAAAATAAACCCTTATACTTTGTAAGTTGCTTTTCTAATTATTATTTCAATAACCATCCTGGACAACATTACAAAACTGGCAGTGAGTTAATTGGAAACTACAACTCAACTTGATATGAAGTGGCTAGTTCTTCAAGCTAGCAGCAGATATCTTTTGTTTTCTTCATCAGAGCAGTCAAGCAAGAAACACTTAGATTTTCATGGATTCAGAGGATTTTTTAAAACTTTTTCTTTCAAAGTAAGATTTTTTTTCTCTGTGAAAATAATTAACTGAATTTTGATACGGTTATCTTGAGAAAAAAAAAGAAAATATAGACAATTGTTTTCGTGACAAGTTGCTTTGAAGGAAGAAAGACTTATTTCATGCAAAAACCACTTGGAGATTTCAAAAAAATGTTTTCATTACAAAGTTGTTTGAAAATAGATGAATTATTGACAGTAATGAAGGGTTTTGTGGAAAACCAGAAATTACAACAAGAACAGAAATTTAAACAAGATGAAATGTTAGAGCGTATCTTAACACAACAGTCTACATTAGTACAAGCTTTGATACAAAAGAAACCAAGTGAACTCAACTCGAGTTTTTTCACAGCTGAGACTATTGTGAATTCAATTACTGAATTTAAATATTGTCCAGAAAATGGTATTACATTTCTATCATATTTTAGAAGATATGCCGAGCTATTTGAACAGAAGTGTAAAAATGGATGGACAAAAAGAAAGTAAGGTTATTTTTGCAAACATTAAGCCCAGACAAAAATAATAAATATGGGAATTTCATACTTCCGAGAAAAACTAGTGAAATTTCTTTCAACTAAACAGTAAATATATTATCTAGCATTTTCGGTATTTCATACTCGCTACAAATGTTTAAATATTGTTAAAGGCGACAGGGAGGATTTTGTCACCTACACTGGAAATGTGAATCTAAATTGTGAACATGTTATATACTGCAGTAGTTTTCTTATTTTACGTCGTCGGCAAGTATTGTATTTTGTTGATGCTATAAAGATTACCATTTCATTTCCAACCTCCATTTTGGTTATACCTCATTCAGTAACCTTTTCTAGGTTACAACATTTTGGTGACAAAGACTTGGCCGAACTCCAGTACAATGTTTGGTGAACAAAGATTTCGACAGAACAGAACTCACATAAACATTCACAAATACGATATTCTATAAACGAGGATATCAGTAAAACTCAAGTAAAAATTCACCAAAGATACATTGGTGAAGGAATATCAAGAAATTACCAAAGCTACAAAGCATTTTTAGCTATAAGGATTTTCTAAGGATTACGTGGATATTAACCAAGTTGTTCGAAATACAACATTCAGAAAAATAGAAGTTATTATTCCAACTACAAAGAACTGGAAATGTAACGAAAGGTACATGAAATTGGAAAATTGTATTTTTTTTCAGTTTACAAAAATCATGTATTGTTGAGAGGGTTTTCTCAGTGTAAAGGTTTTACGTTGGAATTTAATTAGTAGGAAGATTTAAAGTGTTTTTGAGAGACAGTTGTATAAAAAATACTTTTGTGAAAAGTTAGTTCACATAACAATACAAAATGGAGGATTTTAAAATAGCTTTACTGGAAATATTAAAACAAGGCGAACAACGGAGACATTATGAACAGAGACTTGAAAAATTTGAAGAATTGTTTGTAGAACAACAACAGAATATGTCAACGAGTAACAAGAACAAAGATTCAGGTGTTTTTTCACAGGACACTATTGTAAATGCGATTGCTGAATTCAATTATATACCAGAAGAAAAGGTAACATTTTCATCGTATTTCCATAGATACAAAGACCTTTACAAAACAGACTGTGCAAAGTGGTCCGACCACAAAAAGGTCAGACTAGTGCTAAGGAAACTAGGCACTGTCGAACACATAAAGTTCCTAAATTATATATTACCAAAAAAACTAGTGACCTAACGTTTAAAGAAACAGTTACTTTGCTTTCTGAAGTGTTCAGCTCAAAGACATCGCCATTCCATATAAGATGGAAATACATGAACTTAGGAAAAAAGGAAGATGAAGATTTCACAATGTTCGTTAGCATTGTAAACAATCAGTGTGAAGGGTTCAAACTGGCAGAATTAAGCCCTGACAATTTTAAATGCCTGATATTTGTTCATGGGTTGGTGTCGACAAAAGACACTGAAATCAGGAGAAGGGTTTTAAATAAACTTGAAAACGAACCCAATCTGACTTTATAAAACCTAGAAGAAGATTGTCAGAGGTCTATAATTGTTTGACAAGATGCCAAAGATAAGTGGTGTGTCACACATTAAAAAAGTGCATCAAGAAAATAGTGAAGAAGAAAAAAAACATTACTCCTAACCCCTGTTATGCATGTGCAGAACTACATTTTTATAATGACTGTCCATACAGAAATAAAGAATGTTTTCGTTACAAAAAAAAGGACATAAGAAAACTTACTGTAAGGTAAAAGTAAAAAATGAGTGAATAATTATGTTAAAGTTACTAATGTGGATGAATCTGCTGGTCAGAATATAAGGAAAAAATCCTTAAAAATATTAAATTACAATTGGATAGCGAATCTGACTTAAGCATAATAAATGTATATACATGGGAAAAATAGGAAAACCAACATTAATGGTTACCAGGAAAATTGCTAGTAGTGTTATAGGACAGAAAATAAAATTCAAAGTGGAATTTATAACAAATGTGATGTTGAACAGGAAAAACATTGAAATTAATATTGTTTGTAATAAAAAATACAAATAACCTTTTTGGAACAGACTGGATGGAGCAGTTTAAGTTATGGAACAGTCTGATCAGTTTGTTTTCTCAAGAAATTAAAGGTTTTGCCAACAAAGCAGAAAGTTTAAAGAAAGAATTGAAAATTTAATTCCCAGAGGTATTTTCTGGTGGGTTAGGCAGATGCAATAAAATGAAAGCTAAATTTGAGCTAAAGGAAAATGTACAACCACTTTTCAAAAAGAAAAGGAATGTACCCTTTGTATCGTTAAAGCAGATCAATGATGAGATTGACAGACTTCAAAAAATGTGTGTTTTATCTAAAGTTGACTATAACAATTGGGCTTCACTATTGGTATATATAAGGAAAAAGTCTAAAGAGATATATGTCTGCGTGGATTTCTCCATGGGCTTAAACGATGCCCTCAAAGTTATCATTACCCACTTCCGGGGCTGGAAGAGGTTTTTGTGCAACTTAGTGGGGGTCAGATATTTTCATACAGCTAATAGGTTACAATGATGGGGAACCATCTTATTGAATTACATTTTCAGGATGAAAATCTTGCCATCAAGCAAACTGAGTCACGCAAACGGATTATCCCAAAAAATAGTGAACCTTTGGAAGACACAGTCACTGCTTCTCTACAAGTGGAAGTAGAGATAAAAAACATGTTCTATGCAATACTGTACAGGAACTACCTGTGACTTTGGAAGAAATAAAAAAAATAAAATAAAGTATTGGATGACAATTTTATTGTGGAAATGAAGAAAAAACTAAAAGACAGGAGTAAAACAGAATCTGAGGTATATTCAATTTGCAATGATGTTCTCATGTACAGTGAAAGAGTAATGGTACTTTTATCACTACAAAATGAATCCTGAAAGAATTCTACACAGGACACCTTGGTATGTCCAGAATGAAAAGCTTAATGAGAAGTTGTGTGTACTGGTGTTGAATGTTTGGTAAAGTCATGCAAAGGTTGTGCTTTGGCAGCTAAAGCACCACTGATAAAGTTCAACCCATGGCCAGAAAGTGACTGCCCATGGTCATGTCTGCATATTGACTTTGCGCGTCCGCTTAATGGTTCATATTATTTGATCATTGTAGACAGATTTTCCAGGTGGCCAGAGATATTGAGATGTAAGAAACTTACCACAGAAGTAGTAATTGGGTTTCTACACAAACTGTTCGCATGGTTTGGGATACCAGATTCTATTGTTTTGGATAACAGCATCAAATTTACATCAAAAGAATTGAAGGGATTTTTTAAAATGTTTGTGGTAAAGCACATAACAATTGCCCCTTACCACCCTAGAAGCAACAGCCAGGCAGAGCATTTTGGAGATACCTTTAAGAGGGCCTTAAAAAAATCCAACTGTGGGTCCATGGATGCAGCATTGCAACAGTTTCTACAAGTGTATCGGCTTACACCAAATAAAAAACTGGAAATAAATTTTATAAAGTGGGTGAAAAAATGTTTATCAAATGTATCAGATGGGGAAAAGATATTGGGAAGTTGGAACTATCGTCAAAGGAATTGGTAGGATGATATAAATCAAAGGACTGAAAATGGTGCACAAAAGGCACTGGAATCAAACAAAAAATGGGCATAAGGATGAAGAGAATGATACTCCAGTGGATGTTGAACCTATGGAAGTTCTTTTTGACACATTTGATGTGCACATTCTTTGGAAACAAAACTCCTGAGACAAAAATCAAAAAAAGACAAAGTAAAAGGAAAAGAAGAGATACAGACAGAATCAACATTAACCCAAAAAGGAAAAGATATTGACTCTGTGCAGAGAAAATCTAAAAAAGGAGGGGTGGGTGGGTGTTATATACCATACCTATGAACACTAATAGTTATGTCCCAATCCTTATAAATACATTGGACACTATTGTAAGTGGGGGTAATATGCTGTCTAAGTAGTCCAACACTAGCAGTGATTTACCTACTTCATGCCACTGACGGATATTGTATTTTGTTGATGTTATAAAGATTACCATTTCATTTCCAACCTCTGTTTTGGTTATTCCTCATTCAATAACCTTTTCTAGGTTACAACAGAATGTTTCTTGTTGCATGAACTAAATTCTGAAATATTCAAATGTTTAATTTTTGTTCAAGGTCTTACTTCAACCAAAGATAAAGACATCTGTTCATGAATTATGACTAAGCTAGAACAGGACCCTGATATAATGCTTCAGAAAGTTACTGAATAATGTCATAGAATTGTAAATTTGAAGCATGATAACACAAAAATAGAAGAAAAAAACATTTCAAATGTACATGCTGTTTGTCTTAAAATATGACAATAGAATATTGAAAAAAATTTTCAAAATCCATGTTTTAGTCACGGTGGATTACATTTCAAAAGTGAATGTTTTTTCTGTAATAAAAGTTGTTTTCTTTGTGGAAAGATAGAACATAAAAGTACCCACTGCAAAACCAAATGGAAAACTTTTTTAAAAACGTTGAACACAAGAAGCAATGTAAATATGGTGTTATCAAGACGAGAAATTGAGGAGGGTCAGAAACGTAAATTTGTGTATGTAAAAATTAATAATGAAAAAGTTAAATTCCAACTTGACACCGGAAGTGATATTTCAGTTATTAACAAAGAAACATGGAAAAAATTGGAAAACCATTATTGAAGAAAACAAATAAGTTGGCACATGGAGTTTCAGGAAAAAAATTGAATTTTAAAGGCACATTCACATGTAATATTTCATTTATTGAAAAGACTTTAAAATGAAATTTTTTTGTGCTGCAAAATGCTTCCAATCTATTTGGAACGGATTGTTTTATTCGATTTATGAGAACTACCAATAATTTCTTTTAGTAATAAAATTGATGTCCCCCCCCCCAACACCAGCACAAATAGGGTGGCAGAAAATTAATGAAAGAGCTGAAAGATAAGTTTCTTGAAGTATTTTCAGATGGACTTGGAAGATGCACAAAAATAAAAGTAAAGTTTGAAGTTAAGGAAAATGTGAAGCCTATTTTCAAGCCTAAAAAAATTGCCATTTGCAGCTTTGGAACCAATAAACAAGGAATTAGAGTGACTTGAAAAATTGGGTGTCCTCTCAAAAGTCAAAAGTGGCTCCGACAGTATATGTAAAAAAGAAAAAAATCACAAAATACACCTTTACACAGATTTTTCAACTTGCTTAAATGATTGTCTGAAAGCACACACCTACCCACACACCTGAAGACATTTTTGCAAAATGAAATGGTGGAAAAGTTTTTTTGAAGTTAGATCTGTCAGATGCATACCTCCAGATATAAGTCAATGAAGAATGCTCCAAATTGTTGACTATTAATACACAAGGGGTTGTATAAATTTAATTGACTTCTGTTTGATGTGAAGGTTGCACTTAGCCTTTTTCAACAAATTATGGACACAATGTTGGCTGATTTGAATTTTGCTATTGCATATCTTGATGATGGGTTGATAAAAAGTGGAAATCAAAAGCATCATTTTGAGCACATAAAAAAAAGTATTCAAAAGGATAAAAGAATATGGTTTGAAACTTAGCCTCAAGAAGTGTGAATTTTTTATGTCCCAGATAAAATACCTAGGACAAATTATTGATGAAAATGGAAGAAGACTAGACCCTTCAAGTGTAGAGGCAATAAAATGCATGTCAACTCCCAAAAATGTGACTACACTACAAGCTTTTTTTAGGGCTCACAAATTATTATGGTGTGTATATACCAAACATGTACAACTTAAGAGTGCCGTTAAACAGCTTACTAAAAAAAGGAGTAAAATGGAAATGGTCTGTTGAATACCAGAATGCCTTTGATAAAATAAAAAATATCCTCACCTCTGACTTATCATTAACACATTTTGATCTGGAATTTGAGATTATTGTGGTGTCGGATGCAAGTGAATATGGCATTGGGGCAGTAATTCTTCACAAATTTGAAGATGATAGTACAAAATGAGTGGCACATGCTTCAAGATCTTTACTATCGACAGAAAATAATTACAGCCAAATAGAGGAAGAAAGTTTTAGTAGTAATATTTTCTCTTAAAAATTTCATAAATTTATTCATGGAAGAAAGTTTTTGTTACAGACAGATCACCATCCTCTATTGTCCTTATATGGATCAAAGAAGGGTATCCCTACCCATAAAGTCAACAGATCCCAGCACTGGGGAACCATATTATTGAACTGTGATTATATAATGGAGTTTGTACCATCAAAGAAACTAGGGCAAGTGGATGGTCTGTCTAGGTTGATTCCAAGTTTTTCTGAACCATTGGAAGACACAGTGATAGCAGCCTTAAGAGATAAGAAGGAATTGAAAAATGAACTATGTAATACAGTACGAGAATTACCTGTGACATTGGATGAAATTAAAATTAAGGCTGAAAAAGATGACTTCATTATAAAAATGAAAAAAACAAATAAAACTAAAGTAAAACTAAAGGAGAAAAATAAAACAATTCCTGGAAATACACCATTTTCAATATGTGACGAAGTACTAATGTATGTGAATGGTGTAGTAATGCCTTTTTCTCTTCAAAAAAGGATTTTGAAGGAATTTCATTTAGGTCACCCAGGAATATCATGTATGAAATTTCTAATGAGAAGTTATACATATTGGCCATGGATGGATCAGAATATTGAGAAAGTAGTGAAAACCTGCAGAGGTTGTGCCCTTGCAGCAAAATCCCCACCAAGATAAAATTTCAACCATGGCCCAAAACAGACTATACATAAATTTTGTGGGACCATTAAATGGGTTATATTATCTAGTAGTTGTAGACAGCTACACAAAATGGCCTGAGGTATTCAAATGCAGAAGACCTACTTCAACATTTATGATAAGTTGTCTTCAGGAGCTTTTCATTCATTTTGCTATCCCCAAAACTATTGTCAGTGATAACCCAACATAATTCACAGGGAGTGATTTCAAAAATTTTTGCAAATCCCTGGTGATTGAACATATCGCTACCTTTCCATACCATCCAAGGCCGAAAAGTTAATCAATACATTCACCAGAGCTCTTAAAAAGTCCAATGGCATGGAGACAAAAGAGGGTAGAATACAACAATTTTTGAGTGTGTATAGAATAATACCAAATCAAAATGTAGTAGCATAGGATGGCGACAGCCAAGCTGATGTTCATCCAAAAAGTAAGATTGGTGTTTGATAATTTGCTGCTAGAACAAAAACAAAAAATTTCAAATAACACCAGAAGTTCAACTAAATATTTCAGGCCTGGGGATAAAGTTTTCCTCAGGATGTTTAAAAGAGGAAAAGAATTTTAGGAAGACAGTATTATTACTAAAAGAGTTGGAAAAGTAATGTACATGGTACGTAGTGCAAAATAGGAGCACAAAAAACACATAAATCACTTAAGACCTAGTTTCACTGAGGATGTGACTGTACAAAAGGAAGTACTGATGGATGTACTTTATGATATTTTCAACATTCCAGCTCCATCAACTACTGAAATTGTAGTCCCAAGACGGACTAGTAAAGGAAAAAGAAAGCATATGGAACTCTTGAGTCCAGATCCAAAAAGAAAAAGATGTTAATTTCTCGAGGAAAATAATCTTGAGGGGGAGGTTTTGTAGGGAATGAACTGATAACCCTCAGTATACACAGAACTGATGCAGTAGATGCACCTCTATTAAATGAACTGTTCCAGTAGGAATATAAGTATCTCTGGTGTTGGTCTCAGGTGGACTTGCTTTCCAGCTTCAGATGAACTTGTAAATACCTACTTGTATTGTTCTTGTTTAAAAATAAACTCTTATATTTTGTAAGTTGCCATTCTAGTTATTATTTCAATAATCACTCCAGACAACATCACAAAAGAATGCTTAGTAACTATTTATATGTTTCTCAGATAGAAAAACTGAAATGTATGGGTTTTTTTTTAAATTAGGAAATGATTAACTTTGTATTTCCAATAAAAATAATAATAGAAGTTTTTGTTTGCAAGTTTATTTAATTTTATTTTTAACCGTTTTATCCCAAGCAAGGAGATCAAATCACTAAGATGCAATTGACATTGCATTAAAATCTTTGAAGATTGTAGTTGACAAGAAATCAAGAAGCCAAAAGATACTTCCACCAGTAAGGAGTATGAGAAAAGAAACAGCAGAGAACTTATGGTTACATCTAGCAATTTCAACAGCAAAATGAGATCTAGCTGCCAATATACTGTACTTAAATGTAAATGTACCAAGGAGGAAAATTTCATCAGAACAATTACCATGAAGATTTGTATAAAAAAGGCACTGGGAAGCTATGTTACAGTGGTGGGAAAGTGACTGAAGAGGAAATTCCAGGTTAGGACCAACTAATAAATTGCAATATCTCTGAGGGACACGTGTATTAATGTAAAAAGATCTAGAAGAGAGTGATCATTCAAGACAACTTTCATTTCACTATTTGATAAAAAAAATTGAATCAAATCAAAAATAGGCCAGAAACACCATAACCCTTCAACTTGTGAAGAAGACCAGCAAATGCTTTTGAGATATCTAAAGCAACCTCTCATACTTCACTATTCTTATAAAAAAAAAGCCTGACAGTCCCTTTCAGCAATAACCATTAACACTTCAACAGTTGACCTAGAGAAGCAAAGTCCTTATTGATTGTCTGAAAGAAGGCCCTGAAAGGTGAGATATAGAACTTTGCCAAAAAGTGGTAGAAGATTAATAGGTCAACAATTCAAAGGATAAAATTGCTTGCTCAACTTCTTGACAGGAACTACAGAAAGGATTTCTAAGAAGCTGGAAAGTAAGAAGCAACATATCACACAGTAGACACTCAGTTCTTAGTGGAAAGTCAGGCAAAGGTACACTAGCTGTGTCAAGAGTAGAATTGAAAGGGAATTTACAGGCAAAGCATTCTGCCTTATCAGCAAAAGATAATACATCAAATTGGGTGAAGAGAGTATGGATTGAAGGCTTACCCTTATTTTATATGTTGTTACAGAACCACTTGTAATCATGAGAACCAAATTTGTTAGGGGCTATAAAGCACTTCATTCTGTCAGAAAACAATGACATAGCTTCATTGAGGACATGTTTGTAATTATCATTTTAGTTTTATAGGATAAACAGTATCACTTTTAGAAGCAAAGTCTTTTAGAATATGTACTTCTTATGTTTTGATATATCATCACTGTTGAATGACAGCAAATGGAAGTTTGCAAATTTTCTCATTGGGGTTTTTTACATCATTTTACATCATAATCTTAAAATCATCATTGACCATTTTAACCAACCTGTCTCTTAACTTATTTAAACTGATGTCTCCATTTGCAAATTTTTAAGACTAAAATCTTATAGATTTTTTCCTTATTATGGTCTAAAGTATAATTTAATAATTAACATACTAAATATTGAATTTGAAAATGTAATCTGACCAGAAACAAATTTCTTTTGTAAAACCTGCTAAAATAAAATATAATCAGTCATGAAATAAATAAAATGATATGTAGGAGTTATAACTGAAACCCATGGTCTCAATCACTACTGTAGAATCAAATAAACCATAAATACATAGTCACAGCCAGATCAATCTTTATCCAACAGGTATTGTAATTTTATCAATACACTGTACCTCATCCTTCTCATCACTTTCTTTACATATAATTCATGTATTAGTCTGTGTGACATTTCTTGTGCAAAGAACTATTAGACTGTTGTGGTGGAAACAGCAGGCATGACTGTACTAGAACAAGTGAAAACAAAGGACTTATCAATCAACTTCACAAGAGAGATCAAGGTAGCTGTACATTCTTTGATAACCACAATTATAAAAACTCTCATAAGAATGAAGCACTACTTTTATCTAAAGTGTACATAGAATATTCATAGCATCCTTCAATATAAAAAGAGAATGCTGAACCAGTAGCTAACTGACTGCAGTGAAAGAATAACGAGTCTCAGAATAAAAGCTTACAGCTGGAAATGCTTCTTCTTTTTTTTTTTTTTACAGCAGTTGCTTTGTTTTTGTCATTGCAGCTTCATAATTATTCATTTAATTGTTCTTCTGAAATTTTGTAAGTGTTTTCTTTCTTATCTCTGCTAACTGTGGCATCATTAACATTATCATCTTGTAGCTCTTTTAATATTATATTTTTCCATGGTCTATCAACAGGCCAAAATAAAAAGTAAAAGTTGAAAATGTTTAACAAACAACTTTTTTATTTTAGCTCTATATAAATTGTTAGGCAAATGAATGACAAAGCATAAAAAATCTGTATAATGCATTGCATCCTCGAGAAGGACTTTATAGATTGTAATTGTTCTGATATATAGAAATTTATATATCATATTCTCGCATATAAAAATAAAAATATATCTGAGTGAAGAGGATGTGCTTTCCTTAAATAAGGAAAATAGAGTTTTGCTTGCTGTGACACTCTTTGTGGCCGAGTGTTAAAGCATGTGGATCAAATGGAGGTTTCGCCTACAAAGTGGGATGTATGTTCAATCCCTACTGCACATTTTTTTACTGGGATTTCTCAAAGGAACCAGTTTGATAGACATACTACATGTTGTTTAATGAATAAAAATGGGGCATATATATTTAAAATATGAGGTGTTTGAAGTAATATAAAAATATATAAAATCTGCCAGACATTGTTAGTAGAGACTGGGTCAAAAGTGGTAATTAATTGGTTTACAGTATATAGTGAAACCTCAATTCACAAATTTAATTTGTTCATGAAGCCTGTTCATAACCTGAAACTATTCTTCCAATAAGAAACAATGTAAAATGGATTAATCCGTTCCTGGTCCCAAGATGATTGCTTATTTAAACTTTTACAACATTACTTTGTGCACAAGTTTATACACAAAACCAATGAAAATCATTAAATCTAAGAAAAAATAAATAAACCCAATACTAAACAGATAGACAAACTTTTTGATTTTACCATAACTGTAAGTAGGAGAGTTGATGTCATAAGAGGAAGGTGGTGTGGAAGGGGAAGAAAAGAGATGTTATTGTTTGGAAAAGGGAAGGAAAGACATGATCATCTCTTTATTTATAAGAATAGTATAGATTGTTGATTTTGCCATACTAAACTGAGTAGGAAGAGACAATATCATCAACAATTGTTTTTCTCTTAACTTTTCTTTTTCTTTTACCAGTATCCATGACTAAGGGCTAATAAAGAGAAAAAAGGCAGAGTACAATAAAATTAGAAAAGCACAGCACAACACACGAATGTATACAACACAGTGGTTGACTAAGAAATGATTCTGTTCAGGTTAACTAGGTTCAGCTCGGTTTGGCAATGTTGTTTGAGAACCAAAACTTTGTTCGATAACCAAGGCATTTTCATCTCAAATTTTCTGTTTGAAAACCTAGGTTTCTCTGTATTAGTATTTTGTTACAAGTTTACAATTTGCAAACAGAGAATATATGTGCTCTTTTTTCATGTACTTTGGACCAACACATCAGACAAAAAACTTCCCCAAACACAGATGAGAGAAAGAAATGCATACACACACATAATGTTGTATATATACAGTAACTGAGAGACAAAATATTGCCATATAATATGTGTTGGCTTGCAAGGGAAAAGAATTACCCCTTGCTATCAAACAATAACAATCCAGTGGAGGGGGGAGATTGTGTTCAATACTGTATGATGAAGCCCTTTTGACTTTCTCTTTATTAGTTACAAAAGATCTTACCAAAGAGTATGTCTAGCAGTTTGACATAGTCCATCCAAAGACAGAGTGATCTCTGATTATTGCTTATTTGATATCTGATTTCACATCACGAAAAGTGGCATGAAAATAAAAATAACATTTCTCGTCATTCATATTGGACTAACTTGATAGTTCCAAATTTGTAAGAAATGTTTTCTTGACTTTTTTACATTATCAACTTTTTTTCTTCTTTCTCTTTTTCCTGAAGGATTTGAATCATTGGGTGACTGGCTGGACAGACTGGAACATTGCTCTTGACCTTCAAGGTGGACCTAACTGGGTGAAAAATTTTGTGGATAGTCCTATTATTGTAAATAAAACTAAGGGAGAGTTCTATAAACAACCCATGTTTTATATTCTAGGACATTTCAGGTATGTTATCTGTGTCAAAAAGTTCAGTAATAATATATTTACTACTTGATAGAAATACACTTTCTTTGTGTGATGAATTTATTTTGAAGAAACAATTGAAATTTATTTCTCAGTATGGACATTAGAATAGTCAAGGCATAAAAATTGATACTTGTTTATTTATGCAGTCATGTTCAATGAGAATTTGTGGCATTATTTTACCTTATGTTTATGCAAACATGATTTTTGTTGGATGTGTTTTCCATTAACAAATTAATACATTTAAAAATATGTGTAATATTAAAACTTTGTTTCATTACGTTAGTCTTTAATATTATAATTTCAATGCTTTTTACAAAAAAAGATAAACAGGTGACACTGTTTGAATTTCAAAGTTGTACTGTAGCAACAAAAAATGACCTTGTCTGAAATCAGTAACTGAAAATTCTTGATAAAGAATGCAGTCCAAAGAGAAACTAATTTTTTCTTTAATGTAAATATCCCATCCTCTCTGTTTCAAGAGATAATTTCTTTGGAAAAATAAAATTGGTTTACTTTTTTGCAAAAAAAAAATATCTTGTTAGGTCAACTGATGCAGAATTGACAAAATGATGATTACATAAATATTTATAATGCACCTTTAAAAATATTATATATCACACCTTTAAAAAATATATATTACACAAATATGTTGAAGATATTTGAAGGCATTTAAATTCCATTTATCAAAGATTTTGATTGAATTTTGTCTTTTGGATAAATTTAGTCTGAGTGGTAAATTAGTTTTATTTGATGTAATTATGTCAAAATATTTGCTTAATTTATTGTTATTTTCATGTGAAATCCTATTACATTTTTTAGCAAATTTATTTTACCTGATTCTGTTCGAGTGAACATCAACAATATACCCCAAAATTTGGATGTGGTATGCTTTTATCGCCCTGACAAAGCCACTGTGCTAGTGATATCTAACAGGTAATAATTTATCATATGTGAGGAATCCTTTATTTATGCGTTTATGTTTTATAAATGCTTATTCATTTATTTTTATTTTTTTGTAGATACATAACATGATTGCATCACTCTATATTTATTATCATAAATATTTAAATCATAAATTAACATAAATTTATAAAATAATTACAAAAAGTGAGAACTAATTCAAATACTAAAGTGAGAACTAATTCAAAAGTTCACTAATAAAACATAAAATGTAAGATAAACTCAATCATTTGCATATGTATTACATGATATTAACTGGAACCCCAATCTCTTTCAAATTTTAATTTTTTTCATTAAACTTTTCTTGATAATTGTCTTTGTTTCAACTGATCATAAGTTAAATAATAGGTTTGAAGCTTTTATTGACACCAGTAATTATAATATTGTTATATACCGTACCTATGAATACTAATGGGTATGTCCCAATCCTCATAAATATGTTGGACACATGGCGTTCTATACTAATATAGAACGCCATGGTTGGACACTATTGTAAGTGGGGATAATATGCTGTCTAAGTAGTCCACCACTAGCAGTGGTTTACCTACTTCACACTGCTGGCGAGTATTGTATTTTGTTGATGTTATAAAGATTACCATTTCATTTCCAACTTCCGTTTTGGTTATTCTTCATTCTAGGTTACAACAAATATTAATAAAAATAGCATAATAACTCCAATAATAGATTGAGTATAAGATGGGAACTTAGGTAAAAACACAGACTTTATTTATAACATGGAGTACAGTGATTAAAAAGGAATTGCGGATATAGATAAAAGGCAATAACTGCATTTATTAGGGTTTAGCATTTAATAATAATATATTACAATCCTCCCCTTTTAGTTGTAATCCTACCTGACAATTATATCATTGGGTATTTATAGGGCACCCTGGGTCAATGGTAATGATATTTTTGGCCTGAAACCATGTATCAGAAACTGGCTGCATTTGCATCCAGTATTTTACACTGTAATGTAAAATCAACAAAAGTTGGTGGTAATGTGATGTACTACTGGGGTGCCTTGAGTTAATCCTAATGATACTTTAGCCCCCAAATTATGTCTAACCCCAGGATCATCATTTGATAAAGGCTTTGTTGAATGCATTGCTCCAATTTTTGCCTCAGTAATTGTATGAACATATAAAAGTGATTACTAAAAAGTTCTTGACCTGACCAAAAAGGGATTTAAATATTTCTGGCATTCAGTCATTTACTCGGATTTTGAGAAGTGGATGGGATTGAGAAATTTCAGCAATCCCTTGAATACTGAGAAATATTACATAAAAATACATAAAAATATTAATTATTCATAGCCTCTTGAGATTTCTAGTATTATTTAAGGTTATATATGAGTGTGTGCTGAAAAGTTCTCAGCACAACCTACTTACCATAATCTGACCAAATATCAAGATATGTTTTTCAAAGGGCTTCTTTGTTAGGCTGAAAACTTTTTCAACACCCCCTTGTAATGTTCAACATAAGTGTTGATGATCCTAGCTCTTCTGAAAGTTATTCTCTTGCATTTTCAAAAATCATAATTCATAACTGATGGTCATCTACTTATTGACTTTATTTCAACTGACAATTCACAACCCTTAATATGATGTGCAGTCAGATTTTGTTTAATTTCCTTACACTTCACAAAAGCTGCATGCAGTTTCAACAGTTTTTAAGGTTCAATTTAAAATAATGCTTCAAAATTGCCAAATTCTCAATTTTTGTGTCAGCCATTATAACATCTGAAGAAAAGGTACAGCTAAATAATATTCATGATGAAATACACACACACACACACACACACACATATATATATATATATATATCATAATTAAGTAATTCATTGAATCTAGAAGAAACTTCAACAGAATGCAGAAAGAACTGGATGGCTGTTTCGTCCTATATTTGGGACTCATCAACAGTGCACATCCACTACCAAGAATTGAAACTCGGACAATTACGATATCAGGCAAACATCATACCAACTGTACCAACAGGCCTCGGTGACAAAGAGGTAATGAATTAGACTCAATATAGCGCCACTCGACCACACACACACACACACACACACATATATATATATATATAATTGTGTATTTGGCTGGCCAGCAATTCCTCTTTTATACAGGTTTCATTAAAAATGACTCTCAAGGTACTGCAATTAAGTTTATTTAATTTTTCATGTGTTCTTATAATTTTCTTCTTTTCTGGATATAAATTATGTGGAAATTGTCCAAATATTTTGTATGTCCAAGCACTTTTGGCTATACTATTAGCCATTATCAAGGCTGAATTCTATTTTTACTTTAAACTGAATGTATGCATCTAGAGTTATAGGAAAGTTTTATTTTCCAAACATGACCAGTACATTGTGGCCATGTTCATAGTTGATATTATTGAGTGTTGACTTTTTCTTTTTCATTAATAATGCTTCCATCATTTTAGCCTTTTTCTACTATGACACCATGACTAGTGTCAAAGGTTGACTGGTGTCAAAGGTTGACTGGTGATCCAATTTATATTTCTAAAGAAAGAAAAATATTTCCATGTTAAAACAATGCGATACCATGAATTATCTGGTTTGTGTCACTTATGGAGACTTATAGTGTGAGAGGTGAAATAGTAAGCTTGGGTGGGATTGGTCATTAGGTACAGTCTTAGGTCTGTTTAACTTTAGTGTTCATTTGATAAAGGAATTGTTTGTTGGAATGAGTGACACAAAGCAGATCTTTATAGGTCATGTTTGTGTTGATCAGGGATATGACACATTTTCAGATAGAATTGACAATGGCACCTGTGATAATCAGGTCAAAGGAGGGTGAGATTATGAAACATAGAATATGTTCCACTGAGAGTGGATACTCAAGGCTACAATTTTGATTGGCCTGCCAGTAAGAGAAGGGCTGAGATGGAGCTTCTTGTCTCTGATACTTACAACACAGGGCCATTATTTTGATTGGACCACCAGTCATATTGGGTTCTTGGGGGCTTTCCTTCCTCCCCTTCAAGGCGTATGACACAAGACCATTGGTCAAGCATTATTGTTGGTTAGCTAATACCTTTGGTCAAGCTTTATTATTGGCTGGCTTATCAGAGCAGTGCAATTGAGGTTTGTACCCCCATAAAAAGCAGTCACCAAAAGAGCAGGGTAGTAAGATTGAACTGGTCTCACTACTAGTAGATCAACACTCTCCTTGCCGGTTGAAGTCCTGTTCTCAGCACCACTTTTGGAATTCCCTTGGCTGTTTAGCCATAAATGCAACCACTAGTCAACCTCTTCCTCAGTGCTTAAGAATTTCTTATATGGGGAATCTTCTACAAATCCCTTTTGCTTATGTATTCATGATCTTAATCAATCTTAGTACCATAAATAAAAGTTGTTATTTTTACACTTGTTAATGAGTGTTGTTGAAGTTAATTAAATTTCAAGCATAGCCAGAACAGAGAGGAGTCAACCCTGATCTTCAACAGTTCTTCACCGATATTCGTGCATATACAGAAACGAAAAAACAATGCGGGGACGCAGGATTGGTGCAGAGCGATCTCTCTGAAGATAGACCAACAGACACAGACCAGAGTAAGAGTGGCATTCAGTGAAGTGCATGGCGACAGGGTTATATTATATGTGGATAAGGCTATTATATTTGTATTATCTACTAGTATGTTGTGGATGAGACCTAATTGATCTCTGTTCAGAGGGATGTAACCTGAGTCTTCTTGTTAGGCATATTGTAGTATATCCAATATAATTATTTATGAATTTGGATTGATCAGTGACATGTGAATTCATAAATAATATTAGTTCTAAGTAGTTTGGATCTTGCAGGTGAGTTATTATTGTTGACAATGATGTTAGTAGTTTTAAATTTTTTATAGTAGATAATTTAATTTTCTTGTTTTTGTTGACTGGAGTAGTATATTTCTTTATAAAGTTTCTAAGGGAAGATTCATTTGGAAAACCATTATTAACTAGTGTTGTTTCATGTTAAGTTCTTTAAAGAAAAACAGATGAGAGGATGAATTCTCATGCACTCTCATAATGAAATTTTTTATAATGCTTATTTTATATCTGAGAGGAAAATTATTGTGGCAAGAGTTTTTACTTGTGAGTTTTTTATATAGTGAAGTAGTGAATGTATTGTTAAGAACATCTGAGAATGGGAGTTTATTTTTTGGCTACGTTCATAGGTAAAGTTGAGGATGGAATTTTTTTCAAATGTAGTTTTGAGATTATCAATTTCATTGTTATTTTCAGCTAAAATAAAAAAGTTTCTAAACTGAATATATATCTCCACTATATAGTGGACATATATTTTTGGTTCAGTAACTTTTTAAATACCTACTTTTCTATGTGGGACATGTAATAGTTAGAGAAGCATGGACCGAGTGGATTTCCCATACTTACACCATTAATTTGAGTGTTAATTTTGCCATTATGGTCATAGATGGGAGCTATAGTTGTACAGGAATGCAATAGTTTTTTGAGAATATTAATTTTGATGGAGGTGAAATAGAATTATTTTTATATACAGAGTTAAGAATTATATCAATGGTTTCATTGACAGGGACGTTTGTAAATAAATTTTCAACATCAAGTGTCACTAGAATGCATGTTTTGGTTGTGTAGTTTTAATGATTTGAAGAAATTCATGAGTTGATTTTATGCTATAATTCATAGATAGATATGGAGTAACGATATCATTTAGGAATTGTTCGTATAACTCTAGATATATACATAAAGCAATCCATCCATTCAGTTAAAAGTAAAAATTAATCCATCCTTGATAATGGCTAAAAGTATAGCCAAAAGTGTTCGGACATACAAAACATTTGGACAATTTCTATAAAATTTACATCCAGAAAAAAAGAAAACTATAAGAAGACATAAAAATTAAATAAAAAACTTAACCACAGTACCTTGTCAGTTGTTTTAATGAAACATATATATATATATATATATATATATATATAGTGGTGTCATAGATAGCCTTAAAATGTGTACATGAAATAAGTTTTGGTATAAAAGTATTTAAAACATGAAAGTACTTGTTATACACGTAATAAATATTTGTCAAATAAATGCCCCTTTTCAACATTAGATTACATACTTATTGATGTGTGTGTCTGTGTATTTCGACTTGTTAATGAATATGACCGTCACTGACAAGTTTGATGAATGTTTTCAGTTCTTGACAATGGTTCTTGAAGTCTGCAAGTGACTTGCAATGCTTATTGCAGATGTGGCAAACTAATTTGCTTTTTTACAGGGCCTGGCCTGTTTTGTAAAGTTTGTTCAGCTTGCTCATGGGTTTTCATGTGTTAGGTAAGATGGAGTATGACATATTTCATGTTAAATCATTTCTAGCGTAGTACTGAATATAATTTGTGTAAGATCTGCCAATATGATTCTTCATGTGACATTGGAGGGACATATTCTGCCACATTCATGACATGTAAATTGATGGATATCTGGATCAATGATTTCCTTTCTGAGCTGCATGCTTGCCTAACTCATTGCATGTTCTTGGAAGATCTTAGTGCCTTCATGAATTGTATGCTTATGTTCATATCATGTTGAAACATTGCTTAACTTTAGTGATTGTACAATAACCAATGTCAAATCTAGCCAGTACTTAGATGGGTGACTGCTCAAGAATAGCTTGGATGTGCAGGTGGTGTAATAGATAATGACTCAAAATTGGAAATCGGAGAGACAAATTCCAATTCCAGTCAGGTTCATTATATTCAGTTATATGCAAATATCCTTGGGAAAGGTATGAATCCACCTCATCTCTCCCTGGCTATTGGTTAATTAGTAGAAATTGTATCAGTAAATCATTATATATAAAAAAAAATTCTTAAAATCTAAAAATGTTTCCTGGCTTCCTGTAGAAAATTGTTGAACCGTAAAAAGCAAATCAATAAATCATGAATTGTATACCTCCACATATTAATCACAAGCATCAGTTTCCCCACTCAGGATTATCTATATGGCAAGCTGCAAGAGACTCTTTTAAACAGTTCTTGAAGCATTTCTTTGGTTTATAGTGAGGTTGAGTGCCATATACTCACTGTAGAGCATTTGTTTGGGCATTCTGCTGTTATCAAGATGAATGACATGGCCATCCCAGCAAAGCTTGTGGTGATAAATGTGTACTTTGATGCTGATTGCATTGGCCTTTTTTAGGACCACAGTCTGGCATATGAGATGCCTAGTGGATACTAAGAACCGATCTTAAACATTGTTGGTGAAATGTTTCGACCCATGTCTCTCAAGAGTACACCATGCATGTCAGCATACAGTTAGACTGCTATCTTTGTGCACTTCCTGCCCTCTCTTTGACTAGACTTAATCTTTTAGTGTTGCAAAAGCATCAATTGCCTACTTCACGTGAGCATTTCATTATCAAGAGTTCAGTGTCTATAGTGCCCCCAAGGTATATGAATTTGTTTACTACTTTCAGTTTGTGTCCATCCACAAATATTAATGTAAGGTGAACCCAGTAAGACAGTGGTCCAGGCTGAGGTTGAAAGCTTTGCAGAGACAAGAAAGCTTATCCATCAGAGTCTGCATTGCCTGTTCTGTTTGGGTGACCATGTCATTGGCATACAGAAGATCTTCGACATGAGCATAGAATGTCTTATATTTATTAGAGAAACATCAGATGTTGAATAGTTTACCAGTTGTACAATATCAAATATGTATACTCTGGCCACAGTCCTTAAAGACATGGAGTAGAACAACAGAAAAGAAAATGGAGAACAATGTAAGTGCTACAAGGTAACTTGGTAAAGGTTGCCGGTATTCAGACATTAAATTTTTCCATTGCCCAATCCCTTACTCAAATCATGGATTTCCCTATTTATTTCTTTTGGAAAACTGAGCAACAGTCCTCTCTACTTATTTTATTTCTTACCTCCTCTCCTCGCTCTTGCCAAACTTCACAACACTGCCCACTTGGTAACTCTGTGGTATCTATTGATATTTCATTCCAATCATCAATTAAACAGAAAACCCCTATTCAGAAGACCTCTTTCAATTTCATACATCCTGATTGGGACTCATTCTATGATTTTCTTCATGACAACCATTGGACTGATATCTAATCATCCAATTGAGAATTGCACCACTGAGGTTTCTTCTTGAATCAAAGCCAGTATAGAGGTTTTCATTCCTTCTTGAAAATACCAGGTGAAACCTCAATCATCTCCATGATTCACTCTAGCATGCTTGGCTGCTTTATTTTCAGCTCTATCAGCATGACAGCTCCTGTCTCAACAGATGCCTATTTATTGCTGCTCGTAATAATTGTAAATGAGTCCTTGAAGGAGCTAAGTCCCTGTCTGAGAAGAGAATGAAGCACCACATTGCATCTAACAACTTTGGCGCTAGTGATTACTGGCGGCTCTGTAATAGTGTATTAAATAAGTATAAGGTCTCTATTCCTCCCCTTTGTCAATCAATTTAAAGTGTTAACATCTTCTGCTGATAAAGCTAAATGCTTTGCCCATAAATTCTTCTTAAACTCTACTCTTGACTCATCTGGAGTATCCCTGCCTAACTTTTCACTTAGAACTGAGACTCTGTTGAGTGATGTGCATATAACTCCTTCTGTGGTTTCTGCTATCATCTCTAACCTAGATCCACACAAAGCATGTGGACCTGATGGTATCCCTGTAATAGTCATTAAGAAGTGTGCTCCAAAATTAGCTACTGTTCTCTCTAAACTGTATAATAAATGCTGTGCTGCCTCCTGCATTCTTGCCTGCTGGAAGTCATTATCTGTTGTTCCAGTTTTTAAGAATTCTGGTGAACTGCCTGATCCTTCCAACTATCAGTGAGTTAGCCTTCTACCTCTTTTTGGGAAACTCCTAGAGGCTCTAATCAATGCCAAATTGATTCATCTCTCATCACAGGGCCTTTTTTCAGACAAGCAATATGGCTTTCATTTCTCCAGGTCAACTGCTGATGTACTGACAATAATTGTGGAAAGAGTCTATCATGCTCTAGATAACAACAGTGAATCCTGGGCTTTGGACATCTGAAAAGCTTTGACAGGGTTTGGCATACAGGTCTTCTCCACAAGCTGAAAATTTATGGTGTCTCTGGACACATTTTTGAACTGATTTCTTATCAAATTGTGAAATGAAAGTTATCATGAATGGCCACTCGTCTAGATCCTTTTGTAATAATCCTTGGTTCTACTTTGTTTTTAATTTTCATTAATGACCTTCCCTATGGCATCAGCTTTCAACTTGGTATCTATGCTGATGACTTAGCCATTTACTCTTGTCTCAATAATAAGGCTGATCAGTTTGACATGGTCAAAATGGCAGCTGATGTCCAAAACGATTACAAGTCCGTTGTTAACTGGAACAAAAGATAGCTTGTTAATTTTAACGCCTTCAAAATTAAACTTTTCTTCATTAATCATCTAAGAGATCCCTCTAGGTAAATTATGGAGGATACTAAGTAACATAATTTAATGTTTAATAAACAATAGTACATAATAACTTTAATATTTCTGAGATGTGGTATTGTAATTATTTATACTATTTACATTGTTTGGACTGTTGTCCTCATCTTTGTTACCATATTCACATTTCGACCATTGTATGTTCCAGCCTTCCTTCAGCTGATTGGAATTTTGAACTGAACACTTTATTTTGTCCATCAAGAGTTATGAGTTCAATACCTTGCTACTGCAGTGGTGAACAAAAACTTGGAGAGTTGAGTTAAAAGGAGGTAACTGAGACATCCTGAAGAAGCATGGCACATGGAATTAGAAAATCTACCCCATTTTAGTGAAATAAAGAGTTCAGTTCAAAATTCCAAGAACTTGAAGAAAGCTGAAATGTGAATAAGGCAACAAAGATGAGTACAACTGTCCAAACAAGGTAAATAGTGTAAGTAAATAACTTAGTTGAATTATTTTTTATAATGTAATTAATAATTACATTATTTTAGTTTGAGAAATTAATTTATGTATTATATATTTTAAATAAAAGGAGGTTATGAATTTAACCATTTTCTTTTAATATTTTTTTAATATTTTTATAGTCATGTATGTTGGTTTGGGAAAGGAGGAATTCTTTGACTTGAGAATGGAAATATTTGAAAAAATCCAGGGTGCAAATTTATATTTTGATAAAATTTGATAGAAATACTCTTAAGAATTTTCCATTTAAGTTACTTTCTCTTTTAATAAGCATGCCATTCTTTAGATCAAAGTTATGGTTGAATTTATTTCTATGTATGACTAATGCATTTGATAAATTGTTGTATATAAGATCTTTTTTGTGTTCATAGATGCATTTTTAAAATTTCTGCAAGTTTTCCCAATGTATTGTAAGGAGCAGTTATGACATGATTTTTTTATATATATCTGCTTCAGAATTATTGTTATGGGTATCCATAATAGCTTTGGATGTGATTGTAATTATTTTGATATTATTAAAATTGGATAAAATATTTTGAATAGTAGATGTTATGGAATTAGTAGATAGTATCTTAGCATCCTGCTACCACTTTCTTATCAATGTTGAATTTTGTACAAATCTGTGCAAAAAGTGGATCACAGAGCTTACCCAGCTTCATACATATTTTCAGAAAACCTCAGCTTTTGATTGGTCACTTAATATTTAAATCATGCTCGAATATCAACGTCAATTTCTGTGCAAAATGTGAATCACAGAGCTTATCAAGCTTCATACTTCCTTTATCGGCAGATCTACTAATATGCCTTCTTTCAGTTTTGCCTCTGTAATTTTTGGGAACTTGGTCTTTACATATTCAAAGCCTTCTGATCTCTTTGTGGCAAGTATCTTCATATATTGTTTCATGAGCCCAAACTTTATGTGGAGAGGAAAAAGAACATTATTTTCTGGGTTTACTAATAACTTATTGTGGATATTAGAGACTCATGAGTCTTGCTGGGGAAACTCTAATTGCATGTAGTACTTGGCAGTTGCATAATATATATTCCAGTTGTATTCTGAGTACTTTATGGTTTGTTCTCATAACACTCCTTCATGTGCACTGAATGTCCTATGGGAATAGATGGTTTCTTATTGCTGTTGTGTAGTAGTACTGCTTGAGACTTCTTTTTGATGAATCAATTGCTATTCTGATGGAGCACATTCTTGACACAAACAAGGAAATAACACATCAATGCTATTGAAGATAGAAGTCAGGTCCTTTTTTCTCTTTCTGAAATGAAATCATCCTTAAGCAGACACTTTTCTTTGAGACACAATGCTAAAAGTTCAGCTTTATCCTTTGAAAATGCCAAGTCTATAATCAAATTGTTTAACTGTCCTTGGGAAAATTTCTGTGATTCATCTTCATTTTCAAGAACAAAAACTGTATACACTTCAGTTGTTTCCACATCACTAGTACTTTCCTCACTAAGTATCTCTTCATCAAACATTTGAAGACTATTCTCCGGTGGTATTGGAACAGTTAGGTCATCATCATTATTGTGTGGTACAGGTCACCTTGCTGATTCTAAGTTGGGATACAGAATCTTAAGCTTGGTCTTAAGTGTAAACCTACATACATTAACCATGCAGAAATAACAGCCTTTGAAATGATACTTTGGTTCTCTTCATATCATAGGTACTACCAATAGCATTGCTCCCTTTCTTTTATTAAGCCTATTCTTTAGTCCATTGGAACAAACTGAGCAAATGATATGTGGCACCCATCTCTTGATCTCCGAGAAGGCAAAATACAACTGGTAGATCTTTTTGATTTCAATTCTGATGACACGTTGCTAAGCTTTGATCATAAATAAACCACAGACAACAAGATATATCAGAACTGTTTTTGCAATGCCTTGACATCTTGAATAGAGTTTGATGGTCATGAATATGATGATGATTAGTGAACACCAGTATTGGACAACTGAAAAGAAAAAGTAAAATTTATAAACATGGCTAATGGAATATTTTGTGAAAAATGCTTAACTAAACCATAAAAATTTTAATAATTCATGAAATTACATAATACACACAATTAACAAATCAGTAATTACCTATTAATACTTTTATTACTTTTAATGCGGCTGATCAGAGTTTTATGCCCACCTCATCTTTTTTTTAAAACATTTTACCCAAGGATGGCAACAAAGCTACTAAGATGCAAGGGGTTACTGAGTGTTAAAGAGTATGAGAAAATATACTATCATCTTATTCCAACTCCTTTGTTCAAATCTATACTTCTATTGTCTTTCCCTGAATTTTACTAATTACTAATTCACTAATTATTTATTTATTATTATTTTTTCTTCCTTCTCTCCCAATAGTAGTAGTTAGGTTCACCTATTGCTTGTTTCACATCCCTCCTTGGTACTTTTAACATTAGCTTTATCCTATGTTTCCTGTTTAGGATTGGGTTTATGGTTCCTTCTAAAAAAATGCAACACCTAAGGTTAAAAATGAAAAAAATCTTTCTTGATGCTTTTATTTTAGTCTTAATTTAAAGCTAATAGATTAAATTTAATATTACTGATAAGCAAAATACTAATTTATATTGACTGGTAGGAGTTTTTGGTTTGAAATTGCTAAAATCACCGATTTTAGCCACATTTTTATCCATCCATCATTGATATAATTCTGTTTATTAAAAAAAATCTTCCAAAATTAAAATATACTTTCCTGAAACTTCATTTGAGGAATATTAGCTAATTATAGTTCAATTAATCTAATTTGAAACAAATATTACTTACTTTTAGTTTAAGAAATTACAGAAATGCATTTTTAACATTAGCTGTTCATTAAGGTGTTGACAGCTTGACCAACTGGTGGAAGTTTATCTAATTTTTTTTCTATGGTGGACATATCTGTAAAAATTACTTGAATATAACGTGAGCACCTTTTTCATATAATTCTTAACTACCCAGTAATCTTAAAAATTTATGAAAATATTTTCTGTAATCTAATGTTTTATTGAATTTTAGGTTCTTTGGCTTTAAATTTACTATAGTCATCAATCATATTCTCAATTCAGAGTAGATTTTTGGTAACTGAAAGTTTCATTGAAATCTGGCAATCATTTGAATTTTGCAAGAATTTCCAAATCAATGTCTTTTTTATTGTTAACATCTCCTATACTAATCTTAGCTAAAATGGCAAACATTCTAAAAAGATCCAAGAATATAATAATTTAAATATAAATAGAATTTAATAATCAAAAAATCCTTTGGTTTCTTTCCTTTCTTCTTAATAATAACATAAAGATTTTGATGATGAAACTTTTTTATTAAGTTTGTGCATTTTTTAATCATGATACACTAATTTTTTAGATAAATTAGTGAAGGTACCTATTTTAAAGTCTTTTTAAATTCTATACACCTAATGTCTCCACCTGAACTCTGAAATATTATTCCCTATTTATTTTTTTTTTTTTCTTTAGTTCACACTTCTCCCCGGTCTTTTTAACAGGAGTAGAGGTTTTTCCCTTGTTTCTTGTTTAGGAATGGGTTTCCAGTTCCTTCTAAAGTCTAATTCTATATTATAGTTCTAATGTCTCCAACTGAGAAATGTTATTCATTAATTAAATCTTGACCTTGTCAAGTCTAGAGTTAACTGTTATCTTTCCAGCATAGTTCCAAGAACTTCACTTCTTGTCCTTTCTTATGCTAACACAACACTATACAACAACAGTAACCCTCTATATTGAGTTGCTCTTCAGTGAACATTAGTAAAAAAAAAAAAAAATCTCCAGCTTCTATGGTGATCTTTGTATAATTCTGAGAAATGTGAATAAGAATGACAAACTTGTATTTCTGGGGGACCTTAATGTCCATTGTAGGATGTGTCTCTGAACTCTGGAGTAGCATAGGGCATCATTGAATGAGTAAATGTAATGTAAATGGTCTACTTTTATTACAGCTTTGGCAGGGGTTAGACCTAATGATAACCAATACTCACATTCAGGTAATTGACACATTCTTGACTATGCAATTGTTCATCAAAAAATCCTGTTAATTGTAAAATCTGTCCATTGCATGTGAGGGGCTAAATGTTGGCCAGATCACAGGCTCCTATGCCTGTCTGTCAATCACTGTGTATAAAAAGCTGTGGAGTAGTGGTGTGAAGGCACCCAAGTAGATATATCCAAATTAAATGACACTGATAAGCCCAAACAATAACAAGAAGCAGTTCAAGTAATCAACTTTAATAACTCCATAAGTTTTAGTCAGCAGTTCTATGCTGGGTTTTTAGAAAGAATACATCAGGATTGGTTTAAAGAGAATGAAACACACATAGAAAAGCTATTGGAAAGAAAGTGGCACTTAACAAGTTGCTGTCTTGTTCAGTATGTGGAAGTGAATGAATGGGATAAATCTGAGAAAGATTTCAAAGAGTGTAAAGCAGGAGTTGCAAGCAGTCAAGTACATGTTGTGGTACGAAAAATTCAGCGAGATTCAGGTATCTGCTGACAAGTGAAACTCAAAGTTTTTGTACCATCAACTACATGCTGTCTATGGTCCACCATCTTGTCTTTGCACTTTTGTATACCAAAATTGGCAATGTAATTTTGTGGAAGCCAAACTAAATTAAAGGCCAGATGTCTACCACATTTCAGTCATGTTTTGAACCATGAGGTCATCCACAAGATGAAATAATGGTAACTATAAAACTGATAAATACAGGGAAAACCCCAGGAAATTATGGCGCAGTTGCTGAGATGGTGCAGCAAGATGCATCAAAGAAGAGACAGAAACCAGCAGCTGGCTGCTGCGGCTGTTAGAAGATTTGTGCTTGTTTCCCAATTCTCCACTTGATTTCTGTTTGGAAGGGCCCTTTTTGTTTCTATGGATGTTATTTTGTTGACACAAACGTAGCAGCTAGAGAAGGTTTTGAGTTGCAAATTTGTTGAGTTGATGCCAGTGAATTTCATACTGAGTGCTGAAGCATGTTTCATAAGAACCTTTGAAGAAATCTGGTATGATTCTTGATTTTTGGGGAGGTTCATCTGTCTCCAATATCATTAAATCAATTTTGCATATGCCTTAGTTGTTCTTGCTAATTTTTTAAGCATCAATGAGTTGACATATGTTGAATTATTTCATATCTAAGTATTTCTGTTAAGCCCGAGAAAGACGCTGCATTGTTTAATTTTTTTCTGTGTGTTAGAAAATGCTGAAAGTCAAATTCTTCCTTGTGTGTTGCAGACATTTTCTTGTGTGGTCCACATACATTCCTTTGTGAATTTCAGGCAATATTCTGAAGAAAATGGACTGTTTTCTGCATTTGTGAAAGTGGTTTTAATGTTTTTAGTTGTTACTTCAAACTTGTTACAAGAAAGTTGGTATATTTTTGTATTATTTAATTGAAATAATATGGAAGAAAATGGAAAATTGCCCAAATTCTTTTACTTCTGATGTGGTGACAAATGCCATATGTGAATTCACCTACAATTCAGATGGTGGAATTACCTTTTCTACTTATTTTAGAAGATACAAGCAAATTTTCAGAGAAGAATGCAGTAAATGGAGAGAATGCTTTCAATTTAACTGTTATCATCTGGACCATCCTCTCTACAATTCCATTTGACTGAGATAGTATAGGGGTTTTTGCATAGCTTAAATCCAATTCATATTAACCATGTACACAAGTTTTCTTCAGCAAACTCTGATGCCTTATCCGACAACAATGTCTTAGATACTCTGTTCCTCGAAAATACTACCTCTTAACACCTATTTTACAATACTTTAACCAATTCAGGCCAACCTGAATATACTAGTATGAGGAATAGGCCTAGATCTTTAATATATGCATGATCCATGTGTACTCTTATCAATGGCTCCTTCTCTTTTGGTCATGAATGAATCTTGGTTTGCTTAAAGCTCTTTATCTTTGTACACTTAGGGCATTTTCTGACATAATCCTCCATGTCTTGCATATACCCCAGATACCAGGCTTGTAGTTTCAATTTAGTTGCATGTTCAATACACGACCATGTATGTCATGTACTGCTTTAATAACATCTTTTCTTAACGATTTTGGTGGTACAAAAACATCTCCACTAAATATGACTCCTCTTTCAATTGTCAGTCTCTTTCCACCATATAGCAATTGCTCCATACATTATTCCATATTCTATTCAGTACTATTTTTAATACAGGATCTTGCTTGGTTTCAAACTTGAGCTGCCTAACACATCTGTCTCTACTCAGTGCAAAATTCTGTCCTCACAACTGTCTTTTGTTTCAACATTCTGAGTATTAAAATTCAATCTTGACAATGCAACTATGTGTGGAATGGCATTTCCTTTGCTACACATAATGTCGAAATTGCATGTTATAAGCTTAATCATCCACCTCAAAATTCTGAACAACATGACATTAGACAACTCTTTTCTCAGGTTGAAAATGAATTCTAAGGGCTCATGGTTCGACTTTAGTAGAAATTTTCAGTACTCCAGACAATTGCCAGTGCTTCTTTTTCAATGTTAGAATAATCCATCTCCCCTGCTATCAACTTTCTAGTCAAATATATAATAGGATGTCCCTCTTGTGATAAGATCACTGCTATGGCACGTTCGCTAGCATCAGTAGTTAGTATGAGTGTTTTTGTTGGGTCAAATACCTTAACTACAGGTTTCTTTCTAAGTGCTTCCTTTAGCTTTTTGAAGGCTACCTCCTGTCTTTCAGTCCACTGAATTCATTATTCTTCTCAAGTTTCAATCATGTCATTATACTGAGATATATTTATTATAAAAGTTAGTCAAACCCAAAAAAGATTCTCACTCTTTCTTATTTTTTGGTATACTTATTTCTGATATTTTGCTAATAAGTTTGTCATCTGGTGAGATCCCATCTTTAGATATTTGATACACTAAATATGAAATTTTCTCACAATTAAATTTATGCTTATCTCGATTAATTGTCATGCCTGCATTATTTGCTCAGCTCAAAACTTGCTCCATTTTATTCTTTAGCTCCTCCTCAGTATATGCACCAACCTAATAAACAATGATGCTTTTACTTCTTCCAAAACTTTCTCAATAGTCTTTTGGAATATGTGGCTGGATGTTCAAACGGCAGATGAGTCCACCTTAGAAGACTTATGGGAGTGTTTATTGTGGTGACTTCTTGGAAATGGTCATCAATTTTAATCTGAAAAATCTGCAGAATCCAGATCAAACTTGGCAAAAAATTTCATGCCAACAAACTCATGACTCATTTCAATATTTGGTAATGGGAAAGAGTTCAAACATATCTGGTGATTTACACCAACTTTGTAGTCACCACAAATTCTTAAATCTCCATTGGTTTTGCATATGGCCACGATTGGAGAAACCCAACTGCTACCTCCCTGGTTGACCTTCTCTAATATTCCTTGTTCAATCAACCATAACCATGGACAGAACGTGAACCAGAACTTTACGAGACTGAAAATATACTGGTTGGCCATTCTCTTTGAGCCGAACAGTCACCTTGTAATCCTTTAAAAGTTCAATCTCAGGTTCTTCTAATTTCATGCAATTAACTAACTTTGAGGTGTCTATTCTTAATACGTCAGTCCACAGGAGACCATGATCATTTATGCACTCGACAACTACCACCTTCATTTCGAACACCCCCCTCAAAGCATCCAAGTGTTTTAATAACTGACCCATCAAATTGTTTCAATTGCAGATTGGTCCTTCCTATTTTCTTCCCAAAACAATTGGGTATTAATGTTACATCACTATCTGTGTCCACTTGCATTAGTACAGTTATTCTATTTATTTTTACTCTTTCTTTACTCTTATCTCTGTGACACTACATGACACTGGCAAATGGAAAGAAATGGGTTAAATTAAAAACATAGCTTGGAACAAGACTAAAAGGGTTAAAGAATAGAATGATGGATAGAATGAGAGAAGGAAAAGGGATTTCTTTTTATTTCCAAAGTCTATTTTTTTTAGGGCAGAGATACTTCAAAGAAAAGTGATTCTGTTACAAGATTTTACTACAAAAGCCATATGGCGATATATAGCTGATTAATGAGGCAGCTTAAAAAGTATCGGTTATGAAAACACACTTTGGAACGATCAAATTTGGTGATCTCTGTAACTAAATCAAGGGAATAGAGTTTCTTTGTGCAAAGACACAGGACCTATGGTGCTTAGAGTACAATGGCCCTGGAAAGATTGGGGTGGGTGTTTGGTTGGAGGAGGTTGTACTGACCAGAGAAAGTAGCTGGTAAATTTTTAATTTTATGAGTAAAGCCAGGCTGAGAAATTTTGCTGACAAGAAATTAAAATGATAATTTTAATTAATGACCACAACATAAGCTACACCACGTGATTGAAAGCCAGATTAGTCAAATGACAACCAAGGTGACAGGCACAGATGAAATACCAAGGAAGATAGAGGAATTGCTTATACCCGTTGAGAAGTATTAGTGTGAGGCACAAATAAGAGAAGGAAGGAGTTAGGCAGATCAATATGCTACCCATCAGAAAAGGGGGGTCGCCAAAATTGTAAGTATAATTAATTATCCAGAGGCAGACAAGGAGACCCTTGTTGGAGATATGGAAACCACCGAGTCCCTATATCCACATCAACCCCCATGCCAGTTTTAAGTGGAAGTCAGTATAAGCAGAATACTGAATTGACCAAGACAGAAGAGGTTCCAGACGACAGACAAGAGACAACAAGTCTGCCAAATCCCACATGACTTATTGCCAGAGAGAACTCCTCTCTTGAGCCTTGTTCTAGACTTAGCCAAGTTGAGCATAGTGTCACGATAAAACACAAAGTGGGTAGGGTTAACGTTTTGTAACCAGAACCAATTCATTGTATAAAAACAGTATATACATTTTCATAGAACTAGACCCTGAAGAACTCTTGTCTTGTTAAATTCCTTTGTGACATAGCTTTGAATGGACAACACAATGTAGGCAAAGCAATGGTCTAGACCAGAGTGACCAACCCAATGGCCAGTGACAGCATTTGACCAAAGTTCAACCAGCAGAAGAGTGTTATAAATGGTGCCATGACCAGGATTGACCCTGACCATTATAATCTCGCTCTTTTACTTCATAAATTTCAGTATTTCTCATTGGAGGATCTATCTTCTCCACTTCTTCTGCTCATTTTTTATATTTGCATACTGACTGGAAATGGTTTTTCTTCTTGCACTTAAAACACATCTTTCCAAAAGTCAGGCATTTATACTTGTTCTTCGTCACAAAAATGGCATTTACGTAAACTCTATAAACTGTATGTCTCCATGTTAGTCTTGGGTATTAAATCTCTGAATTAGCTGCTGTAAAAATCCAAGACTCATTTCAATATTCATGTTCTGGACGTGAAGTTGTTCCAAAATTTTGTACTTACTCGAGATCATACAGTCCTTGAATTAGCCTTAACTGTATTAATTCCTTTTCTATAGGCATCAGTCCTGTACCCAACTTTTAGAATTCACAGTACCTTGATGCTTCTTTTAGCCTGTGAATGTACTGTCTAATGGTTTTATCCAGGTTTTGCCTGATTCCAAAAAACTTTGTCTTCTCAGCTATGACCAGTTTCTTTTTTGGATGTACATTTGCTTGTACAATATTGGCAATTTCTTCAAATGTCAAGTCTTCTATCATGTTTGAATAGACCATTATGGAGATCTTTTTCACAACCACACAACCCGCTGATGTTAGAAATAAAACTGTTACTTCATTTACTCCTCCTCCATCTTTGCTGTCACTCAATTTCTTGACTCTCGCCAATCCCATGAAACTTCTCACCCAAGTCTCAACCAGCTCAGAATCCTCTAACGAGATTAGATATTCTATCGGTGACACCAATGTTGTTGTTGTGTTATGTACTGTTCTCACCAGTACGCAGTATAGTCCATGAAAAATAACTCACATTCACCTTCCCACTTATATACAATCTAATTTGCATATCACCACAGTTTCAGATGCTAGTGACTCTGGTATAGGAGCAGTAATTCTACATAAATATGATGACCGTAATATGAAAGCCATCGCACATGCTTTGCCTTTGCTACTACCGGCAGAAAAAAAACTACAGCCAGATCAAAAAAGAGGCATTAACAATAATATTTGCAGTAAAAAATGTCACAAATTTATGCACGGAAGTAGTTTTCATTTGCAGACGGACCATCAATCTCTATTATCAATTTATGGTTTGAAAAAAGCAATTCCTATGCATACAGCGAATAGATTACAATCTTGGGGTACTATCTTATTAAATTATGATTTCAGGATGGAATACCAACCATCCAAAAAATGAGGACAGGCTGATGGTTTATCAAGATTGATGCCCTAAAATACTGAACCATTTGAGGACACTGCTATTGCAGCATTAAAAAGTGAAATAAAAATTAAAAATATATTATGCAATGTAGTATGTGAACTACAAGTTACCATGGAAGAAATAAAAGTAAAAGCAGAACAAGACATGTTTATTCCGAAAAAAAAAAAAACACTAAAAGAAAGTAAGAAAGATAGATAATTTTTAGAACACACTCCAGACTTGAACAGTTACTTGCTGTGACGGAGTACTAACGTTTGCACAAAGAGTAGTAATATATTACAAAAGCGGATATTAAATGAATTTCATAGTTGACATCCAGGAATTTCAAGGATAAAATCTTTTATGAGAAACTATGTATACTGGATCAAAATGGATCAAGACATTGAAAAATTAGTAAAAGCCTGCAGAGATTGTGCTCTGGTAGCAAAATCACCTACCAGAAATTTATAACCTTGGTCAAAGACAGATTCTCCATGGTCAAGACTGCACATAGATTTTGCAGGTCCAATAAATGGATCACATTATCTTGTGGTAGTGGAGAGTTTTACTAAGTGGCCTGACATTTGTCAGTGCAAAAAACCAACTTCCACAATTACAGTGAATTGTTTACATGAACTGTTTGCAAGATATAGCATTCTGGATGCCATAGTCTTGGATAACAGTAAATTCACTGCTTATGAATTTAAAGATTTTTGTAAAATGTTCTTGATTTATCATATTACTATCTATGGTCAAATGGACGAGCTGAACAGTTTGTGGGTACATTTAAGAGAGCTTTGAAAAAAGCAAGTAATGAAAAAGTTTATGAAGAAGCACTAGGAAAATTGTTTGACACAAAAGTTTTCAAAATTAGCAAAAACGTGTTTTTCAGAGTATATCAAAATGGAAAAGAAATGTAAGATGGCATAATAAGGTTACAAATTGGAAAAAAGATATATATGGTAAAAGGAAAGAAAATGGGAACACAAAAGGTATCTCCCCATCTCTCATGGATTTAAATTATCCAGATAAGTTTTTCGGCTAGATTCATCAAAATAATAAAGCCGTTTTATGTCAAGTCAGCCCTGTTCCCCTTTTTTATGGTTTATTCATGGAGAAAACAAACTTTCTGAATTTTAATAAAATCCTGCCTCGTCTCTTGGTATGTTTATTGGGCTATCTCAACTCTTCCAGCATCTTATAATGTTACATCTCTCTCAATATAGCTGTTGTGCTATCCTTTAACCCTTCCAGCATCTCATAGTGACACACTCCAACTACAATCCTATCATTTCTGAGTAGTGCATGTTGCTGGAACCAAGATGATTGCAGATCCACTCTCTTGACTACTCAAACCTGAGAATGAAGTGAACATTGAATATGGATATGAAACCAAACAACATGCAATTTGTAGCCATAGAAACAACACCAAAGGCTACACAATGGGTAGAAGAAAACACCCATCATGACATGTTCATAAATGCATTGAAATGGGCAACTTGGGAAATTTACAGTGTGTCAGATATATCCCAGTCTGCAGAATGCACAATTGACAAAATTGTAATGTGAGGGACAAAGATAATGAGACCAGTCAACTTGAGACAAGCTGTGATTGCCGTAGCTCACATTGGAAAGAGTGGAAGCAAACTCAGATTCCAAACAAGTTTCTCAGTTGGAAGGTTGAAAAGTCTATGCAGGTATGTAAAGGATATCAACTCGTCACCCAGTCATTGCCACCTGAACCTGTGGCATCTACCGAACCACCACCAGAATGATAGCAAGACCTAGGTATCGACTCTGCCAACAGGTGAACATATATTTGTTGTCATAAACTACTACTCATACTATGATGAAGCAGAAATGACAACATCAACCACAAGTTGGTACATAATGGAACTACTGGACACTCAACATGGACTCCCAGTAACAGTTACTAGTAACAATGTAAAAATGACCACCAAGCAAAATGCACATTGGCTTTATATAAGGAAATCTCTTCCGATAACAACAATTAATGACTTCACTCTACCTAGTCAGGCCCCAGAAAATGACAATTCACAATGCCCAATTTCATTATGTCCATATTCCCATAAATTGATCAGCTGGCCTTCTTATTGGTGAGAAATTCTTCACCAGAAATCCAAAACAATGATAACTGTAAAAATTGCAGACAATTATCACAGAAAAATTTGCCATATGGTATTTCCTTTGTATATTCCAAGTCTTCCTAGATAAGTTTCTGTAAAAATAACTGAATTCTTGGGGTGATCAACATAAATAAATCCACAAATCTTGGAGTTTAGCACAAAACAGATTTTTTGTTTCTTGTCTAAAATAATTTATATCATTATTTTCTGTGACCACACACATTCTCTACAGAATGTCTAAATACTAAGTTCTCCAGAATCCAAGAAATTTGAGCAACATATTAATCATCTTTTTCTTATTAGCGGGAGGTGGGTAGGGTTGTGAATCTTGGTTTTGCTCAATTTTACTGAATCCTGTCTATTTTAATGTCTTTCATTTTTAATTTTCGTAACAATTATCATCCAATTAGTAGTGCCTCCAAATCACCATCCTGTAATTTCATGCATTTAAATGTTTAAACAGGGTCAGCATATTAAGATAGAGCAGGATTTTGAGAAACCACCTTTAGCAAGCCATAAATATAGACAAGATCATTTTAGGTAGTATGCATCAAATTGTAACAGTCTCTTTCAGACAAGTAGAAGAAAGAAAATTTTTTGACTCTTAATGTTAACAAATTTTTTTTAATTTTTTCAAGGCATGGATATGACATACCTTTTCAAGTGAGAGACCCATTTCTTGGTTACATTTCAAGTACTGCTTCAAGTCATTCTATTCAAACAATAGTTTGGTGGAATAAATAAATTGATGGCAGGTGAGGAAATATTTTAAACAAATTTTCATGTCTAGTTATCAAGACTTTTTAACCTCACATCAGCAGCAGCCTTTTGTCCATCATAGAAATGTATGACTACAATCTGCATCCAAACACTTTCAGAAAACATTTTAGCATAAATTTACTTTCAAAATTCTAAGTGACTAAATACATATATTTACACAAAAACAATTTATTTTTCATTTACTTTAATTTTGTGCTTTATGAAAAAACAAACTCATGGTCTTTGTTAAAATAGACTAGAATACTAAATGTGAACTGATCTAGTGTCTAGTCAGAAATCTTTGCATAAATGGTAGATAAAAATACACTGAAAATCACTTTTGACAATATCAATGTAGAGGTACATAAATTATGTGAGCACAACTTCCACACACTCATTTCACATTCAGTGATTGAGAGCAAAAATACAAATGATTTATTATGTTTCAGTGAATGCATTTTTGTATTTGTTAAATATTTGATTAGTTAAAATATTTGCTCTGTGTTTGTCATGAGATTAGGAACATTTAGCTTGAACTAACTGTACTTGAAAAGTCCATGTTTGATTGTATTGGGAAAGCTGTCATCCAAGAAATCATTTATTGATTTTAACCTTAAAGTTGGAAGAAAATAAGTCCCATTTTTGACATATTGTTTTATTGTAAGATTTGTGCTGTATAGTCTATTTATTATTTACAGTACCTTCTCTTTAGAGAAGGTACTGTGAATAATAAATAGACTATACCAGATGTAGTTTGTAAAGTTTTGTGCTGATTAAAATGGTCAGATAGATCAATATTTGATATTACTGTCACGATGTGATCTCCTGACTTCTTTAGGTCTCTGTCAACTAGGGAATTTTGAAAGGAACCTTTTATTTAATCTACATAGACTTCTTATTCAATTGTCTATGTCTAGGGATAACTTGTCTTCTTTTTTAGTTATTGTTAATCCTGTTTCTACTGAATCTGTATTACTCAGTCTAGAATTTGAACTCACAATTCTGCCAAATTCACAAACTAATACTTTAATTCACTATGCTGGTGTCCCATGAGACAATCTTGATGCGACAACTTGGAGTCATAAACCTAATGTTCTTATTACTTCCTCCTCCTCTGCTGCCTTGCTATAAAGCTTGGCTCCTGCCACCACTGTTTCTCTTTCTTTCTGCTGCCATTAAAGCTTTGCTCCATCCACCACAGTTTTTCTTTCTTTTTATCAATAGCTCCCACATGATACTTTTTCTATGCTAGGCCTACTGAGGAGGATGTCATAGCCTAGCATATGCACTGATTTCTTGAGACATCTGATTTTCCAGTGTTCTTTTCTGTCTAGTACTTTTATTCTACAGGAGTTGACAAGCACACTTTTTCACGATCAGCCATGCCTGATTTCATTGTCTCAACTTTAATTATGGCTTTTCAATGTTCCTCCAGCCTTATTTTTAGGTTTCAGCTTTGTATTTTCTGCTACAACAGAAAATAATGGAATGCGCACAGTTCTTGTATTCCATTGTTCTCCTCTGTGTTAGGCTTGACTCAACAGAGAATTCTCTAAAGTTTAGTTGCATCTGAATATTGTCCTGCTGTTGTATGGACTGCAGATCCTTTTCATTATACTCATGACATATGGGAGGCAAACCATGCTAATTTTCTAAGCTTCCTCCTCGACTCTTCTGTCACTGCATGCAGAAACTGATGTCATGCTTGCTAGGTGGTTGTTATTCTGAAGGCTACAACTGAGGCTGATCATCTCCTGTTTGCATGTGTCTGGGTGGCCACATGATTCTTGTAGGCATCAGACAATCCCTTTCTTTATGCTTTATGGTTGAAGTTATGGTTTCATCTGGTTATGGTTGACTTGTGATATATGGAAGTCTTGGACTCATTCTCTGTGAGTCATTAGTATATCTGGGAAGGCCAGCTGATTATTGTTTTCATCTTCCATTGTAAACTGAATTAAAGGTCTTACTGAGTTCACATAATCCAGCAGTATTTCCACAGCTTCCTAGTAAGTTCATAGTATGAAGTTGTCATCTACATATTCAGCCATACTTTAGTGGTGCCATTCTTGAAATCATTTCCAAAAAATAGTTTATGTATATGTTTGCCATCACTGTTGATAATGGCAAACCCATAGCCAAATCTTCTTCCTGCTGGCGGAAGAATGCTGTCTTCCTTCAGGGAGGAGTTCAATTTCAATCTGTTTTTTGAACCACCAATCTGTTGGAACTATGAACATTCTCACTACATTTAAGTTTACCATCCAATTGTTATGGATGGGAGTCCCCCACATTGATTCTACAAAGGGGTTTCAATTTTTAACATATGACAATGCCTGTTAGTGAGTTGACTATAACCACCAGCAATCTTCTCAAGAGGTGGCATGACAAGCCCCTACAACTGACTATAGACCTCAATAGAATACCAACTTTGTGAATCTTGGGAAGTCTGTGGCAGCTTAGTATAACATTGAGTCAGCTTTCTATAGTCATTTGGTGTGAGGTAATCCTTGTTCCTATTTAGCTTCCTCTTGGTTTTTAGAGTCAGATCCTTTTTCCTCTTGCTGTAGCTACCATCCCCAACTAATGTAGCAAGAGATAGCAATAAAAACATTAAGTTTAAGATTGAAATTTGTAACTTGATGGTTCAGTTTGGAATTCTCTGAAGGTTACCCTATTCAACACAATAGCTGAAATACTGTGATAACAAAGATGGGGCATTAGACTGCCTATAAATAATAACCCCTCATCCTAGAAATTAAGATTGAAGAGATCAAATGAAAATATTATTTTGAGAATAATCAGATTTATAAAATTGATTATTCTCAAATAAAAAATGCATACTTAAAATGTCCAGATAAAAAATTACTATATTGACTGTGTTAGTCACTTTGATGTGTGCTTTTCACATAAGTGAATTAAACTTATTCTCTAAACACAATAAAAATATTTGTGCTTTTGAAACAAATTGGGATTGGTGATGAAAAGGGAATATTTTAGAACAATTAAGAATGTAAGGGATAATTGAACAAGTGAAATAAATGACCACCTAAAGGTTGGTCTTCATCCCAAAAAGATCACACTGTGTATGCAGTGGGATTAGAAAGGTGTCTTCTACAATAAGCACTTTTTAAAAAAAAACAAATGATTGATTCAAACAAGTACTGTTGCTAGTTAGACCAGTTGAAGGTAGTAATTAGCAAAAAGGTTCTGCAATTAAAAGAAAGCCATATGCTAGATAGCATGTTTTTTGGTGAGCAAGTGAAAATGATTACAGTTTGGTTAGTAAATTCTCAGCTGTTGGGCATAACCACCAGATATTGCACCTTCAGTTTAGCATTTATTTCAGTCTTTACAGGAATGGCTTAATGAAAAAAAAACCTTCCATAATGGGAGAGAGAGTGCAAGAGGTACCAAAAGCAGTTCTGGGAGTATATATATATATATATATATATATACAGTTGCCTGAATGCTGATAGAAGATAATAAATCCTACTGGGAAATATATTGATGTAAAAATTTTAAAAATTCTCTTTTATTTTTATTTAATAAATCCAGCGAACACTTTGGTCAACTGAATAAATAATTAAAAAAGGATTCAACCCCAAAAGCCAGTGATGCATTTATTTTTAGTTCTGTTTCTGATATTTGTGCAAATGTAGAAACACAGGAACATTTTATTCTTACTTAAAACTTCAGAAATTAAATAATTTCTTGTACTAATTTCAGATTGGAGAGCAAAAACATGAAGATACAATTTTTTCCCAATTTTGGTAGAGAAAGTTATAAAAGTACTGGTTATAGCAATTTGATTTCTTTATATAAACAATTGCTCTGTGTAGGAGTGCTGGAATATTTTAACATCAATGCAATATAAGATTTTGGTGCAAAAAGAAACCTTTTGATAATGAATGATTGTGTATCATTAAAGATAAAAATTGAATCAATTTTTAAAGTAAAAAATATTGTGTAATGCCCTGATGTGTTTTTGAAAACATTAAATTTTGAAATATATAGAATAATTTTCTTTTATATTTGATTGATTGTATTATAATTCCATTTTCTTAGAAATGATTGTATTGTATTTTATTAATGATTCAGTTAATATTTAATAACTCAGCTTATACATATGAAATTTTTCTTTCACAGAAAGCAACTCCAGCTCAAGTAATGTTATTCTTGTTCTGTATTGAAAGAAGACAACTGATCATTCTAATCTTTTGTTTATAAAAATACTTAAAATATGTCATAAATTACATCATCAAGCATAAATGATTTTAAAATGAATGTTCCTTTCACCTTAAAGAATGTTAGATTGATGTGAAATCTGTTAAAATTTGCTGAATGTAAATAAATGAGGAAATTTAGCTTAACAAAATACTAATCAACATTTTCAAGATTATATTTTTGATGACTCAATAAAAATTTCATTAATTTCGATGAAAGTAGTATTTTTTAAATGTTTTTTTTGTATATATTTAATTATAATGCAATATTTATTTCTCTTAATGTTTTAAAATTATAACATCAAATAATCCCAAAACAAAATTGGAAGAGGAAAATTATTTCTTATGGCCTTCACACTGTTGTGACAACATTGGTTTAATATAGTTATTTACATCTAATGAATTACTTATAAAATTGCTTTTATATACCTATTGCTTACTCTACCTTCTATTTGTTTTGTTCTAGGAAGGGTTGGGCTGGAATGGTTCAGAGCTATTCCTAGTATATTAAAACAATGTGACTACAGATATTAATTTCAAAGATTCTGTTGTTTCTGTTAATCAGTGGTCAATTTTTGTGATTCTGAACTTTAGAAGATACTGGTTTTATTGTTGTACTGTGGTAATCTATATTTGTATAAGTGAAAAGAGTTAAGCTAAACACTTTTCTTGTTAGTGACAGTATGTATGTGTATACAAGGAGAATATACTATTACTTAGCTGAGTATTAAGAGGATGATGATGATGCTGCTCTACTTTTTTGGCTTTGTTCTGGTAAGGCATGGGAAATTGTGGAATCATGACTGTTTAATGTCTGGTTGTAATTTGGTGAAAGAGCAAGAGACTCTCCTTCATCCATGTTGTGTTTGAATATCTGAAGGTGGTTATCCACTCCTCTTCAGAACTTCTAAAATTCCCAGTCTGAGTAATTCCTGGACAAATTGTTCTTTCTCCAGTGCAAATGCACAAAAAATGAACAAGCTTGATTTAACTGCAACTTTTATTTTACTTCAAAAAAATGTTGTAGCCTTAGCCTAAATTTTGACTGGGTTTAATAATAGGATTATCATCATGGCCAACATATTTTCAATTTGTTATTTCTAGTTACAATACAAACTCACTTAGGTACAGGAGAAGATAGGTACATGAAGTGCTACAAGTCAATTTGAGCTGATCACTTTATCTCCGATTCAGAGGCTACTATAGGTGTCAAATTAAATGAACCCAAATAAATTTATTTCTTATCATTCACATATGGGATGGTTTACAAATTGATTCCTTCCTTCTGCATGACTAGTTCAATGTTGCACGTGGCACCATTCTTGAGGAGAGTGTTGTTTATAAATAACTACACTCCTTTCCTTCTAGTCTCAATATACAAAGGTTTCTATATTTGAAAGTTGGAGAATGAGATATCTTCTTGTTAGTAAGATTGGCTGGAATTATTCAAGAAAGACTAATTTCTCTATTGGTCTGTACAGGCACTGGTATTTGAACAGCAATTGCCTTGACAACAATGCTGTCATTTAAATTAGAAAATTTAGGCATTCAAGTATCATATTTCACACCCCCAAATCCAATTCACATGTTTGACTGTGACTCATTCTTGGTGATCTATTTTGAATGCTTTGTAACTGAGATTTACATAAGAAGAGTGGCAAATTTGTGGAAGAGTAATCAGAATTTTAACCTCCTTTTCATTATTTAGCCACTATCAGGCTTTTTCTTTTATCAACTCATAGAGTCCAAATAAGTTGGGTAAAAGTGGCCTGAATGTCCAAATATGACTTGGTTTTAATAAATTTTCCCTTAGTTATTTCTTAATTAAAATCCTCCAATTTCCAAGTGTTAGCATCATTTATTGCATTTAATCAATTTTCTAGATTGATCATTCATGCATGGAATAAAGCTGCCTTTCTTCCAAACTCTCTTCTATTTCTATTGTAGGATAATAGGAGTCTATCACAGGTACTTGACAGTTCCTCTTTTGGAATAAACCTCTTCTCATCCTGTTATAGCTAGACATTATATCACTTCATATCAAAGGATCTATTTTACATCAGTATAATTGATAGAAACTACTTCATGGGAGACATTTTGTAATATTGGTTTGAATCCAATTATTTTATTTATCAATTTTTTTCTTCAACAAATTTAATATATCACTACTCTTGCTACAAGCTTTAGATAAAATTCACCAAGTATTGGGCCTTAGATAAAAGCCAGCAACCCTCATTTCTAGAAGATTTAATCAACACATTTTATAAGATATACCTGAAGCATAAAAATATACAATTATATAAATCTATACATCTTAAATTATATTGTTCTTTCATTGTATATTACAAATTAAAGGATTGTGCTCTTGATCTACAATTTTGATGAAGATTGCTCATCATCCATAATGTAATGTGAAAAGGAATATGACCACTAAATGTAACAGGTTGCATCGATAACCACCATAAAGGAAGTTACAAAGTTGTGTTATCTAGTGTACCTTTAAAAATTTGTTGTGTTTAATTGAAAGCAACTAGAAGATACATTCAAGACAGAGTTCAGCCTGGAAGAGAATTCCTCTGCAAAAACTTGTAATGACAACAAATTCTTCACAATTGAATTGATTACGAAAAGCTTTATCTGTTTTTTTAATGCTTCTTGGAGCAATTTATGAATGTGGGTTTGATTTTAAAGTGCATCATTTTCATGTATTACTAACATGAAAGTGATGCACTTTATAGGAAATGAATAAAACACTTGAAATGTTAAATAACCAATTTATTTAGTTGAAACAGGCACCATGTTGATGAATAACTGTTCTCCAATGTAGCTCAAAATTCTCATCCTGTGATGTGATAAACAGTTCAAATGCTTTGATTACTCCTTCCTTATCAGAGAATGTTTTATATAAAATGCTTAAATAAGTGATAATCAGCAGGAGACTTGTGATAAACTGTCAGGTTTCTTGGTTCATATATGTCACTGTGAAGAGATTTTAGTTCAATTTTTCAGCTTCACCTTTAGTTGCAAGGGATTAACTAGTTTGTCTTGGAGGCAGGAACTTTACTTTTACTTGATTTCAGTCAATGAGACTTTAAAGATAAGCTACTAGTGATTTAATAATGTCTATAAGTAGCAAAGATTTGTGTGGAAAACTTACTTGGGAGTGTTATTGTTTTGCTTTATAGAATAAATTCTCATCAGTTTCACTAATGGATTTTGATAATTTGACAATCCATCACAGCCACCATTACCTTAATTCCATTGAATCAGTTCTAACGGCGATAAACCTGGGTCAATGTTTTACTGCATAAGAATGCTTAATGATGGTTTCGTGTAGGAAATAAAATTAAAATGAAAAACTCAAGAAAGCTAATTAAGCAGAAAGAAGGAAAGAATGAATGAATGAAAAATAATTAGAAACCCTAAAATGAGCTTGGAAAATGTGAACAAAAAATAAACCAAGCAGACTAGATCTTCCCCAACCTACCCAGTTGTGTCTGGGGCAAGATGACAGATTTATAGTCTTCTAAAATTTCCCAAATTCCAGGAAAGAATTCTTCCTATGTTTATATAAAGTACTATTAGACATAAATCTTTATATTGTTGCCAAATTTCAGACTAGGATTTGGGCCTGATTGCATTTCAAAGGCGGCCATCTGTTAGTGGACAAAGGATGGTCATGAGTATTTTATGGAAAAACATGCAATAAATCAAAACCAAAGCAGTGCAAATTTCTTTATACAAGCTAGATGGCAAGAAGATTAAGTGTGCATAAAGTGCTTTGCTGCTACTTCTGTCACTAATGAACCCACAGACACAAACCCAGAGAGATGAAAATGCAGGACCGGAGTCTCTGAAATTATTACAATCACTGCTAGAATCATTTTCCTGTCTAAAGATTATCAACAAGGATACATAGGAAGATTAATAATTTTTTACTCCTTATATACTTTTTGAATTCTTCAATTTGTTTTCATTAAACAAGTCATTACTTATCAATAAAGCTCGTTGGTTGCTGTGAAATCAGCTTTCAACAGAGATAAAGATACTGTGGTTGAAAATATTTTACACATGAAATCTTGGCAGGGTCACAATGACAACTAGGCAAAACATCCGCAAAATCTGGTTACATCCCAGATTGCTTACATTAACATATAATGACCATGAAGATCAAAAACACTACCAAGTGATAATGCTAAGAGTACTATATTTTTGGTAGTGCTTAAATGGGGAACAACAGATTGGTGAAATAAGAGCAGTGCAGGGGGCTTATACAGTATCATGGTAACTCCTGATACCAGATGGATTCTCATATTACTGCATCAATCAGGTTTTGGGAATTAGGAGTTTGGTTAGAAATTATGCATTTCCAGAGAATAATATTTAAGCACACAACCAATATTGTTACATGCCATTTTCTCTAGACATTTAATTCCCGAATTACTTCTCACTTACACAATTTTTGATTTTACCAAACGTGATTGGGGTTCAGTTTCTCTGAACTGTAACTTGACACTGCATTTTATAACTGACTTTGCATTTGTTTAAGTAAACTTGTTGGTGTCATTATTGTGGAGAAATTTCAAATGGAAAATGTTTGGTGGGAAAGAGGAAACTATTTTCCTCACTCTCACCAGACCAGAGATTTTTTCCAAAATAGTAACACCAAAAGTTTACTAAAATAACTACTTTGAATTGTGAGGCATAGACCATGTGAGCCTGAGCAAGGCCCCCAAAGTTTATGCAGAGTTGAAGCAAAAATCTAATTAATGGTTTTTGAATTGGAAAAACTGTAACAGGAATACAAAACATACTGTACTTACCTGTCAATAGTAAAAGATTCTATGCATTAGGTATAACAGAGATACTGGTGTGGATTTTATAAGTAAGTAAAGTTATATCTGAAATTGTTCAGAATGGATATTAACTGGAGAATTTAAAGTGAAAACCCTAGAAAACCAATTTAGGTAATTTGGATTTTACTAGGATACCAGGAGTACCTTTGTGATGCTTGCTCATAAATGGAAAGAAAGGCTAAAATTAAAATATAACTTGGAACAAGATGAAAAGGATTAAAGAATGGAATGGTAAACTAAGAAACGAAATTGCTTATATTTTTGAAAGTCTATTTTTGTAAGCAGAGATGGCTTGAAGAAATTAACTTTGTTGTTTTGGGGAAAGATATTACCAAAGAGGCCATTTGGAAAAGCCAGGCTGATAAATGATTGATTGTGCTGTTTTAAAGTGGAAGCTATGAAAACATCTATAGGACCAACCAGAAAAGATAGTCGGTTGAGAAGAATATTTGGTAATTTTTGAAGACTAAGGCAAAAGTTAATAAATTGATTTATTTTGCCTGTCAGAGAAAGCATAAAATTGTAGACAGTTCAAGAAATAGAATTTCTTAAGATAAGAGTTCAGCTTCATAAGTACAATTGAGTGAATTAGATATGGAGACCAAATACTTGCTAATAGCTGTCGGAGGTAAATTTCTGATTGTAAAGACAAGACCCCAAATTGGGAAAAATTTGCTGATGGAAATTAAAGCAATAATTACAATTAATGACCAGAAGCTAAGCCATGCCACAGGGTTTAAAAATCAGATTTGTCAAAATGACAACCGAGGTGAAAGGCTTAGATGAAAGATGGAGGAATTGCTTACGCCCATTGGGAAGTAATGGTGTAAGGCATAAATATGTATGAGCAGGTTAGTATCTGCAACCATTGACCATAGGAAAAGGGATCTCTCAAATTTGGACAGATAATTTTCCAAAGCCAGACAATAAAGAACTCTTGCTGGAAGACCAGGGGAAACCCCAAGCCCCCATGCCAGTATTAAGTCAATATAAGCAGAACAATGAAGTGACAAAATCAGTTGGAGTCACAATTGAAGAAGCAGACAAGAGACAATCATGCTGCCAAAGCCCACATGACTTACTACCAAAGAGAACTCCCAACTTAAGTCTTGTTCCAGACAGCTAAAATGAGCAAAGTGTCACAATAGAATTCAAAGTCGGAAGGGTTAATTTTTCTGTATAAAGAACTATTGAAAATTAATCCGAAGAATTTCCAGTCTTATTTCATTGGCAAAGAACATTTTTTCCCCCCCTTTGTGACACAGGTTCGTCGTGGTTTGAACCAGTGCTACAATTGCTGATGACAACTCAGAGATCAAAAAGCACGTGGCAGAGCAGAGCACAGACTGGGGTGGCCACTTCAATGACCAGAGGTATTATTGACCAACATAGGACCAAAGACCAACCGGCAAGAAGTGACATACCTTGGTATCTGATTTTTCTAGTTGGCTTTTGAAGAAATAAAAACATTAATTACAATAAAATTACAATGCAATGATAACAGAAAAAAATTGCAATATGAGCACTGGTAAGAAAATGATAGGTGAAGACATTAGGTTTATAATATCCAGAAATTCATACACAGATATCCTCAATGGCACAGTGGATAAAGGCGTCAGTTAGATCCAGTGACAGGACCCAAAGAGTGTGAGTTCAATAGCTGGTTAAGGCAGCGTAGAACTTGGAGTGGGGAATTAACAGGAGATAACTGACAATTAAACATGGAACTAGAACAGTCTACTCCAGTGAGCAAAATAATGGGTTCAGTTCGACATTCAACGGCCAAAACATTGCAATATGGTGACAAAGATGAGGACAATAGTCTGAATGGTGTACATAATATCTCATCTCAGAAATATAGACAGACAATAAAATGAATTAGTACTTGAAATTGTCTGGGTTTGAACTTGCAAACTAACAGCAATGTCAATTACCATCTATTTTCCTGAATACGGTTCTTATTGGGGTTTTTTTCCTCACTAAAGTCTTCTCATTCTCGGTAACCCCTGGTATATGATTGAATAAAACAGGAAGCACCCACCCTACCCCTGTGTTTGAGCTTGAGATGAAAACAACTAATGTAAAACAGCTGGTCCCAGACTTATCTAGAGAGGCCAAAATTCCAAGTTGGAAATATTACTTTATGAGATCAATAAAAAAAAAAAAAAAAAAAAAAAAAAAAAAGCATAGCATGAATAAAAAAAGTCCTTAAACTTGAAAATAATTTTTTACTTCCTAAATGTTTATTATCAAGAGGAAAGATCAAAGTATTTTTTGATTATTATTTTTTTTTTTTTTTTTACATTTTTTAACCATTCCTAGAATGTCCAAAATTTTTATTAAAATTTCTTTTTTTGAATCAGCAAATTTGACAGAAAATCAATCATAAGTTACTTTTTTCACTTTTGTTTACAAAAGTGAAATTCTCTGTGTAAAATTCTGTTAAAAATCAATTATAATTTTTTCAAAATTTAATTTAAGAAAATTAGAAATTATAAAGTTTATTTAATATTTTGAAACAAACATTACTTGCTTTCTGTGCTGAAAAATGTACTTTAAAATAAGAGAAAGCTGGTCTTAACAGAGGTGTTGATTGACAAGTAACGTGAAAAGTTATCATACAGAAGGTCATAATTGATTTAATTTAGCTTTAAGTGAACCGACTTATTTACCTCATTATTTTTAAGGAAAACTAGCAGTGCTCTAACCGTTTTTTTTGGTACTTAGCTTTCACCTTTACATTTCTGATGCTTTATGGAAAAATATACTACTATAAAAAATAAATAAGACATGAAGAGTGAGATAAAATTTCATAAGAAAGGTACTTAATTAGTTAGTTACCTTTCTTATGAAATATTATCAGTAGTGTATATTTTATGCACATTTATTACATTTTACGGTATTATTTGGATTTCCACTCTGTTGGTTGACTTATATACATAAGCGGCCCAATATCTGTAATGCCTTAAGGGGCTTTGATTGTGGGGCACTTCCTGATAAGATGGCAGCAATAAAACACGTATATTAATACACAGGAGTCTTGGAGTTATTTCTGCTTAACACACTCATTTTATTATTAATTTTGATATTTCATTTATGGAAAAATGACATAACTGAAATAATATAAAACTAAGATCATATCAATTTCATAAGATAGGTACATAATACATTGTAGGTACCCTTATAAGTTGAAATGCTATACATTTTCTTTCTCTTTTGTTAATTTTTTTTTAACCTTAAGTTATATGACAATATTGAAAAGGCATTTTTTTCTAAGTTACATAATCATATACACTTTTTATTTTATTTTTCATAGCCAAATAAGAACAGAGGTTTAGAAATTCAATGCAACTGGTATCAGACTTTCGTGAAATTTTTATGTTTCGCCCAATGTAAATGTAAAGGCCATTAACAGCACCGAACAACATTTATATACAAAATCAAATCACATGACATTTTTATTGTATCATGTTTCTTCCAGGCTTCCGTACATTTGAATTACAGACGTTTTAGGGACATAAAAGGCAATGAACAGTAAGATTTTTCCAACTGTTGGTTTGTTGATTGTAAAAAGCTTGTGCAATTTATAATCTGTACAGATAGATCTACTTAAAAAAAAAAAACCTGTTAAATAAAGGATTCACCATATTTAACAACTTTAATGTAAAAATAACAATATATATATTTTTATCATGACGTTAAAAAAAAAAAACATTCATAATAATCTCCATCATTCCTGAATAGTTTCTGAAAGTTTCATTAAAATCCGACAATTATTTCTACTTTTGCAAGATTTTCAAAATTAATGTCTGTCATTAAAAAAAAAAAAAAAATGAACAAAAATTTGCTTAGTACTTCCACCAACAAAGGAAAACAAAGGATTTTTTAATCAAAAGTTAGAATGTTCTAAAAAGATGGAAAACATTTTAAAAAATAATTAAAAAATACTTTGTTCTTTCCTTTTAATAGTAACAAACATTTTGACAGTAAAATTTTGCTTTCAAGTTTAACACAGTTTTTATCATGCTATGCTCATTTACCAGTGATCTCACGGAGATAACTACTTTAATACCATTCACTTTTTTTAGCCTAGATTGTATATTAACTTAATTATTTAGTGTGCAACAAAATAGGGTGACTTAATTTCTTGTGTGTGTGTGTGTGTGTGTGTGTGAGTGAGAGAGTGAGAGAAAAAAAAAAAAAAGTAATGGCACAGACAGTTTTATCTAATTTTTGGCATATCAGTATACAGATTCATCAGCTAGTTGTCTTAAATTAGTCCATTGTGTATTTACAAGAATATCCAGAATCAATTTATTATTTGAAATTGATATTTATTACAAAAATTAACACCAAGTGTAGCATTACTAAATTTGTCCTCTTCAATAGAATACTAGAGCAAATAAGATCTGAATATAAAATCTTATATACAACATTTCAAAACTTCAGAATAACTAGCCAAAAAGAAAGACATTGTAGGATAAAGTGTATTACTTTTAAATGAAAAACTTATATTAACAAGATTTTGTAAATAATGAATCCCTGAAGGGAAAACCTGACTTTAAAGATTAAGATTATGGGATTCTGTTTACATATGGATTCAAAACACTTCATTGTATATTAAAAACTGATGAATTCTCTATAAAAAAATTTTTGTTTTAAAAAGGACAGATTAATGCATAATGTTGGAGGTATATATTAGATAAATAGATAAAATAAAAAATTTCCAATTTTAGCAAATGGTCAATTTACAAGCTACAGGTTTAGAGTGTATTTGTTATGCTTTCAGACAACACACCCAATTGTTCATTTTATTTTTTTGCAAATTAGACCAGTGCTTCAATTTAATATGGAATATAATTTCTATTGGAGTTTTGCAGTTTTTATATTTAAACATTACTTTATTTCTTTTATTTGTCAGTTCTCTAATGTTATGTTTTATATGAGCTTATGATCACACATATGCCTCTTCTTTCTCCACGATGAACATAATTTCATATATAAAAACAATTTTGTCTGTTAAAACAAGTGCTGATAAAAAATTTTGTTTTGACTATTAACAAGCAAACTTTAAAAGAATATTATCAACATTTGGTCTGTTGAGTTTTCAAGCAAAGTTTGAAGCAGTTGACAACAGAAACATTTCCTTTCCTTGTTCACATTACTTATGATCTTAAGTAGCATATCACATAAAAGGACCTATTAAAAACATCTCTAATATATTAATATAAATTATGAAAAAATTACAAATTTTAGTTTAGAACACAATTATTGACTTTTCTTGAAATATATAAGAATTTAATGGTTAAAGACAAAAACTGATCCTAAAACAACTTTAAATTTGTTTCAGTAAATGTAGCATATTTTTAAATTGGTTTCTTAATCCCTTTTCAAATAGAAGGTTAAGATTCTGTTAAATGGTGTTTCAAGTTTTGCTAATTTGAAGGTCTAATGCTACTGTATCAATTAAGACATGCTTATTAAATTAATTATCCTATTAATGTCAATGAAAAAAATGATTATAGTACAAATTATCATGGCCTCATCAACAATAACAGCAAAAATACCTGAGCACCTTTGTAACAATTTTAGTAACATGTATATGTCTACTGAAAGAAAACTGTTTGCTTTTAAGTGAAACTTTTATTTAAAAAAAAAATGCTGGGAAAACAGTTTGATAGAAAAAAATCATTTTTAATTCATAGCAAACACACAACTCCATATGAATATGTCCAACCTAGGCCTCCTCTGAAAAAAACAAAAAACAAAAAAAACAAAAACAAATAAAAATGATAAAATAAAAAGAATTGTATTGTTGTTAAATCTTTGCAAAATAGATGAAGTTTTTAGATACTGTTACCACAGTAAAAAATAACAAAAAAAAACTATTTTGCTTTGGTAAACTTAAGCATTAATGATTTTACATTAATTATAATCTACAATAATATACAATAACTTCAGAATGATAATTTCAAAGCATTAAAGACCATTTATATTGTGTATAATTATTTTGAGACTACTTCAGTGAAAAAATTTCCAAATTAACCAAATTCATTTTTAACTAGAAATTCATAAAAAGTCTATTAACATAATCACCAAATAATTATGAGATTACATAAGTAAAATTGAGTCAGAGAATTTCATAAGAAATATATGAAAATTGATAAAAAAAAATGTACTTAAATGGGTTATATTTTCACAACTTGTAACAAAATGTTTTATAAAAAGATTCAAATCTTAAAAGCATTTCTTGTAACAAACACCCACAAAAATAAAATAATTCAACAATAACATTTAAATGAGTAAATGTTGTTATAGTTGAAATTTTATTATATATATATATATATATATATATATATATATATATATAAATAAAAACAGACCACTTTAAGGTTCCATATAATAAATTATTTCACCACAGCCCTTTTAAAGGACCGTGGATCATCAGACTTTACTTCCAAAGATTGAAACAAAAAATAAAAAGAAATTTACACATTTAAAAAGAAAAGATACTCATTATAAAGCATAAAGATCCGGATGTATTACTAAACAGACATAATGAACTAATTTTTAAATGCCGACATAAGAACAACCTCAACCTAACAAAATATATTTAAAAGTAACTACATAGGAAGACTAATATTACATGATCTTTATTTTTTGGTTTTGAAATGTTGTTATGCACATATGAATGTGAACACATAACTGTATGTATATAACTATGTAATTGAACTGAAACATTGATACGTTTTTTTGACATGTATATGTATATACTTTTATATAGAAAAATAGGCATGCTTTGGTGTAATTGTGAATTGTGAACACATATTTGTAGTGGGCAGGTATGAATATTGATGTGTATGTATATATATGTGTAGGTATATAGGTGAGCTTTTGTTTTTTGTTTTTTTTTTAAATATATGTAGTTGCATGTATATATGGGTGTATATGGGTATGTGAGTACATGTATATGTGTGGATGCGTGTGTATGTATATATATATATATATATATATATATATAATGTGTGTGTAGGTGTATGTATATATGGGTATATGTGTGTCGTGACACAGATATATGATTACGGGTAATCTGTGTATGTATATATGTATAAATATATGAATTTGTGAGTTCGTATATATAATATGGGTGAAATATAATAATGTAGATACATTTGACTATTGACATATTTTCTGCATATACGGACATGTGGGTGTAGGTGTGTGTGTATATATATATAAATTTAAATTTGAAAGAATAGAAATGATACATCTAACTCAATCATGTCTCTCTCTCCCCTTACTTCCTCAATTTACATATACTTAGTACTGCCCGTCAAAAATGTGTAAATTTCTTTTCATTTTTCGTTTCAATCTTTGGAAGTAAAGTCTGATGATCCGCGGTCGTTTAAAAGGGCTGTGGAGAAATAATTTATTATATGGAACCTTAAAGTGGTCTGTTTTTATTTAAATTATTAGCTCTGATTTATATTGAGCTCTCTGGATTTTATCCTCCTTGGGTCTATATTTGATAAAAATCCAGGGTGAAGGATAACATTTTGGCAAGATTCGATAGTGACACTCAAGAACTTTCTGTGTAAATAAATTATTTTCTGTTTTAATAATTGTTGCATTTTTAGATTGAAGTTGTGGTTGAACTTATTTCTGAGTATGACTTATGAATTTGATAAATTATCATGTTTAAAATCCTTTTGTGTTCACAGATTTTTTTTTTTTTTTTAATTTCTGCAAGTTACCCCAATATATTGTAAGTAACAGTTGTGTGTTAAAGTTTATTTTATCTATACCTCCTTTGGAATTATTATTGTTATGGGCATTTTTTCTTCTGATCATATTCTGAGATGTAATAGGGCAGTGGCCATGGTTGAGTCATACTAGTGCATGGAAAGTGGTTAGCAATTTGAGGTATTGAGACACTTACTAATTTTGAGTGAAAGAGTAGAGATATTAGAAGGAGAAAAATATGGGAGAGTGATTAATTGGAGTCTGATGGAAAAAATGTCCAGTTTAAAAATATTCATTTAAACCTATAAAATACTTATAAGGAGGGCCTCTGAAGAGTTTGAATTAAAATTAAATTAAGTAAGATTTAGTAAAATTAAGCATAACTGACACCCACAGCCCAACTCCATAACCACAAGGAAGTTGGTGTATGACTAATGAGTTTGCTAAAAGTCCACAGGATTTTTGTTACGGTTTTTCTTTTTTTTTTTTTTAGCAAAATACCTGGCATATTCACACTGATTTCAATATAAATTTTAGAAATTTAAAAATCCAGGCAAAAATTGAAAAGTACTTCATAGTATGTCCATCTATATAAGAGGAGGTTCTATCCCCAAACTGAAGTCTATATGAACTGAGTATGCATGTGCAGAAATCAGTACAGTTCATGAAAGTTAGCCAGAGATCTTTAGAGAGTGTGCTTTGTAGCCAAACTGCAAAAAAAGCTGGCAGGCTCACTCTTCATTGGGCATTAGAGAAAATTTGCCATAGGATTTATTCACTACTAAGATATTAGCACTACCCGCATTACTTAAAAAACACATGTCTCTCATTGCCTCAAGGATAGAAAAGGAGTGATTGGGAGGAAACAGCCCCATAGATGTTGTATGATTTATGATTTGATTCTCCTTTAATTAAATTTTTGATAATTTTTCAACAGCATAATTTTTTCGGTTGGCACCTTTTCAGCAAGATTGCCTAACGCTGTAGAAACATTACAATTGAAATCTCGGCCAGATCAACAGAGGCACAGCTTATTAATTTCTAAATAGGTACACAACAAATGGGAATCCAATAAATAATATGAATTCCAGTAAAGGAAATGAACCAGTGAAATTGATTGTACTGAATGCAAGCCACCTTCACCAAATATGTTTTGCATCCTGGGTAAGACAATAAACTACATCTGACAGCAATATATTTTTGAAAAAAAAAAAAAAAAAATATTAGCAGCAATAAAATAACCCATTGAGTTTGATATGCTGTAAATCAAACCAAACCAAATATTTTTGAGGGTTCTAAAATTAAAAAGTTTTGAAAACCTAATGATGACTGTACTTCTGTTTTTAAAGAAATGTTGCAAAATGCAATCCTTACATTTGTCTTGATAAAATCCATCAGAGGACAATACATGTTGGTTGGCACAGAAAAGTTTTCCTTTTGTCTTTATTCATGTTATCATTTTACATATATATATATATATATATATATATATATATATATATATAAAAACAATGTATTTGGATTTTTCTTTTTTGTTATGAGAAAATCTTTTAAGATTTGAATCTCTTTATAAAACCCTTTGTGTCACAAATTGTGAAAATATAACTCATTTAAGTACAATATTTTAATTGCTTTTCATATACTTCCTATTATAGGACTTGATTTTACAAGTTTTTAAATTAAAAAATTTTGAAAGCCTAACAATATTTGTACTTCTGTTTATAAATACATGTTGCAAAATAAAGTCCTTACATTTGTATTGCTAGAGGACAAAACACGATGGTAAAGAAAAGTTTTCCTTTTGTCATATGTGTGTGTGTGTGTGTTTCATTGAATAATAGATATCTACTTATTTTTATACAGATCCTTTCCTATTGTCTGATCAGTTTCTTGATAAGATGAAATTCATCAAATTAACAATGGATAAATTTAAAATTATAAAACAACTCTAACAGCGCATTTGCACGTGTTTTAAAAAATCACTATCAAAACAGAATGCAGATTTGAATACAGTTACAATAAGTTTGTCTTTCTAACTTAGCTCCTGAAAATCATCTTAGAAAAATTTGAAAGTACTTGGGTTAAAATAAACTACGGTGCCTTCCTTGATGAATTTCATCTTAACATCAAGAAACTGATTAGACAATTGGAAAGGATCAATTTAAAAATTAAGTAGACACAATATGTCTATATTATTCAATGAAACATGTTTGAATGAAGATATATATATATATATATATATATATATATATTACACATGCAAGCATGCAATGACAGTTTATTGCTGCATTATAAAACTGAGTTGAGTGTTTTTAAAGTTCATTGAAGATTTTGGCTGTACAAAACCAAGGTTCATTCTTATTGTAGGTGATTGATATATTCTCTTAGCAAATGATAGATTTAATAAACAGTTTATTTCACAAAGTTTTATACTTTTCAACTAATTTAGCTAATTTCAATAAAGCACTGGAAGATAAATCTGTCGAACATAAATTTTAGTCTGCATTATAACTGATAGATGTCCAAAAAACATTAAGGATAGAATCACAATTTAAATGCTCATATTTAGAACAATTAGTTTGTGATAATGAATAAATATAAATGTCATCCAATTCCAAAGAGAAAATTAATTTTTCAGTGATAAGCAGGAGACATATTTAACAAAATTTTCTCATACTGAAGAGATAAAAATTGTTGTTTTAATGTGTCTCTAAGAGACAAGTTGATACTGTTGTATACAAGGAACCGAAACTTCACTCACAATATTTTTAATAAGGAAAAGAGATTCTGTAACAGGCTTAAAACTGGAAAGTAGTGTATCATTCTAAGGAGTCATGGTGTTGATAAAGGACCACCTTTGTAAAAACGTCCTGCAGATGCACTTGATTCTTCTGAAGGAGATGCAGATTTTGAACTAAGATTCTTGTATATAGTCATAGCCTAAAAATATAAAAATTAATTTACAATAGATAACTTGAAAACAAACATTATTTGAAGAAAATGCTAGCACTTTTACTCAAATATAAGAATCAAAAATAATAAATTTTATTTTGGAAAACAAATTTTGAAATGGTCATTTTGAATCAACACATTTTCTTTTGTTTATTGAGTGACCAAAGTTATCAATAACATTTCTGTACAAAATAAAACTTGAAAACTATTAGTTTTCTTGTAATCTAAAAAATATATTCAATTTATGTTCAATCAATGAAGTAATTTTAAGAATTATATGAAGTAGATTACTCACTTGTGCTACCATACTGGACACATCATTTGTAGTAGAAGGAATTATCACAGTATTTCCTTTTTGAGCCAAATTGTTAAATGCAGCCACATACTGCTCTGCAATTTTCATTCCAACTGCATTAGTACCATTCTAAAAAATAAGACAAGTTTTAGTACTGCATATATGCATTTTGAAATATTAGTAAACAGAATGGTCTTCAATACAAATTTTAATTTTCAGAAAGTTATTACTCATCAGTGGTTAAAATTTCCTAGTATATAGGTGATTAGTGCAAACATAAGATATTGGATATAAATTCAGATATTCCTAAATAGTGCTAAAAGAAAATTTCTGTCCACATGCATTTAACAGGGGTTTTTCTTTCCTTATTTTCTTGCCAGACAACACAGCTCTATGTTTGTTTAATGTCTATGGCAGGTCATTAATTAGAGTTTGTTATCATTAAAGTTTCTCATTCATTAAAATTTATGCTAGTTTATGTCAAATTAGTTAAATAAAATTGACTTTTAATGGCAGATGAAAATGAAAACAACTTTAGCAGTTTGTCAGATAATGAATGAAGTTTTGTTTTATGATTGATAGTCACCTGAAGTCTCTCTCTATCAGATAGTAAGTCAAAGAGATAATACTTTCTCAGGTTATTCCATTCTGAATGCTCAGCAATGGTGTAAGATGAATTGTGGATATACCGATTAGAATCCTCTTTTTTTTTCATGCTTTTCTTTAAGCAGTACTCCAAGTATGAAAATATCAGTGACAACATTACCAACCTCTAACATTAGTGTATTAAACCACATTTTTTTTCTTTTATTGGTTAAAAAAGATGATCATTATATTTTAATAGTTTCTTTTTCTGATTTTTTGTTACATTTTCTAAGATATTACCTAACACAACTCTTTTGCTAAACTGTTCTTATCACTACATTCCAAAGCACCTATTAAAATGAAGAAAACTATTTTAAGTGGATCTACCAAATCCTGGGTTAAAGTAGCTGTAAAAAAATGACTTTAAATTCAAAGGTAAACAGTTGACAATACATCTATGTAAATGTTAAAAAAGAGAAAAAAAAGGGAAAAAAAGGAAAAAAGAAAAAAAAGAAAAAGAAAAAAAGGGGGAAAAAAGAGAAAAAAGAGAAAAAAAAGAAAAAAGAGAAAAAAGAAAAAAAAGAAAAAAAAGAGAAAAAAAGAAGAAAAAAAAGAAGAAAAAAAGAAAAAAAAAGAAGAAAAAAGAGAAGAAAAACAAGTGAAATAAAATATGCTGACCTCTTCCCCAATCGATTCTGCTAACAACCGAATAGATTCTGCTTTAGCCTTTGCTTTAGCAACAATGGCATTTGCCTCTCCTGAAAAATGAAAATAAATAAGTTTCACAAATTTCCATGTTTTGGTGGCCATGTGCAATGTAAAAAGAGCACATACATGAATTAAATTCTTGTAATACTACTTCCTCATGAATATGCATCAGTTCAAAGAGTATTTAAAGTTAGTCACTAGGTTACACACTTGAAGTGGCAATTAGGGTCTTTGCAGCTGTTAAAAGATAGTGATTCTGTTTGTCAGTGATTGCAATCTATGGTGAACCATGTATTTCATAATTGACAATGTTTGTCCTAGTCTAAAGTAGTCCCTTTTCTTTCTTATGTGGTAACAACCCACTTTTCACATCATTTCCTCTTTCTTTACATATTGAAGTCTCTCCTTGTGTTTACAACACAGAACTGGCCTACTCATAATAGAACAAATTAAATTATAGCACAGACTATTAAAATGTTTCTAAAACTTGCAAAATAAAGCAAGAGTATTTGTTTAATACAGTATTGTTAGAAGTTGGTAATTTCATCACTGATATTTTCATACTTGGAGTACTGCTTAAAGAAAAGCATGAAAAAAAAAAAAAAGGATTCTAATCAGTGTGTCCACAATACGATCTATATTATTATTTAAGTAGATAATCTTTTAGAAAATAGAGAAAGGCTGAGTTTTGCAAATGATAGAAAAATGAATTCTAGGAAAATTATAAGTTGACCAGATAATGTTGTTTGGCAACTAGTTGGTTATGTAGTCAGTATGAACCCATCTTAAAAGTGGTGGTAAGAAGTTTTTACAACCAATGGTCACATAAGAATCATAAGGTAGTGTTGTTTGGAGAAGCTTGAAAAATGATAATTTAGGGTTTTTTTATAATATAAACAGGCTGATTCTGGCCCTTAAAGTAGAAGGGACAGCCGATGGAGTTGTAGTGAGGTCAGCATTTGATGTTTGGTTGCCAAGGAAGATGTTGCAAATTATCACCACCCATTTCCATTAACCGAAATACTACTTGAAAAGATCTGTCTATATTTCTGAGATGAGGTATTATGTACACTATTTACATTATTCGGACTATTGTCCTCATCTTTGTTGCCATATTTATTACAACATTTCGGCTGTTGTACGCTCTCCAGCCTTCTTCAGGTGGTTGGAATGTCGAACAGAACCCTTTATTTCGCTCACTGGGGTAGACTGTTCTAGTTCCACATGCCATGTTTAATGGATGTCATAAGGCAGGCAGTGAAGAGGTTATCAGAGAAAAAGAAAGGATCTGCGGTCCATGTAACATCAGGACAACCTTCAAAAGCTCAACGACACTTTGCAGATATCTCTCCCGAGTAAGACCCCCCCCCCGTAGAGGAGAACATGACTAAAGACTGTACGCTATCCCGTGCAACTGCAGAAAGAAATATAAAAGGGAGACAGGCCACCCCCTTAAGGTAAGGCTTCAAGAACACCAGAAAACTGTAACATGAGATGAAGTGGAAAAATAAGGTGTGGCTGACCATATATGGAGTGAAAAGGGAGATCACCGCCCTCTGTGGGATAAGGTTGAGATCATAGACAAAGAACATCATTGGAAAATTCGTAAACTTAAGGAATCAGCACATATGCTAGGCCACAAAAATCTCCTGAGCTGACCAAGCTTAGAAATGAATACAATATGGGAACCAGTAATAAGGAGTGCCAGCAAAAAGCGATAATAACAAAAATTGCAATATAAGCACTGGTAAAAAATGGTTACCCAGAAATTCATACACAGATTTCCTCAAGGACACATGGCACAGTGGATAAAGGCGTTGGTTGGAATTAACAGGAGATAACTGATAACTAACATCCATTAAACATGGCACGTGGAACTAGAACAGTCTATCCCAGTGAGCGAAATAAAGGGTTCAGTTTGACATCCCAACCACCTGAAGAAGGCTAGCATACAAAGGCCGAAACGTTGTAATAAATATGGCGACAAAGATGAGGACAATAGTCTGAATAATGTGAAGCTATGTGCTGGAGATTTCTCACTAAACAATGCACCATAATTGGGTAAACGAGTTAAGTTTGATGGCAATCATTACTTGAGAATGGCATTATATCATGCACGAGATAGCCAACATACTGAAAATATTCAAGTCAAGCATTGAAAATCATTTTTACTAAGCAAAGAACCTGGTGCAGAAAACTTAAAAAGGTTAAGCATTTGAAAGCTGAAAACAGCAGCTGGTGACAGAGGAAGTAGAGATAAGAATATAAACTTATTTGTTTATGTTAGTCACTGATTTGTGGTGTCTATATAACATAAATTAAATTAAAAACCTACCAGACATAATAGATCTCATCAAACAATAAGGATTGGTGAAATGAAGTAAAAACTGAAGAGGTTCCATTGATAATATACAAAATGCTTCAATATCTACATGAAATTGCTAAAATTCAGAAAAAGCTACCAGTGAAGAAGAAGAATTATGATCATAACAAAATGCCAAATATCTGCTAATTTGTTATATTTAACACAAGTGAATGATCTTTATTTATTCAATCATAAATTATCATGTTTTTTTTAATTTATTTTATATATGAAAAAGAAAAGGAAGACATAATTTTTGCTTTTGGAGTAGAGGTATTCTAATTCTAATGTCTAGGTTTTTAACATCTATTTTCTAATGTTTATGCTAGCTTATTTTATATTTTTTAATATCACTAAACAATGTTATGATGATAACAATAAATAAATAACATTGATTATTATTCTGAATTATTACAATATTACATTAATCTATTCCTAATATTAATACACTATATATATTAGATTTGCTGTTTATACATTGACATGAATGATTGATTTTGTTTATTTAAGTTTCAATATAATATTTCTAAGGAATATGAGATAATTTTGAATATGTAGGAGAAACATTTCCATTTTTGATGTTTATTTTGCATTGTTTTTTGTTTTTTTTACTTTTTTTTCTGTATAATCAATTATTTTCTATTAACATTCAATTTTAACAACACCCCACACAATAAAATTGAGATCATATATAATATTTTATGTATTGATTACTGTTATTATTAATAAATTATAATTGGTATATCAGATGACAATTTGTTTAATCCAACATCAATTAAAAAAAAAAATAGTAACACGATTGCATAATATCAACTAATACATAATTGCAATAATACATACTTTCTACAGACTTATGGAAATCAGTTTGCATATCTGTTTTATAAATTATTATCAAATAGTTTTAAGATATAATTATAAAACAGTCATTTCCATATCAAATTTTAAAGTTCTTAAATTTTAATATGAATGAATTTACTTCAACTCACAACTTGACAATCTAAAATACACAATTTATTTATAGCATAAATACCTGCTGCTCCATTAATTTGTTCTTGCTTATTAGCTTCTGATGCAAGAATGATGGACTGTTTCTTTCCTTCTGCTACATTGATTTCTGCTTCTCGCACTCCTACATGATAGGGAAATAATACAGATTAAAAGCAAACAAAAGACCCAAATTGCACAATATGTTTCTGCTGCAACACTTTGATGTGGCATTTTATAAACTAAGAAATTATTCAAATTTATTAAAGTTTAAGAGATTTATATTTTTTTTGCTTCATTAATTGTATAATTTCACAATTTATTCTTTAAATAATTTACTTTCTTTAGCTAAAATCTAAGTAAATGCCAGAAGGTATTATCATAAAATGACCCTTTCAAACTAGTTTCCTCATCTTTGCTGCCCTTATTAAGGTAACTCTTGCTGTAAACTTTCTAACTTTTTTCAGTGTTACCTTCCAAGAAGCTCAAACATTTATTTGACTCAGAGGTGTATATTGTTCTCATTTCTATATCAATCATGTCTAGCAGCCATGCTAAGGATTTTTAAAATTCGTTATCAGTACCTCCTTATGATATTGCTCTAACTTTTCAGTGAACCGATATCTACTTCTGCACTATGTGACTCAAGGATTGAACTCAGGATATGCTGAGAACCAGCTTATTAGTAATTTTAACCAGTAGATCATGCCCTGTAGGGTAGTGTTACCAAATATGAAGATGATGAGAAGGTTCAACAGCTGAAGCATTCTGATAAAAACAACAAAGATAAAAGGTGGTCAGAAAGAATTATCATAATTATTCTATAAGTTATTTCCAACTTTAAATATCTAATAAAACAATTCTCTAAACTTATTTACTTATTTCAAATTAATTCAACACAAACAGCAGCAATGCTATAATTTGTCCACAAACTGTTAACAAAGGAAAATTTACTCATCAATTATTTTGTGAAGTTTAGATAAAGTCATAACAAATACTATAAGAGAATTCTGACTAACCTTCTGATTCTAATATGGCAGCTCGTTTTTTTCTTTCTGCTTCAACCTGCATTTGCATAGCTTCTTGGACACGATTAGGCAATTTCATGTCCCCTAAAATTATTAAAAAACAAATAAAAAGCCCTTTTCTTTATTAACAGCTGAATTGGCTACAAACAAGCATAAAACTGCATATGAAGTTTAAACTTGAGAAATTAACAATTTTCTCTTGATAAAATTATCAACTGAACAGGAATAATATATAAAATAACAGTTTTAATTGATTCAATCCATTTTTTTTTTTTTTTTTTTTTTGCGAGGAGCATTCTTAAAAGTTACTTTATTCAAATCTGGAATAAATTATATTTTTTGTCCCATTTCATCTAGAGAATATTTATCCCATTGCTGTAGATATAGTACAATGGTTGCCATCACCCTTTACTTTAAGGAAGATAAGATTTTAAAAGATGCAATAGAAAAACTGTTTTGTATGGATTAAGTTAGTTTGATTGATTGATTTTACTACATGTAAATCCTTGTTCGGTTATTTAATGCTGAATTTTCTTTCTGGGGCACTCAGTGGGGGTTAAACTCAATATTTGCGTGGGTTAAATATTTAACCCAGAGAATAAAGTATCAACAAAACATGTATATATCTAGATAAATGCCACCAGTTTAGGACTTCAGGAACAACAGACTTTTCTGATTAAAATTAAGGTGTCAAAGTCAATCAAAATTTATTAAATAATATATTAATTTCCAAATAAGAGAATCTGTATAATATTTTTAAATAGATTAACAATACGGAAAAGTTGATGAGACAGACCAAATAAATCAAATATTTATGACTTTAGTTTTAAAGTTCAACATAAGCAAAATAACATTTTCTTTAAGCTAGTTAGAACAACTTTTAAAGATCACGTCATACTTTAAACCAGGATATGAAATATTTGACTTTACTCTCTTCTACTGAGTGTACTTGTCTGATTTATTTTTTATACAGCAAAGCCAACCATTTAGTACTTACTGTTTTGTCTTTGTGTTACATTTTTTTTCCCAACAGATTGGGCTAAATTTAACGAGCCTAAGTTAGCCTTATTAAATTTTGTTCATATAACATTGTTTTGAAGTTGTAAGAGAGCTATATACCTTGAAAACAATAATTAAAACCATTAGAAATTTGAAAGATTATTCTTAATAGTTTGGTCAGAAATTTGTTAGACTGACATGAATGAAAGCTTGTTTATTAGTTTCACCAGATTAAACTGTATTTGTCCAAGCTAGATTAAACAACTTTTGCTCATATAACTCTTATGAATATGAACAGTAAATTTATTTAAGTTAACATTTTTAGTTATGAACTTGAAACAAAAAGCTGTGTTTCTTGGATAGAACCCCCCCCCATATATTAACATCCTTGTATGGCGTGTTACAATTGGCATCACAGATGCTGAGAGAGAAACTGAAAGAAAGAGGGACAGACAAAAAGAGAGTGCAACACAGAGGATTGGAAAGAGGTCATTCTAGATAAAAGCAGTCGTTTGTAATGAGGGGTTGCTGACTTAATTGTTCTGACATTTTTCTTTATCTAATTTTATTCTATCTCCTCTTTTTAGAGGAGTTAAATTTCTGGTACTATGAAATCTGTTAAAAATTTTTTCCATTCTGGTTTTTGCCAGTTTGTCTCTCCTTGATTCATGTGAAATCATGCCATCTTCGTAATAACTTAATTGGATGTAAAGGTAATGTGGTTCTTATTTTCAATCCCATAATTAAGTCTGTGGGACTGATTCCTTCCTGTGACTTGAATTGGTGTACTCTGGTATATCATTAATGTTTGAAATTTGTCTGATTGTTTCAGAAGTCTTAGTTATTTTAACAGCACTTTCTGCTTTTCCATTTGCTTGTGAATAATGTGGACTTGATATTATGTTTTTAAATACATAACTATCTGCAAAATCTTGGAAAGTGTAATTGATGAACTGCTTCCCATTATCACTGACAAGTTCAATAGGAATTCCTCAATGCAAGAAGAAATTTTTCAACTTCCCTATAACAAAATCACTTGTGTCGGTTTGGTTTGGTTTGTTTTGGTTTTACAGCATATCAACCTCAATGGGTTATATAATGCCGACAATTTTTATTGCTGTTAATATTATTTTTTTTTTTAAATCTATTTCTGGTAATATTTTTCCTTCAAAAATTCGATTTCTGGTAATAATTTTCTTTCAAATATGTATCGCTAGTAATATTTTTCTTTTTTTCAAAAAATGTATTGCTGGTAATATTTGTTTTTCTTTTTCTTTTTTCCAAAAATATATTGTTGGCAATATTTGTTTTTCAAAAATGCATTGCTGGCAACACTTAATTTTCAAAAATGTATTGCTGGTAATAATTTTTTTTACAAAGTATTTCTGGTATTAAAACCTGTTTTTACACTTTCATAGTGTTTTGACCCCAGTTACAATTCTATTGAATAAGGTTTTGCATCTTGATTATGTATTATAAATTTTTACATGTCCAAAATTTTTTTTTTTTTATATGGGTGAAGTGTCCATCATTTCTATATACTTCTGACTATTAGCATTTTGTTTTTTGTTACGTTTTGTTCTTTGAACTTCTTTTGTTTCTACTTTCTTGTTTGATTTTGCTCCCTACTTCTACTTTCTTGTTTGATTTTGCTCCCCTAGTTTTACCATTCGGTTCTTTTAATGAACTTTGTCTAGATGATGATCTTTCCCTTGTTTGTGATGGGTTAGAGATTTGTTCCTCTATGTCCCTTTTCCTTGGTTCTTCAATAACTGTTTTGTTATTTCTATTTATATCTTTTCATTCTCTTGAGAATGTTTCGATGTTTCTATTGCTTGGATTTTTTTTATTTCGTTTTGATCTTTTGGGTTTAATAGTAGGTATCCAAACACTCAGCTTACAGCCAATGAAATTCTTAACTAAACACTAAAAAATGCATATATTCAACTCGCCGTGTTATTTCATTCAATATCTCCATAAAAACATAATGCATACCAAATAAAAGCTTATTTCATGAACTTTGTTTCTATCTTATTTATTTTTATACGTACTACAGTGTGCGATGAACATTACAGTTTGAAAATAGAGACATTTTGGTGATTTCGCAAAATTTTGGCCATTTTTTTCACTGACAGCAGTTTAGACTTCCTCAAATTTTGTAATATGCACACTCCACAGGGTTTATTACAATTTTGGTAACACGTTAGTTTGAAAGTTACCATTCTAATCTTCATTTTCATATATTTTATATTTTTTAATAAGAAGTTTGTAAACAATTCAAATGAAAAGTTTGATCTTAAAATTCAAATGCTTCTTGTAAAAATAAAAACACATAAAATATATCATTAAAACGCTCATTTAATAATCTATGAAACTAAATCAAAATCAAATATGAAACGATAACTCCATTTTGCACGTGTGCGATTATGTGTAACCATGTGCGACTCGCTCGGCCATCATTTCAACTGCACGCGAGACTCAATACACAGCGCCAACACGGATGCAAAAGAATCGACCAGCAGGTTTTCTATGGACAAAATTTTCAAGGAAATTGCTAAGAATTTGTTTTAAATATTAATTTTCTATATGTAAAGTGTAAATGGGATTTTAAAAACGTTTTTGTCATAAAAAATATGAAAGAAAAATCGATTTGTTTACTTTACGCTCAGATTCAAATCACAAAAAAAATAAACGTAAGACTTATTGATCGAAAAATGTTCATATTCAAAGAATGAGAAAACATTCTACAAAAAAATTCTAGAATGTCTTTTATGTTTTTGTAGTATTCTCACAATAATTATCAGCATTTCGGTTACTAAGTAACAATTTGTTTAAAGTTACCCCTTCAAACAATTTTCTTACTTTTTAAATTATCTAATGAATGGATTTTAGTTACGATTTATTGCTATCTAGATACAAATTTATGATTTAATATTCATTTTCCTAATTTATTATTATTTCTTAGTAATATTTATTTCATACGGATTATTAGTAATCATTAGTGGGTATTGCTTGGCGTGTGTTAAGTAAGAGTCTCTCTCTCTCCCTCCCGTAGGTCCAGAAATTGTACATGTTGAGTCAGCACTGTACTTGTTCAGCATCTGTTCCATATACATTCTAATCTGTTGATTTTAGATCATTTTAACCATGATAAATGGAAAGAGCACCTCCAGAAATGGCTAGATATGAAATTTGGTGTTCCTCGTGTCAGAAGTATTTATTTTTATGACACAATTCAAGCAAGTCTAAAATCGGCTTTATTGTTCTCAATTTGCATAATTTTTAGCAATTTCTTTGCATCTTTTTTGGATATCACTTGAATTAATAGAGTCTTATTTTTCTTTATTTTTTTAACAGATAGTGGTTTGATCATGTCTGAAATAACCCTTTGCAACATAAAAAGAGACACTTTTGATACATCACCCTCTAGTGATTCTACAACAAGGAAAGTTGGAAATTGATTTTTTTCTATTTCGTTTTCAGAAGTCTCTTGGTTCGCTTATAAGAGATAGCCATATAATTTTAATTTTTGTATTCGCTGTCTGTGCTCCCCACCCGCCTCAGAGTTCCTTCTTAAGGAACGCTATCAGGGGGGACTAATCCCATTTGCCCTAATGCGCCAAGGCTACACAGACAGTATAGTTGTGATGAGAGTGGATACGAGCACCTGCACTCCCCCACCATATCTACCCAAGTATAGTATGATGTAAGATTTCGTGGCCCTGTCGGACCTATTATCTATCATCCCAACTAGCCCTTGCCACAATGTGACTAGCTGATTGGAATGGATTGGGCTATTCCATCTGCCCGTCTATCCCAGGTAGGGACTGAAGTGACGTGTTGTGGAAACTCCTGGTCATTTTACACCAGATCAGTCACTACCAATAGCAAACTGGTGGCCCCATTTAGGGGAAATTTTATTTTTTTTGAAATTGGGTTTTGTGAATGTGCACTTTATATACTGCAATTTGTGTTGATGATATTATTACAAAAAAAAAAAAAAACACTTCTTACGCTTTCCTAGTATTCCGATTCCAGATCAAGGGGGGGGAGGGAACTATTTACCCATAGCTGGGACCCTAACATGTGCTACCACCCTGGGTCAGGGTGGACCTGGGAACAACAGCAACTAAGAGGCGGTTCCACACTCCTCAAAACCTCCTGATCAGAGGCCTTGCTGCTGGATGCAGTTTATCGTCATACCCAGGACACTCACTTGTGTCAGGTTACCTCCTAAGTTTTGAAACCACTACTAGGGGACTCTCTGGACCATAAATACTCGGTGAGATTTTTCATCATTCTCTTCTGATCTTATCTGCTTGTCAATATGTAACCTCTTGCGGAGAATGCGTTTCCTTTGGGATACACATGAACAATACACACACATGTACATATACACATTCACTCACTACACATACTTTGCACCCAAAAAATTTTCACAGCCATTTGTTACAGACATTGTCTTTGTCACTTGTATATATTTGTTGTTAATACATTATCATTTGTTTGTAGATATATATTAGTTCTCAATGTTTCTTCCATTTCTTTATGTGGATTCAAATCCTGAGTCCGACATTTTGTTGTGGGTATTTTTAGGAGACACATTTATTTCACAACTCAAACACTAACCTTACTAACAACTGAAACAAGTTGGGAAACATGTACACTGGCCCGTAACACTTGCCATTGGAGTAATCTTTGCTATTTCTATATATATATAGTCTAGATAGTCCATGATTCGGCCATTTTTTGTTGGAAACTCACATACTTTTGCTAATTCATGCAATGTGCAAATAAAGGTTTCATTACTTTTCCTGGTAATTGAACTCAAAGATAAAATTTTTCCCATTCATATATTGTTTCTTTTAGGCATGATGTAGACATTGGATTTTTCTGAGTCATACACATTTGTGTCTTCTCGTTGTTAGAAAGAAAAGGTCCGGAATATATTTTCAACCCTGCAATATATTAATGTACTGTACTGACTTGAGTTTTGTTATCTTCTTCCCAGAGTTTTGATGCTTTGCAAAAGTGTTGAAATCTCTGACCATTTCTGCCAATTTCCTGGATTTGTAAAGTTGAACAGCTCTAATGGAGTTAATTTGAACATTTTTTTCTCCCACCCTTTTTTTCTTCAATAAATTTTTTTTTCTTCTAGTATAAAATAATTTTCTTCTTATAATGAATCCCTCTAACACCATGTTCCACTTGGCTTAGGGTGGAAAGATAAATTATGAGATTGAAAATCTGAAGTGACACAAAGAGATGGTGAACTCAACAACTATATTCATTCTCATTTAATCAGTATTCCCTGGTGGGACCATAAATGCTTACAATCATCATCATCAACATTATTGATGTTGTTATAAACAACTAAAATAAAAAATTTTGGTGTAAACACTTTGAGGCATGTCTAAAAGATTTTCATATGACTCCAAAAAATACCATATTGACAGTTAAATGTAGTGGTAGAATTTTGGGTTGTTCTTCCTCTATTGGTACAGGTGCACAGGTGGGACATTGGATAGTGCTATGCACAGTGAAATATTAGAGAAGTATATTTTCATTAGTACAAAATGATTAGACACTTTCTAGAGGAATTGTGTGTGTATGTGTATACAGTTTTGATTGATATACACATGTATAATAGATATATGCAAGATATACAAGAGAGTGCTGAGAAGTTCTTGGCCACACCCATTCTATCCAACATCAGAATTGGCTACAGAACATTTTAACAACTCCCCTTTACACACACACACACACACACAAATATACACATTGCCATACTATCCTTTAAAAATATTTAAGTCATGTGTCTTCTGATTATTTCTTAGTTATGCTAATTTGACAGGTTTTAACATAGAACTGATATTTTAATTAGCAATATTAAGTAAAAGAAAGCAATAGAATAAGATTATAAAAAATAAAACTACTTACTGATTTCATATCTCAAACAGTCAATACCCCAAGCTTCTGCAGCTTTGTTAATAGCTTCTGCAAAAGAATATTTGTTTTAAATTAATTATAAATCATTGTTATGTTGTGTAAATTTATAAAGAAAGCAAAATTATTATACAGTATTAAAGTAAAATTTTTGAGAAATTATCTTTAAAAGTGGAGTAATTTAAGAGGTAGAAATATTTATATAAAATAATATATCTAATAATAATATCTATAATAAATTTAATGTATTTCAAATGGTATAGCCCAAAACCTATAGAAACCAGTTTGATGGAATACTGCTATTTCTTGTGCTACTGGATATAAATTTTCACTTTAAAAGTACATTTAAAGCCATATTGTGTATCTACTTAACACTCAATAATAAATCTACAGCTCAAGCTTATATAAATTGAAGTACCTAAAATTAAATACAGCATTATAATGGATAATATTAACACAGCAGCAAGATAATATATCTGAGATGCAATGAATAGGTAGGGTAACTGTAGTAATCAGGGCTGGCATGTCTTACGCCTGACCTTTGCATTTTTTGCATTGTGACCTCCCTACATTTTTTTTTTAGCAATGTTTTATGACGATCTGCTATTTTTAAAAAATTATTTTTAAACTGATGCTATATTGTCAGTCATCAACTAATAATATACATTGTGTATTTGCATGGCCGATGTGGTGCGTACTACGCAGGAACCCCCAAGGAGGTTGGAGCCCCAAAAAGGCTAGTTTCAGCAGCATTTTTTTGGCTTTTTGTCATTTTTATTACTTAATTTATATTGTCAATCATCAACTATAATAATAGACAGGGCCAGTGTCTACTACACCAAACCTCACCACCACACAGGGGCCTCATGCCTACTGGGGAGTGTGGGTAATTTTAGTAGTACTTATTTTTTTAAATTGTAATTTTCTTTCTGAACAGATCTTTTAAATCAATTAAGAGAGTAACCTATCTCAGTAAAATCATTTTTTTGTTTTTACTAATAGTAATACTAACCAGAAATACACAGCTAGTAATTAAAATAAAATTTTCAGTCTATTTTTTATGTTTCGAGAAAGATAAAATTGAGAAAATGAGTATAAAAATGTTTAAAGATGTCAACACATGAAGAATTTTTCCTGAAATACTGATCTTAAAACAAATTTTTACGGCAATCTTATTTGTGTTGTGTTGGAAGCGTTGTTAAACTTTTTTTTTCTTCAGCGGAGATCCATCAGCAATTAATCTTTCTGGAAATGTAAAAATTTGTGGCATAAACTTTTTTTTGAGTAAAATTTAGTCATGAAAATATTGGTGGTTATTACAAAAAGAATATTTTCTCAGATTTTTTTAAAATAAAAAAATCTAGTCATTATAAAAATAAATAATTGTGTGTTGGGAGACCCTAGTGCCCACCCTTGTGGTAATTTAGCTATGGTATGTGGATAGGATTTAACATTATTTGACTATGGAATGATTATTGAGGTCAGAAAGATGGAGCACCATCTCAGAGATGGCAATTGTTCTAGGTTTTTCTTAGGTAACAGAAGCAAGTGTATACCAGGAATATATGAATTCTGGATAGATATCAAGGATGTGCATAAAATAACAGGAGTTTTATAATTGTTACCCAATAAGGATACTATTATTGGCACTGTGGCATCAGTTACTGCATATTACCTGGACCAAAGAACATTGTCATTGGATCAATGAAGACTGGCACGATGTTGCCTGATTGAAGGAGTCATATTTGTGGCTCTTTCAGACAGACTTGTGTTTGTGTGTAGAGGAGATGGCATGAGGTTTTCAATGCATATCTGTTATTAAGATTCTGTGCAAGATGGATGATAACTATGTAACAGTGTAGCATATGTTTTATTTGGAGTTTGCAAGCGCCATTAGTAAAAATTGGAATCTGTTTTGATATGTGTGAGATAACACGATCTACACACCTTTATGCTTGTCATTGTTTCCTGGTGCTTTTTTTTTTTTCATGCATACAACATACTATTATGTCTAACTTTTGATATTTCAGTTTGTTATTCAAAGCAATTTTAACTTGTAAATAAATAAAATAATACATATTTGTAGCAAAAATATACACAAGCAAATATTGATAATACATAAAAAATATGCAGTGATTGCTTCAATCCCGCAGGTTGTAACAAAATATATTGCATTCTATAATATACACTGGCATGCAAAACCTTTGGGACAAGTACATAAAATGATTATAGACTCTTATTTTCTTTTGAAGTTAAGATTGTTTAGCAATAGTGTCTGTAGACATTGAGGATTAGAAAAGAAGTTATGTTTTCGTAGATGTTGTGTAACAAAAGATACGACACATCGTTTTTCAGCTTGAAGCTGAAAAAAGGTCATGCAAAACTATTGGACTAATGAAAAAAAACTGAGATAATAAATTGCAAATTTCAAAGAATTTTTCCATCTTATTAATACAAGTGTAAGATGCCTCAGCAAGTCATTGAACATTAGCTTGTTTTCTAACACTAAATCTGGGTAAAATTTATGCTGAAACAATGTTAAGGCTGTAACTTTGAAGGGGCAGATGACTCAACAAGAGATAGCCAGGTGGCTGGGAATTTCCAGAAAAAGTGTTCAAATCATCCAAAAGATGATTGCTACCTGTAGTGTAGTGTCACTGACTCACAGAAACTAGTACACACTCAACTACCTCATGGGTAATAGCCATAGCTTTTAATAGTCTTTGTGACTGCATATGTAAATGAGTCACCTTCTCTCCCTGTATCTAAGAGGTTTTATCCCATTATTTTCCCTGGTACTACTTCTAGGAGCTTTTGTCTCCTATCTTCCCCCCTCTCCCTAAGAGATTGTATAGATATGGGAGATCTTGACCTCCTTTTTTCATAAGAGTGTTCCAATAATTGTCCTTGTTCATCTTGAGTCTATATTACTCTCAATTTCAGTCTAATTTGTCTTGCCTTGACACTTTAACCTTCATTACTTTCAGGCTCACTAAACATTTCTTCATTACTATCACGTTGCAATCTAACTTGGTCTGTATGCGTTAATATCCCATTTAAATTTTTTTCTATTATCATAGTGTTCTGTCTAGTTTGCATTATGAATCTTGCATCTTGTAGATTAAATTCAATATTCTTTTTGTACCATGGTTATTTTGTTGGTAGCATAGGACATGGGCAATGGGGCTATAATGTGTTTACCCATGAGAGCGGATGGACGTTTCGATCTTCCAGCATGTGGTATTGTCCTATAACTTAGAAACATTTCTTCCTAAATTTTTTTTCTTCTTTCCATCGTACACATATTTTCAATCCATTTTTTACAGTTTACACCATCCTTTCTGCTAATCCATTTGATTGCGGATGGTACGGAAGGGTTTGTATCCAATTTTGTTCAACCACTGGCATAATTCCTCAACATAGAACTCTGGAACGTCGTCAGATAGTAGCATTTTCAGAATTTTGAAAATATGATCCTTAATGCTTGTTTCATGGTCAAACTTTTACTGGAGACCTGTATTACTTCTGGCCAACCTGAATACGAATTTACTAGTATTAGTAATAATCCTACTCCATTAACATGAGCATGATCCATGTGTACTCTGCCCTAAGGTAGGGACTTTTTAGGCCTTGTATGTGCTTTTGTCTGACTAAATTTTCTTCTGGTATTGCACATTTTACACTTTTTTTTATGTATTCTTCTACATCTGTAGAATAGCTTGGCCATCAAGCCTCTAGCCTTAATCATTTTGCATAGACATTATTCCACAATGAACATAGTCATGTACACTTTTTATAATTTGGCTCATTTGCATTGCTGGCAGAACCACTATGTCTCCATTACAAATTACACATTTTTCTATGGTTAACTTGTGTTTAACCTCTTTAAAACACTTTTCTGCCTGTGAGCAATTATTCCACTTATTTTTTTATCATGAACAATATACTGTTCAATATGGGATCCTCAGCTAATTTGTCTATTGACAAAATATCAGTTTCGACTCACTTTCAGGAGTAATAAACCTCAACCTCGACAAAGTGTCTTCATGTGGAATGATATTGCCTTTCATGTACTCAATATCAAAGTCAAATGCCAATAACATTAAGGACCATATTAGAATTCTAGAAGACGTTACCGTAGGAAGTTACTTTCTAGAATTAAATATGAATTCTAGTAGCAATTTCTTTCCAATAAGCAACTGGCAAGCTTTATTTGTTGTCCATATTATGGTCAATGATTTTTTCTCAATATCTGAGTAGTTCAATTTGGCTTTTGACAATTTACTCAAAAGACACATAATAGAATGACCATACTGAGCTAATATTCCAGAAATTGAGTTTTCAGTTGCTACTATTTCCTTTCTAGGATCAAATATTTTTACAATTGGCTTTTTGCCAAAACAGCTTCTAAATTTTCAAATGCTGCTTGTTGTTCTTTTGTCCAAAAGAATTCTACATACTTTTTGCTTAAAGCAGCAAAAGGTTGTGTTAATTTAGAGTATCGCTCTACATAGCATTGTAGAAATTGAAAATCCTAAGAAAGATTCCAATTCTTTTTTTGTTCTTAGGCACTTCAACTTTTCATATTTTGTCAATTAATGATTGGTTTGATGATATGCCTTTGTTAGATATGGAATATTCCCAAAATAATATTTTTTTAGTGCACACATTTTTTTCATTAATCGTTAATCCAGCGTTTTTTAACTTATTCAAAGCCATATGGGTTTTCCATTTCTACTCTTCATCATTAATGGCACCAACACAAATGTCATCCTGATATTGTATTTTTTTTTATATTGCTACCAATAACTTCTGTGGCCCTTTGAAATATTGCACTTGCAGTTTTAATTCCATATGGCATTCTTTTCCATCTTAATAAGCCTATTGGTGTGTTTATCATTGTGACTTCTTTAAAGTTTTCATCAAAAGGTATTTGATGGTAAACAGACTTTAGATCAATTTTAGAGAAAGTTTTCATACCTGTAAGGGAGTTCAAAGCTCATTCTACATTGGTGATAAGATACAAGTCTGCACATATTTTGTCGATTATACCTATTTTGAAGTTACTACAAATACATAGATCACCATCATTCTTGCTTAAAATTACTAAATGGAAGGCCCATTTGCTCCCTCCTGGTGGAACTTGTTCAAGTAGATCTTGTTTCAGTAATATTTTTTTTAGCTTTTCCACAACTATTGGTAGTAGCTGAACTGACACATTTTGTGCTTCACAATATAGTATATTTAGTCTTAACTTTGCTTCATAGTTTTTTTAACATTCCAGGTTCTTCTGGCCTTGACTTTGTTTACTAATTTTGTCAAAATTCAATATATCATTTCCTATTAGACCATGATTCTTTACAGTTTGCCATGATAATTGGTAATACATCAAACATATTTTTTAGTTCCACATAGGCCTCAAAATAGCCTAACATTTTTTTTATCATGGATCCATCAAACTGATTCAACTGGACAAGGCTTTTCTTTAATCTTGGTTTTCCTAATATCTAGTCTTCAGAGTGCGACTCAGTTGTGGCTCTGTCTGCAGACAACGGTGCAATTTAAAAAAAAATTAAATTTGCGATTTAAAACAGTATTTTGCTTTGAACAGCTGAAAATGTGAAATATGAATTTTTTTGAGATTCAGTTTTACACGTTACATTGTAAGCAAAGTGGTCAGTCTTTACCAATACTCTTGAAATTTTAGAACCAATCAGAAGACACTTTAAACTACGACCAGGAAATTGTTTCTTTTCTTCTCCAACCCATGGTAGTGAAAATACAACTGAGCAAAATTGACAGATTCCTTTAAAAATTATAAGGTAAGTAAAAAAAGAAAAAAAGAAAAAGAAAGAAAAAAAAGAAAAAGAAAAAGAAAGAAAAGAAAAAAAAGAAAAAAAGAAAAAAAGAAAAAAGAAAAAAAAGAAAAAAAAGAAAAAAAGAAAAAAAGAAAAAAAGAAAAAAAAGAAAAGAAAAAAGAAAAAAAGAAAAAAAGAAAGAAAAGAAAGAAAAGAAAGAAAAGAAAAAAGAAAAAAGAAAAAAGAAAGAAAAGAAAAAAAAAGAAAGAAAAGAAAAAAAAAGAAAGAAAAGAAAAAAAGAAAAAAAGAAAAAAAGAAAAAAAGAAAAAAAGAAAAAAAGAAAAAGAAAAAAAGAAAAAAAAGAAAAAAAAAGAAAAAAAAGAAAGAAAAAAAGAAAAAAAAGGAAAAAAAGAAAAAAAGAAAAAAAAGAAAAAAAAGAAAAAAAAGAAAAAAAAGAAAAAAGAAAAAAAAGAAAAAAAGAAAAAAAGAAAAAAAAGAAGAAAAAAGAAAAAAGAAGAAAAAAAGAAAAAAAGAAAAAAGAAAAGAAAAAAAGAAAAAAGAAAAAAAGAAAAGAAAAAAGAAAAAAAGAAAAAAAAGAAAAAAAAGAAAAAAGAAAAGAAAAAAGAAAAAAAGAAGAAAAAGAAAAAAGAAGAAGAAAAAATAGAGAAAAAAAAGAGCAATATCTTACTAATAGAAGATATTCCCAGAATTATTGTGATATATAATTTGTGAAATTTTGATAATGTTTTAATGTTATGCTTTTTTGTTAAAGTTTCAATTTTGGGAAAAAAAAAAAAAACTGAAAATTACAAGCTGTTAAAACAAACAAAAATCTCAGCATGCACCCGCGGTCAGTCTAGTGGGTTTTTCGTTTAGTTTCTTTTTTCCACACTTTCTGCATAAATATTTAAGAATTTTGTGCTAAAAGGTTTTAAAAACATTAAATTATTTGAAATAACTTTCCATTTTTAAAAGAATTTTGTTCGACTTTTATTTTGAAAAATAGTATTTCTTTAAATGAGGTTCCATATTTGACAATAGCAAAATTAATCCTGGACTGTCATAGTAATTCTTTGACTTATTTGTATTATATTATTATATATACATCTGTGCTTTTAAAAAAGCTTGATATATATATTGAAAAGCTAGCTTTAAGAAAAAAAAAATTACATTTGAAAATAAATTTTAAATGTGCAGAATTTGTAATGTACATTTTATTGAAGAAATTACTTTGTTTTTTTTTAAATTGCTATTTTTAAAGGAATATATTTTCTTTTATTCTAAAATGTCCCTAGAAAAAACAACTTTTCTATTTGAAGTTTCTTTATTAATATGCTTTTTTTATTTATAAATTCTTCAATTCTTCCACTTTAATGCAATATAAATGAAAGTAATTTAAATTTGTATTGTTTGTTTGCAACTACATGTGTTTATTTACATTATTCACATTGTTCTGACTGTTGTCCTCATCTTTATTGCCATATTCATGACATTTTGGCTGTATGCTCCAGCCTTCTTCAGGTGATTGGAAATGTCATGAATATGGCAACAAAGATGAGGACAACAGTCCGAATAACATAAACAATTAACAATATCTCAGAAATATAGACAGAAACATGTGTTTAGTCCGTCAGAGAGAAATTTTTTGAAAAACAGCTTAGAAATTTTATAAACTTAAACATAAAACAATGTTCTTGTTTGTAATACAACATAGCAGGTATTTAAAAAGGTCCTTTTAGGTTCAAATTGATGTTATTTATTTAAATTAGTACTATATATGTGTATACATTCAGTATTTAAATGTTGAATAATCTTATGATAAACAAAAAAAGAAAGAAAGATATCTGTACCTCTCAGTCTCTAAATAATGAGTTACACTAAAGAGGTACATACAATTTGAGTGCAAAATCAGAACACACAATTTTACATAAGAATCCCAAGTTTTATCAAAATTGCTCCCAAAATAAAAAATTGTTAAGAAATTACTGAATTTCTTGTGAATTGGTTTGTGATTTCAAGTAATTTTTGTACAAAATGATGTCAATTTTGAACTCTGGGGCTTTACATTCTCATAACTTTTGAACCACTGAGGATATTTTTATAAGTCAAACAGTTCGAACTTCATTTACAGAGCTCTCTCTAACTAATGTGATTAAATAACAATAACCTAAAATAAAAAAAATCAACTGGGAATGCTACTATATCACAGAACATACAGCATTAAATTCAGTAACTTGTTTTCTATCCCCTCAAAAATCAGATACAGAGAAAAGCATACTGTTAATAACTCTCAATTTGGGGGTAAAATTAACAAAAGTAATTAATTTACCAAGGTTTTCCAAAAATTTGGCATGCCAGTGTATATTGCTACTCACAAACTGATCAATATTACTTACCAACAATTGCAAAATTCAGTAACTCCCTTTCTCTGAACACTGTATCAAGACTAATCTTACCAATCTCAGATCTCATTGTGGTCTGTGCTAATTGTGTAATTGCATATTCAGCATCTTCTACACCATAACTTGCCTAAATAAAAATTAAATATAGATTTTGAAGGTGTGAAAACATGGAAAAACAAATGCATTTTGACAAAATTATTTTCATTATATGAACAAAATCAACAAATAACTTAATTTTCCTATAAATCAAAAATAATTGTTTTTATTTCACTTTAAGAAACCAATACATTGAAAATATTTCATTGTAGATTGTATAAACTGGCATTAAAAATAGATTTTGTCAATTAAAATCATTCTAAATATTTAAAATTGATACTTTATTTAGGTATTATTAATAAAATCTGGATATTTTGTTACAAAACACAATTGAAGTGTACATGTTAATCTCACCTATTAGTAAAGTTCAAAATTTATGTTTAAGTTAATGATGATCATGGTTAAAGAGAAAAATACTTGCATTTGATGTACACCACTTATTGTAACCACATTTATGTTTGGTAAACTTATTCAATTTGGAGTTTATGGTGAAATGGCTAAAAATTCAATTAAGCCTAACATTATAAACTACATTTGATGGATGGCAAAAAGAATAGAACTTATGATAGCTGTAAGCACCATCAAGCCAACATCAAGATGTACAATAAAATATGAGGGTCAGTCAAAAAGTAATGCCTGTTATAATTTAATTTTAAAAGTATTAGTCAAATTTCTTATTTTTCTAAGCACTATAAACCATAAAGTAACTATAAACCCAGAGGAAAAATTATTGAGTCCTATCCATAATGAAAATTAATGCTTCCAACCTCTCTCCAACCCTTGACATACAGAAAAAACAAAGTGCCATCATAGAATTTCTGTTTCTGAAAGGGGGAAGTGATACTATGATAAATTAAAATTATGAAAATATTTTTAATGCATAAATCAGTCTGCTTATTAACATACATATTATTCCAAAAAATGATAGAAAGTTTTTTATTGTGTACATCTATGTAGTTTTTTCTGTATTTTATCTGATTAATTCTGTCCTCTTTCTCAAATGAGTTTACAACTAAGATAGTTAAAAATTTGTAGAAAAAAAAAATGGTGAAAAAAAAAGTGCAGTGCTCGCCGGCAAGCCAGGTGTTTTTTCTTCTTCGGTTGCCTCAAGGAAATGGATTGCATGACTCCCTTTCTCAGCCGTTACACTGGGCAGTTGTGAAACAGACACCAACTCAGCCACACCTACTTTGACTTCCTCTTTGTCCGTCTGTCAATTCGTACGTCCAGCTCTATTGCACACAGTCTGCTGAATGAGTCCTGTTTCTCCCTCGTGCTGCTGGCACCCCGCTTTTTATGCTATTCTAATAGAGCCAAAATTTCCATGTGTGCAAATATTGTCTTGTATTGGACAAGATCGGCGCGCATAAATTGTGTCTTCAATAGTGGCCATATTTCTTTTTGTCATCACTTTGCAGGCAAGACACGTTCGCGCTTGTTTCAAATTCTGAGGTAAGTCATGTCTTTCGTCACAAAATTATCTCAAAATTCTTATTTATTTTGCCTTTAAAACATATGCTATTAATATTCTTTGTTAAGCAATGGAATTTTATTTGTGTTCAAAGAAATTAGTAAAAAAAATTTGGAATATTATTCTTGATAATAAAAGATAACATTTGAAGACTAACAATAGAAAGAAATGGTTAAAATAAGTATTTTTGAAGTAATTCTTAGTAAGATTGAAATCAACAGATGTGATCTTCCTATGCCATAAACAGTATGGTGACATACTGCCTTTAAATAGGGATGGGAAAGAATACAGAACCTTGGCTGATGGGAGAATGACCAGCTTTTCAAGACCAATTCTGGTTTATACAAGTTTACACATGCTTATTAGATTTAACAGGCATAAGGAAAGCAAAATTTAATTTCAGACATGCTCCAATATTTACATATTGGAGATAAATTAACAATTTCTTTAATTTTTAATTGTACCACACTTAATGAGAAAAGTGCTTAAATAGTAAGATTTGCATAATCTCTTGCTCCTGGAAAAGAAGTTTTACATTATTTCAGCAATGATACTATTGGTATTTCAAGTGATCATTACAAAGTTAATGAGGTTTTAGAAAAAAAAAGATTTAAAAGATTTTTAAAATTACCATATTCTAAACTGACTACAATGATATGTATGTTTGAAAGATGAAATAATAACAAAATAGTATATGAAAAATTACTGTAAACTTAAATAAAAACTTAATTATCAAGATATTGTAAAATTTGCAGCAATTAGTAAATCTCTTAATTTCTATATCTAAAATGTAGTATTGTTATATACATTTTAGATATAGAAATTAAGAGAGAAAAAGTATTTTAAAATCTATTCTTGAATACTGAATGAATCTGTCAAAACAAAAAGAAACCTAAATGGAAAAAATATGTAGAAATTCAAAATTGAATGATACTTACTTTATAAGCATCAATGACCCGTAGGTAAAGAACACCATCAATCTGCAAGGTTACATTATCTGTAAAAACAATGAAGAGAATTTTTTGGAAAAGTAAAACAAAAACAAAAAGCTTTTCAGAAAGATGTCATGAGTGTTTGGTTGCAAAGGAAAGGAACAAACAAGGGTTAAATTTTCAACAGTAGGTATTTAACAAAATTTGGAATATATACATAGTTGCTTGAAATTTATCAAAAATTGTTCATGTGTGGTTCTACAGTTGCTGTTAGTAAAGAAAGTGATTAGGTGTAAGGGTGTTGTTGGTAGGGCCAGAATTAACCAAGGTCACAGTTGGAGGTCAGAGGGTAGGTCAGGAGTGGATTAATGTTGTTGGGGTTTGACATATGCCCTTCTTTGTGGTTGAAATTGTAAGGTGTTTGATGGGCTGGTAATCGTATAATGTTGAGATGTTGAAGCCAAACTGCTTGGTAAGGCAGGATGGTGGGTTGATTGATCAAGGTCATGGTGGTAAGCTAATTCATGATGAGGCGTGATGGTTGTTGAGGCTATGACTTTGGCAACAAGGGATAAGGTGTTGGTAGTGAACATTGATCAAGTGGAAGGTCTCTGTTGAAACCTGGTTGAATCAGGCTCACAGTAGCGGGTTGATTCAAAGTAAGGTGCATTGATTGCTGAGGTTATAGTGATGTTGACGAGGGAGGATTAGGTGTAGTTAGTGAACTGTGATTTGCGTTTTTAGCATTCACATCTGGCTGACATGTAGAGTGAATCAGAAAGAGACCTAATTGCAACAGAGTATAACAGCTCCCCCAGATCTGATACATAAGTGGTGAGTTCAGTAAAGTTGGGAATGAAATGATTGTTGGTGAAGAGAAGTGCTTCTTGATTTTTTCGAAGGCTTCATTGACTCTTTAGTGCAGACAAATGGTTTGCTGGTCCTGTTGAGTTTGTGTATAGGTTGAAGAATGAGTTGGGCCAGATTCATTCATGTAGACATGTCTTGAGGAATTGTCACATCCAAACAAGTCATCTGATGAGGCATTGTAGTTCTTTTTCCGTTGTTGGATGGTTCATTTTGTTAGTTCACTAAATCCTTGGTCAACTCCTAACACCAGTTGTTATATCCATTTCCCTTGCACCCCACTCCTAACACCTGTTGTTATATCCATTTCCCTTGCACCCCACTCCTAACACCTGTTGTTATATCCATTTCCCTTGCACCCCACTCCTAACACCTGTTGTTATATCCATTTCCCTTGCACCCCACTCCTAACACCTGTTGTTATATCCATTTCCCTTGCACCCCACTCCTAACACCTGTTGTTATATCCATTTCCCTTGCACCCCACTCCTAACACCTGTTGTTATATCCATTTCCCTTGCACCCCACTCCTAACACCTGTTGTTATATCCATTTCCCTTGCACCCCACTCCTAACACCTGTTGTTATATCCATTTCCCTTGCACCCCACTCCTAACACCTGTTGTTATATCCATTTCCCTTGCACCCCACTCCTAACACCTGTTGTTATATCCATTTCCCTTGCACCCCACTTCTAACACCTGTTGTTATATCCATTTCCCTTGCACCCCACTCCTAACACCAGTTGTTATATCCATTTCCCTTGCACCCCACTCCTAACACCTGTTGTTATATCCATTTCCCTTGCACCCCACTCCTAACACCTGTTGTTATATCCATTTCCCTTGCACCCCACTTCTAACACCTGTTGTTATATCCATTTCCCTTGCACCCCACTCCTAACACCTGTTGTTATATCCATTTCCCTTGCACCCCACTCCTAACACCTGTTGTTATATCCATTTCCCTTGCACCCCACTCCTAACACCTGTTGTTATATCCATTTCCCTTGCACCCCACTTCTAACACCTGTTGTTATATCCATTTCCCTTGCACCCCACTCCTAACACCTGTTGTTATATCCATTTCCCTTGCACCCCACTCCTAACACCTGTTGTTATATCCATTTCCCTTGCACCCCACTTCTAACACCTGTTGTTATATCCATTTCCCTTGCACCCCACTCCTAACACCTGTTGTTATATCCATTTCCCTTGCACCCCACTCCTAACACCTGTTGTTATATCCATTTCCCTTGCACCCCACTCCTAACACCAGTTGTTATATCCATTTCCCTTGCACCCCACTCCTAACACCTGTTGTTATATCCATTTCCCTTGCACCCCACTCCTAACACCTGTTGTTATATCCATTTCCCTTGCACCCCACTCCTAACACCTGTTGTTATATCCATTTCCCTTGCACCCCACTTCTAACACCTGTTGTTATATCCATTTCCCTTGCACCCCACTCCTAACACCTGTTGTTATATCCATTTCCCTTGCACCCCACTCCTAACACCTGTTGTTATATCCATTTCCCTTGCACCCCACTTCTAACACCTGTTGTTATATCCATTTCCCTTGCACCCCACTTCTAACACCTGTTGTTATATCCATTTCCCTTGCACCCCACTTCTAACACCTGTTGTTATATCCATTTCCCTTGCACCCCACTTCTAAAACCTGTTGTTATATCCATTTCCCTTGCACCCCACTTCTAACACCAGTTGTTATAACGAGTGTTTGGTTTCAAAGGAAAGGAACAAACAAGGATTCAAATTTCAACAGCATGTATTTGTCAAATTTTGGAATACATACATAGACAATTACATACATAGTTGTTTGAAAAGTGGTACAAATACATTTTTTGTTATTTGGTTTCATCAGAAATGTTGGAAATGGAATAGAGCAGAGTTGTTTTGTTTTTCAAATTGTGTATTGTATTGGTTTCATTGGTTGTTGTGTTCACTTTTGTGGCATTACTATGTCCAGTGCCTTGCATAAGTATTCACTCCTCTTTAAATTTTCAACATTGTCATGTTAAAATCACACATTTAAATGTATTTTATTGGGGTTTTATGTAATGAACCAACCCAGAATGGTATATCATTTAGAAGTGGGGAAGAAAATATTACATGGTTTTCAAAATTATTTACAAATAAAAATCTGAAAGTGTTGAATGTACATGTATTAACCTCCCTTTAATGTGAAACCCCTAAATAAAATCATATGCAACCAATTGCCTTTAGATGTCACATAATTAGTAAAGACTCCACATGATTATGACTATTTCTTTTCAATAAAGAATAGAAAAAGAGTTATGATCTTTGATTCTGTACTTTACAGTTAAATACACATGTTTTGTAAAGGCTTCAGAAATTTGTTAGAGAACATTACCAAACAAAAAGCATCACGAAGACCAAGGGTCTCACCAGACAGGTCAGTGATAAAGTTGTGGAGAAGTATAAAGCAGGGCTATGCTATAAAAGATATCTCATGTTTTGAACATCCCCACAGAGCACTATTAAATCCATCATCCAAAAATAGAAAAAGTATGGCAAAACCATAAACCTAGTAAGACAAATCAGTCCACCTTAAACTGACAGGCTAGGCAAGCATTAATTAGGGAAACAACCAAGAGACCCATGATAATCTGGAGGAGCTGTAAAGATATACAGTTCAGGTGGGTGAATCTCTCTACAAGACAACTATTAGTTATGCACTTCACAAATCTGGCCTTTATGGAAGAGTGGCAAAAGGAAATCCATTGTTGAAAGAAAGCCATAAAAAGTTCCATTTGCAGTTGCCACAAGCCATGTGGCATATACAACAAACATGTGGAAGAAAGTTTTCTGGTCAGATGCGACCAAAAATAAACTGTTTACCTTAACAGAAAATCCTACATGTAACAGAAACCTAACACCACACTTCGCCCTGGGCACACCCATCCCCATTGTGAAAATATGGTGGTGACAGCATCATGCAACAGGAATGCTTTTCTTCAACAGGAACAGGGAAGCTGGTCAGATGAATGGAGGGCAATTGTCAATGAAAACCTGTTAAAGTCTGCAAAAAAACTTGAGACTAGAGCAGAAGTTCATCTTCCAGCAGGACAACAACCCTATCCACATGGCCAGAGCTACAATGGAATGGTTTAGAACATCAAAGCCCAAACCTAAATGAGAATCTGTAGTAAGACTTGAAAACTGATGTTCACAGACGATCACCTTACAATCTGAGCTTGAGTTATTTCACAATGAAGATTCAACACAAATTTCAGTCTCTAGATGTACAATGCTGGTAGAGACTTACCCCAAAAAGCTTGCATCTGTAATTGCAGCAAAAGTATGGGGGGTGTCTTATGCATCCATGAGATGACTGCTTTGTTGTCCTAATTATTGTTTGTGTCAAAATAAAATTTATTTTACACCTTCAAAATCACTGTGCCTTTTGGTAAAAAAGACCATTTAAATCAAATTGAATGCTAGTTGGTAACACTACAAAATATTGAAATATTCAAGTTGGGTGAATATTTATGCAAGGCACTGTATGTATGTATTGATTTTTTTATAGGAATTCTATGTTTATCACATTGTGAGTATGTATGTTTAATTCTGGAAACAGTAGCAAGGTGTATTTGTTCACATAATTAGTATGAAGAATGTTGGAAGCGAAAGTGGAATATTAGGTTAAAACTAGTTTGCAAATTTTTTTTTCTCGTCGTTTTAATAGGATGAATACAGTGTATGTTTACGCACATATGAAGCTTAATTTTTATGTTGTTTTGCTTTCCATTGCTTGGGCAGATGCCCCATGTTCATCTTGTGGCATGAGTATGTGTGTATGCTTATATTTATTTTTTTGAGGGTATCCTGCATTTATTTTATGGTATCTGTGCATGTATTAATTCATATAAGAGAAAGCATAAAAACTCACCAATTGTAATAGCACTCTGTTGTGGAATATCAATAGCAATTTCTTTAAGACTCTGGACATATTTAATGGCATCTACGACTGGAAGAATCAAATTTAACCCCTGAATGAATAATAATACGTAAACAATGAAAAACAGAGTTAACAATAAATGAAATATATGAATCATAATGCATAAAAGTGATAAACATTAACTATTTAACACTATAAAAAATAAAAAAGGCACACACGAGTGAACTTTTACTTTCCTAATGAAAATTGTAATGTCTCCTTTGAACAAAATTTAAATCCCAAATCATCAAGAAATTTAAACTCTTACATTTCAAAGTTTTCCTTTGATGATGCTATAAAACTCAATTAAATCTAACATCTGTGTTATAAATCATTTTATTTATAAAATCTAAGATTTTTAATTTTGTTGAGTGAAATCAGTTGTAATAAAAACATTGAAGTATTCATTTTTATTTCTATTTTTCTAAAAACTATTATTAGTGTTTTAGTATAACCATTTGTTTTAAATCTACCATTACAAAAATGAGATGCTTTGCTCTCATTTAAGAAATACTTGCAGTTCATTATAAAAATTCCCCAAATTATATCACTTTAAAATAGACACAAGATCGCTAAAAAACGATGATGAAAAAGATGCCAAACTTGAGAAAACAAAATTTTATCATCTAAATGTTTATGTTATTATTAAGAGGAAAGATCAAAGTATTTTTGGGGTATTTTTTTTTTTTTTTTTTTTAAATCTTGTTTTTTTTTAAATCTTGTTTTTTTTGAGCCAGCAAAATTGACAGATGGCAACCATATTTTTCCATTTTATAAAATCAATGAAAATCTCAGTTTGAAATTCTTTTAAATATCAATTATTTTTTCAAAACTTAATTTAAGAAAATTAAAAATTATGTTTATTTAAAATATTTTGAACCAAGGTTAACTTAGCTTCTGTGCTGAAAAGATGTAATTTGAAAATAAAACAAAGCAGGTCATAAAGTTTCGCATTACTTGACAGGTGATGAATGACATATTGACGGATTCCGTGAAGTTAATTTGTTCTACGGAAGGAGAAAAGTGAAATATTTTACATTTAAGTGAACAAATTATTTACCTCGTTATTTTTAAGGAAAACTTTAAGCGCTCTAAGTTTTTTTGTTTTTTGTACTTTACGTTTACGATGCTTTAATGGAAAATATATTATAAAGAAATTAAAATAAGACTGTTACGAATGAGATTAAATTTCATAAGAAAGGTATCTAATTTATAGGTATCTTTCTTAAGAAATTTTATCAGAAGTGTACATAAAATACTATAATTTTATGTACATTTACTACATTTTACTGTGTTATTTGTATTTCCATTCATTTTATTATTAATTTTGATATTTCATTTATGGAAAAATGTCATAACTGAGATTAATATAAAAATAAGATCATATAAATTTCATAAGATGATACTGATACTTCTCAGTTGAAATTGAAAAATCAAATAAACTTCACACGTGTTTCGCAAAAGTAAAGGCCTTAACAGCGGAGAACCATGCTTAAGTCAAATAACGCAACTTAATTGTATTCTGGTTGGTCTTCCGTGCTTTATAATTACAGCCCGATTATAAACACAAAATTACATTTCTTAATTACTGCGGATCTTCTGATTAGTCAAAACAATACAATTTACAACGCACTAAAAAAAAGATCTATCTCATAAGGACACTTACAAAACCATATATCTCACCCAGATCTATAGTGCTCTGCACTATGTCAGTTGAGACAGACAATGCAACACAAAAAATGATCATCTGCTTGTCTTTTGAAAACATCACATTTTATTTTTGTAGAAATATAATTAAAATGACATGCAGGTAAAGTAATAAGAAAAAGAAAAAGTTGTTACTAACTGGTTGTAGGATTCGATGATATTTGCCAAATCGTTCTATAATCCAAGCTTCTTGTTGTGGTACAAATAATAGGACAGTATTCATTGGTAATCTAGACCGATGCCGA